>CM043022.1:71574322-71711409 GCA_023690525.1 Holotrichia oblita | reverse complement strand
AAATTTGCACACTCATTAGGAATGTCATCATTGTGAAGTCACCATCTCATCTAGGTCTTGGTGAAATGATCTTATCTAGGTTTCCAAAGCTCGGTATGGGACTTGATGAGTTCAAGATTTCTGACAGTAGATCGCTGTTCGATCTTAGTAAATGACAGCTACTACTCAAGGACAATGAAATGATAAAAAAAATTGTTATGTAGTGTTATCTTCGGATAGAAGATGCAACCATCATTAAATCTTAAATATAAAATCACTTGCAGGTCTACTACTTCGTCGTGGATTCTCCGCGCAACGAAGGAAAAGATTTCTTCGAGATCAACCAGCAGACCGGAGAGGTATTCACCAAAGTCGTCTTCGATAGGGAAAAGCAAGGAGCTTACGCTCTGGAAGTTGAAGCTAGAGATGGAGCCCCCTCAGCCCGTCCCAACAGCGATAATCAGCCGAATTCAGGTAAGTCTCTTCCCTTTTTTTGGCGTCATTTGTTTGACTTATTACTAAGTCGTTTAAATTTTAACCGGTTGTCGTTAATCACGACACTTACGCATGTAACCAGGACGAATACGTAATTAGAGATCGTCTCGTTTAACGAGGACATCAAATCGTAAAATACACCTTCAAACTAGTTCGAGTTAGGTAAATTACACCTCTTCCTTCACATTTAATCCCTTCCTCGGAAATCCACCACCTAACACGCACAAGAGAAGCAATCCTAATCTCTAGTTTGAGCTACGATAAGAAGCTTTTCTTGCACGTTTCCGGTGGGTGAAAGATGGTAGAATGTTGGAGGGAACTAGATAAAGAAGGGTATGTTGTAAATTATACTGGGGACGTGGCGAATTTAACCACTGAAGAACTGTCATTGTAATTGTGCATTTTAAATAAATAAAACTTCAAGTTTCCGATATAATCGAAAGAACTCAACTCGACGTACAAATTAAATCAATATCGTTAGCGCGATAGTTACTTCATCTTCTCCAGGTTTTTTTCCTCTCCCTTCAATGCGTGCATACTCACTATAACGATGATGTAATAGGGTAAGCTTTAAGATGGCAGGCGGAAGGTACATATACGTGAGTGGCATTATTTAATTTGCAATAAATTAACGGGAAAGAAACACATTTTAACCACTACAAATATAGAATCTAACTGAAAAGGGACTGTGGAACAATTTAAATTGTCAGGAGTAAGTATACTTCTAAAGGATTTTAAAGCAGATTACCTTCATTATGAACCTAACTGAAATGCAAACCCACACACTTTTAAGCTCTCCAAGTAACTCCACAAGCTAATTATCTGAGTTTACAAAACCCCATTAAATTAAGAATTGCTCAATGTAGTTTCAGAAAACCTCGCCGGTAACGTCAGGTTTTATACGATTAAATTTCTAAGCGGAAATGAATTTAAAATTGCAACGGCTTTCGTAATTTCCGTATATCTAAAATATTTACATACTCTTCCATTTGAAATTAATCCAGTGGAAACGAGCCAGTACCAACAAAACACAATAAAATTAAATTTAATTAAATTCTACTGTTAGGTAACATATATACATCTTAAGTTGAGTAAATAAAATTACTCGCGTACAAAAGGTAAATGAGAAGCATGCTTAACAAGTGCGAGCAACGATGGTTTCTTTGATAATAGCTGCCGTGTTATATTTCGTAATGAAAATGCGGACAGATTGATGTCGCACATAAATAAGGGTACCCATATGGTATTTGTCACAACTGGTAGTATGGTGTAAATGCGATTATATAACGGCAATTTTCAGTATGAAATGCGTGCATAGAAAGTTAGTCTGTTGTATGAATAACTATATTAGAAATGCGCTAGCCAATACTCACATGTCAATTTATGTGTTATGGTATGAAGTGCTTAAAATTAACGATGTATGAATGGATATGAGTAATTGGCAACTAACTAATTATCCTTGCAAAATTAGACTTCAAAGAAAATTTGTTTTAGTCAGGTGAATCATTACGAAAGTTTAAATTTACTGCAATAATATTTAATGAAGTATACTCATAAATACATACACTATTACACATAATTAATGTTGCATTGATTTTAATTTTGATATTAGTTTCCAACATATTTTTTGTATTTTGAACACAATTCGAATCTTTTCCATTCTAGAAAATAATGCAAATTCAATTTGATTTGAGATTAGTTGTTTTGTTTTGAAATGTATCTACATAAGTTTTCTTAGACATAGAACTTTATGGTATACCATAGTGGCAGTATTACTTTTAGAATACTATTCTCACTGCATGCTAAAATTTGCAAAGGAATTGGCAATGGTAATATGAATAAATAAAAAAAGCTCTGGCAGCTGTAAATGAACTTTTATCTGTAACTTAACCAGAAGTCTAAATATTAGCTGTTCTTTATCATTATAGAATAATATCGCTGCAATTTAATAATTAAGTAAATGTTATACAAATATCATATATGGGATTATACAGATAAACGGTTTGCATGCTAGTATGTATTTACATTAGTGGATTAATATTTGCATTTATCGTGTGAAGTTTACAAAATTTTAAGATGATTCATGTGCTACGTACACTCAAACGTATTTTTACAACGTTTTTTATATAACGAATATATAAGCAAGAGATTTCGAAATATATCGATACTAATATAATATAATCTAAATTGATACAAAAATTAAGATCCAAACGGAATCCTTATAATTCAAAAATTATAATGAAAAGAGTTTTAAACTATTGTTATAAATTACTGGCATTTTGTTTAAATGAAGTCTAAACCAACAACAATATTTATACCAAAGGCTGGAAAACGTGCTGCTGCAGAGCCCACATCTTATCATTTCAAGAGTTTGAGTTCAAACCGAAAGAAAAAGTAATTGACCTGCATGGTAGATCTGTACCTCTGGTAGGGTGGTTGGGTTGCAACGCAAACATACTGCGATCAGTATAGTAAGACCTATAGTAACGTGCAGGGCGGTAACCTGTTTCCAGAAGTTCACACAAGTCACAACCAGGAATGTCTTTGACAAGTTGCAACGGTTAGCATGCGTATGCATCACCGTAACTATGAGAACGTGCCCAACTGCAGTCCTAGAGGTAATTCTAGACCTCACACCCCTACACATAGTGGTGGAAGGAGTGACTCTTGCGGCATTGCATACTGGATTGACCAGGGCAAAGCTAAATAATAAGAGGAAAATCCTTCACCTACTCCCTAAAAGGCAACACCATCAAATGGTATGTGGACGGTTGTAAAACCAACAAAACCAATGAGAATATACCTTAGTGTCTTTGAGACGGATACCAACGCCATTGGAAGCTGTGCCCAATTGGATAGCAACTATCGATATCGATAGCAAAGCATTGCAATTTTCTGCAATAGTCAAGCAGCCATAATGGTACTGAGTTCTGAGATCATCAACTCGAAATTAGCTTGGGAGTGCTTTGTCAGACTAAACAACCTAGCCAAGTAAAACAGATTTGCATTAGCAGGGTACCAGGAGATACTGGAATCAGAGGCAACGAAGAAGCTAACCTATTAGCAAGGAAGGCTGCCACAGTTTTGTTTGTCGATCAGGAACCGTTTTACAGTATAGGGATGAACACCTACAAAAAGAACTCAAAGATAGATAGAGTATCCCTCTGGGAGAATCTCCTGGTCTGAGACACTCCAAGAAATTTTTGGAAACTACAACAAACATAGAGCAAAAACTTTGCTAGAACTAAGTAGAAACAAATTACGCATTGTCACCTTGGGAAACACCTCTAAAATATTGCTATTAGGGAAACCCAAGCCACGTATCTCGGCAAAGACGTCATAGATGAAGAAGAAATACCTTCTCTGAAACCATCGCAGTTATTGCAGTTTATTAAAGCTCTTAGACTGGATGAGGAGCTCTGGGAGCGGGCGAACCCCACCGGTTTACAGGTACATGGCAGAGGGCACAATAGATCAATAGGTCGTAGTGCAATATCACTCATAATTAAATCTAAATCTAACTCTAGTAGAAACATCACGCCATTGGAAAAAATTGCTTACCAAACGTGAAAATCCATAGAATCTGCCTCACACAATCTAGCTAATAAGACTGCAAAGATATTTGCGGATAAAGAAATTGCTCTGTGTGTATTAATTGAGATAGAAGGTGCTTTCGATAACACTTCTTTGGATCAATTAAAAATGCAGTAGAGAAAATAGGTATTGAGCCTATCGTCGTTAGATAGATAGAGTCAATGCTCAAAAGCAAACGCTGTAGTCACAAGCTAATATCTAGTTGTAATATTCAGTATCAGTTCGCATGAAAAATGCCCTAAATCTGTGTATGTTATTAGATCAGAGCACTCATTTCCAAAAGAAGTCGGGACTCTTTTTGACAAAACCTGGGGGTTAAAATCCATATGGCTACATGGACCTCAGTAATATGGTGTCCAAAATAATAGAAGAATGAGGACAAGCCTGGGAAAAAAACATAGCCTTTAAGTTCAGAGCCTTAGTTGACCATCTTCAAATTCTGTAAATGTTAGAAGTGTTGTTAAAATTATAAGACAGACATTAATGCAGCGTCGGTAAAACTATAAGACAAATATGTTTGACAAATAATTTGAAACAGACATGCGTGGGAATAGGTATGTAGGGGTTGAGATGCAAGATTTTGGTGGCGTTAGTTACAAGCTCAATGATTTTTGTTTGTGGAGTGTTTGAAAAGATGTTACCAATGTGAATACATACATTATACGTATTTTTTCTTTATAAGATCAAGTAACACTACAGAGGTTAGAGGCTTGTATTGCTGTGTACAAACTAACCTGTCACTACCTCAAAAGACTTGATCAAAGAAACGCAGTAACAGGGATATGGATATCAGGTTATTGTAGATATTGTAAAGAAAGGTCCAGAGTCTCAATTTATTGGACCAGAGCCCTTGTGGTGCCTCACCAAAAGTAGCAAATTGAACTAAAAAACCACGCTGGGACTACTACTTCGAATCTAGGACAAAGTTATTTTACTTTTTGGAATGCATAATGTGAAATTGCGTGGAATGAGCGCAACAAAATGACCACCACCTCGAACGGATGCAATTAAAACCGGCTAACATTAGAATCATAGTCTCCTAAAAAAATTTAAATTGCTTTAGAAATTTAGGGATTAATTTGGGCTTTAAGATTAAGGATATTTATAGGAGTAGGGAAATAGTTAATTCCTGAAAAAGTATAAATTCTGTTTGACATATCTATTCAAATCGTCTAAGCCATATAACTAGCATACTTAAAATTCATAACAGTGGATAGTTGATAAGAGTACAACACGAACTAATATAGCGAGATAAAACCGCTGTTTATAAGTAATATATATTTTCCGTAATTTTCCTGAAAACATTAAATTATATTTCTGTTCTAATTTCACCCTTCATATTATTTATGTTATTTATGGTTAGAATTAATAAGTTTCAAGCATACCGAAAGAAATAAAAACGAGGTATAATTTATATTTATCAACTCATTTATGCTGATTTTCATCTTTAAAGAGTTATTGTTGCTGCTGTATACTTCTGAGATAATATCCACACATTTATATATTTATACTGAGGATATATAAAGGTATGTATATACATTTTAAATACCACGTGCGTATCCCTTTCCTGCCATATCGCTGAAACATTTCCGGTTTTGTGTAATGCGTTAATACTTTTTTAAAACTCCCTCGCCTATTCTCTTATCTAAAATGTTAATGCACGATACCAGAGGTAACTGTACGGTAAATATTAGCAAAACCCGTGCAATATTGAGTGTATAAATATATATTTACCTGGATTTGACATACTTTTAAAATTGGGCGTTACTTTTTTTATTGTTTGCTTCGGTGAATTACAGCATAGTTCCTATTAGTTATGCACAAGTTTTAATGATACATTACAACACTTAACAATGACATCACATCCTGCGTGTCATTTCTTTTTTAAGCAAAAAAATGTATGTTGCAATAAAATTTTAATTATAATTTTATATAATTCGGCAATTGTTTTTCTCTATTTATACCCAAACGAAATCAAAAATGTATAGCACGAACGACGACTACGTCGGATAACCTATTTACACGTAATCTTAGAAACTGAATTAAAGATAATTTAAATTCAAGACGTAGCTTTAGTGTAGCGTTTGAATTACAAGTAATGTCGTCTAAAATGTATGTGTAACATTAAGGTCAAGTTTATAATAATCCTATAACCTAGATCGATTCGAATACCTGGCTCACTTACCCGTATACATCTGCTCTAATAGTATACTGAAAATAGACATAATGATTTTGAGTTAAGTACGTGGGTTGTACAGATATAGAAAGCAATAAATTATTTAAATGGGATTATTATATTTAAAAGTTTCGTGGAATACTACATTAAGGATTAGGAAAAATTGGTCATCAATTTCTCAATTCATCAATAAGTTGCCACACCATTTGTTGTTGTTTGTATTCAATGTAGTTTATGAAAATCTACTGAATAATGAAAAACCACTGTTTAGTGATATAGACTATTGTATACTTATGTATTCTTATATTTATACAGAGTATTTTCAATACAAGTGCAAGATTTGAATTGCGCACCATGTTTAATAACTATATACACGTGATTAGTGATCATTATGACATTATGACATCACGGCAGTACATGAGAGTGTGACCGAAAGTCCAGAGACTTCGATTTGTCATCGCGAACAAGATTTGGAGGTTACAACGGCCACACTTTAACGTAGTTTCACTAAAGATTTGCATCTCCACGTCTACAAAGTTCGATTGATTCAACAACTTCTGCCAACAGACCATGCCCAGCGAAAAAACTTCACCAATTGGATTATTGAGGAAGCAGAAGTGACTGTCGATTTTGCGACTAAAATTGTTTTTAATAATCAATCAAGTCCATTTTCACCTTGATGGGTTCATTAATCGGCGAAGCAGTCGCATTTGGGGTTCAGAAAATCCACGAATGATCCATCAGAAAGCAATCCATCTAAAACGTGTCACTGTTTGGTTTGCATTATGGTCTGGAGGACATAGCTGGAGCACATTTCTTTGAAAATGAGGAAGGTAATGCATTAAAGGTGAAAATCGAACGTTATCGTGCTATGATAACGCAGTTTTTTTGTGCCTTAATTGGAAGATATAGTAATAATAATAATAATAGTGTTTTATTAGCCCAACAAAAAAAAATACAAATAAGTATGTATATAAATATAAAGGTACAAAACTATATAGACATCAAAACTGAAGAAATACATGTAGGTACAGATTTGAGCTAATAGGCTCAAGATCAGCCGAGTGAGTGATCACACGACTGCTCCACCTCTTGAGCCACACATGCAACATGGAAATAATACAATAAAATTACACAAAAAGAACATGAAATAATGAAAATAAAATATCAGAGAACTAGTATGAAGTAGTTGACAATTTTCGACAAGGCTTTCATCCACGACCTAAGGACAGAAAGTGCGCCTTTAACCCACGGCAGAATGACGGAATAGATAAACGTTTAAGAAATGTAGGAATAGAGTTATATAATTTTACAATGTTGTATCGGAAGGATCTTTTGAAACATTCTAGTTGATGTTGTGGAGGTGTCAACAGGCTCCTACTCCTAACATTAACGTTGTGAACATCTGTTCGAAAAACAATCTTGCGGTATAAATAACTAGGTTTTTTAAAGTAAATAATTTTATGGAAAAATATAATAGAATGAAAAGAAATTCTATCACGGATTTTAAGCCAGCGAGCCCATTTTAGTGCATGGGAAACGCGATCATACCGACGTATACCATAAATAAACCTTAAACAAGCATTCTGTACTCGTTGTATCCACAAAAATTAAATTGGGAAAGCACTAGAGACTCGCATAACATTTTACGTAAATTAGTATCTAAGCAATCTTTATTTCCGTATAGTATCTTAAGATTATAAAAAGCTCTTTGAATAAGTTTGGAGACGTGCTCCCTGAATCGCATTTTAGTATCAAGATAAAGTCCAAGATTTCTAGAGCAATTTGAGTGAGGAAGAACTACGTTGTTAATGAATACCTTAACCCGAGGCAAGACCAAATCTCTTTGTTTGGTACGCCCAAAGACCAACACCGCAGATTTTTTAGGATTGATGAAGAGAGAATGACGTTCAGATTCAGTAACAAGTGATTGAAGATCACAGTTAATATTGGCAATAGCGGTGACAACATCTGAAGGATGGAATGAGTAAAAGAGTTGAGTGTCGTCAGCATAGAGTTGAAATTGACAATATTTTAGACATTTAGTTATATTAGAGCTATAAATGGCAAATAATAGAGGACCCAAAATACTCCCCTGAGGAACACCAGATATAACGGGTAGCTGATTTGATACATTATCATTAACACGGACCTGTTGTACACGATTCTCCAAATAGGAATGAAAGAAATTTAAAGAGTTTTGATCAAAACCAACAAAACGCAAAATAGCTAGTAGGAGGGAGTGATTGATAGTATCAAACGCCTTTGAATAATCAAGAAGAACTAATACCGTTACCAAACTTTCATCCATAGCTTTAAAGATTTCGTCTGTAATATGTGACAAAACTGTGGCACAACTATTACCAGGGCGGAACCCTGTCTGTTGACTTGGAAGGATGGAATTAGCATCAAGATAATTACGAATTTGCTTATCAACTACCTTCTCCAATATTTTTGAAAGCAAGGGAAGAATGGATATTGGTCTAAGATCACTGAAAGTATTAGGATTAGATGTTTTAGGAAGGGGAGTAATCAAAGCGCTCTTCCAGCAAGAAGGAAATATACGATCAATTAAACAAGAACTTATTAAATGTGTAATCACCGGAAGGAGAAATGGGCAGCAATATTTAAGATATTATTTTAAGATTGATTTTGTCTGAACCGCAGGAAGTAAATTTTAAAGATGAAATGATGGTATCTATATCTGATACTGAAGGTAAGGTAAAACTAAAATGAGCATTGTTAAAACGGTTATTATTAGAAAAGTCTAAAGTACCAACATCAACGGGGTTATTAATTAATGAACTTGCAAAGTGATTATTTATTTCTTGAACATCATTGAGATGAGCGGGTAATAGCGGGTATAGCTCTTGACGATTGTAGTTTCAGCAAGAAGGCGCCATGTGTCATGTTCCTGACTGCCACGTCCTTGCGATTTACGCCTGGTTATGGAGTTATCTGAAGTCACGGGTTTATGCTGACAAGCCCGCGACTGTTGAAGTATTGAAGGCCGAAATTGGACGGGCTATCAATGAAATACCGTCACATGTATACATTAATGTTATTGCAAATTTTGTACTCACATGCCAGGAAAGTCCTGGCGGTCATTTATCAGATATATTGTTTCAAACAATGTATAGACCAAATGTATAGATTATAAATCAATAAATATTTCAATACTTTGCTACAGAAAACCATGTTTTATCGAACCTTAAAATTCTGCGCTCTTATTGAAACGCGTTTATATACAATACACATGTATATGTTCTAATTGTGATTCCTTTGATTTGTAATGTTTATTTGTTGATGGATTATATTGGCTGTTAGGGTGTTCCTATGAATTTTCTTCGTGGTCTTTATCTTTCCCAATTAATTCGATGTACCGTAATATGATTATAGACAGAAACAACTGCACACTGAGTTTAATAACAAGAAATTAGTCATTTTTGGAAGGTTCTAAAAGGAATTTGAGAGATATCCCCTGATTATAGAAAAATATTTGAGTATATTGATAATAAACGATATATAACTAGAAGCGAAAGGTTATTGTTCATGTTTTTGCAAAATTTTGCTTGATTTGTCTCCCTGGTTATCTTTGAGTTTAGTCTTATAGTGGCGGCACCCCATTTTTCACCGCATACTTTTGAGGAAGATTTGATAAATATTAGTTTTTCTTTGCTGATGACAGCGTGGTTGGGAACGATATAATGTTATACAACGTTGGGATAGCTTTTGGGAAACCATTAACAAAACTAATTAATTTATCCATAAAACATCTGCCCTCTCTCTTTTAGATATGGAAGCAAAGAAGAATTTCTCAGTATTCAAATATTTTCAGTATTAAGTAGTTGCAGGGTCCAAGCTTAACTCCGTTACTGTTTTTAGTAAGTAAGTAAGTTCTTTTCCTTAAAATATGATTCCGTAAGAGAGTCTGCTCTGAACATAAGCATAATATACACCAATCATCTGTTGACGCCTTAACATCGTCCTTAAGTTTCGGAATAAAAAACAAGTTTAATTTAGGTAGGAGACTTTCACAGTGAGCCCTCCAATTGAGAGACTGATCTACCCACACTCCCAAAAATTTAGTAGATCCTGCGTTGGTAAGCTGGTTGCCTCCCAGTGCCAAATCCAAATAAAAATCCGGGGTGGGCTGAAGCTGATAGGAATGAAAACGTAAATAAATGCTCTTATTATTATTAACAAGAAGCCTATTCATAGATAACCATTTAGATGCATTACTCAATAAGTTATGATAAGTCTCAGCTAAAATATCTTCGGTTTTATCTGTTGCTAGTAAAGCAACGTCATCTGTGTGTGTGTATAAAGTGATTGAAGCATTGTGCAATGCCAAAGGAAAATCGTTGATAAAACAGTAAAAAAAGGACGGGACCTAAAATAGATCCTTGTGGTACTCCAATGTTATTAGGCAGAGACTCAGAAGAAACACTCCCTTGTTGTACAAAATATTGATGTACTGAGTTCGGTTTCGCAAAAAAGGCTCAATCCAATTTAAAGTATTCCCTCTGATCCCATACGCTTGTAGTTTGTTTAAAAAAGGTCGTGAGAAACACAATCAATTCCCACAGGGTAGGTACCGTTTTCAATAGAAGTCATGATTTCGTTAATAAAAGTATTTAAAGCAGTAGAAGTAGAAACATGTTTCCTAAAACCGTGTTGGCAATTTGAGATTATATTAAAGTGAGACAAAAATGTCTCTAACCTGTTTAAAAAACAATATTCAAATGTTTTTGAAAAAGAAGACGTAAGAGCTACAGGACGGTAATTTCTTAAAAAAATAGGAACCAATTTAGTCTTTTTTAGTAAGTTTGGAAACTCACCTTGCTCAAAAGATTTATTAATTAAAAAAGTTAAAACCGGGATTTTTTTCTATATATATAAATTATCTTTTGTTCAATATCTCTGCTGCTTTGTCTCTTACACTGGTAAACGTTATCCCACTGCGTTTTCCAATAGTATAAACTTCAATTTATGAAAGAAAGCCGGGATATTAAATGATTCTGGAATACAGTGTTCTGCGTATTTTATTTCCACATAGCACTCATCTTTTCTCGTTGGTATCCAGAACATGGGCTTCGGCATACGTTCTACAAAAGTAAAGAAAACATAAATAAGACATCCTAAAAACCATGTCCTACCACCTAAAATTTGTTGTACACGTTTGTTACTTACTGGTAAGTTTAAATTACATTTTATTTGTGGCGCGGTTATATTACCAGAAGAGGCTAATTGAAATATTAATGAGCGCTGCCTTCGAAATGGTTTTTGATTAATTTCTTTAGCACGATTTTTGCCAGAGAGATTACCCAACTTTATAAAATTGTTGTTGAAATGATGCGATTGTCCTATTTGAGCTTTTTTTACACTGGAAGATGGCTGATTTCGTAGGCTGTCTGTCTAATTCTAGAATTACAGAAATTTATTACATTTTAATGTAATTCAACAAAATTTTGCGTTTATATGAATTTTATTTTTAGTGTTTTATCAATCAACGAACTCTTAAGTAGAAGACTTCACTGTGCAAGCTGCAACGGTTTTCATTTTTTTTAAAGGTACAGACTTATCTGGTGTGCGTTTTACGATAAGAGATATAACTTCTCTCTATTGTTAAATATACCGTGCAATACGCGGAAAATATTAACAATAAAGTTACTATGTAATATCATATGGAACAAGATTAACAATAGGTCGATATTTTCTAGTTTAACTTCCTCATTTAACAATGCACATCTAGAAATATCCAGTCGGCAGGTCTATTCGTTTGAGAATAATTCTTTTTTATGATTAAATGATTATATATTACGTATTAGAATTTTATAATATGCAGTTTCACTTTCACATTTTATAGTTGCTACCTTTATTTATTATACCATCACATAAAAATGTCAAACGTGTCTAAATATTTTCATTTATATTTCTAAAGCTATTGTTCCACAGTTTAACCCTCCGTAAATGTTATACGGCCTGCAATAACTTAAGGATATAGAAAATAAGATATAATTCTCGATTTCTTGGTTCTCTTGAACTGTCATTAGATCCTACTGACTTCAGTAAATGAATCGTTTTGTTGATGTTGCGACGGTCTGAGGTGAATTTTAAAGGCACATAAATCTATCCGTTCCTAAGTTAAAACTTATACCTTCGGTTTTACTACCGGTGATAAAGTTTCAAAGAAGACGATTATTTCATACTCGTTTAAAATGCTTACGACTGAAGCAAATTGTGTTGTGCAAAACGCGCGTAAAATAATACCTTGCTAACTAGAAGCAATTAAAGTTAACAAGACGTTGTTGAAAGTGAGAAGACTCCGTTAGAGTAAGTGATGTTTGATGTGCTATATGAGAAAAATAAATTGCGTATTTCTGATGGAGAGGGCACCAGGGAAATGCCGATCTCTCAGTGTTGATGTACATACTTGTCTGAAATCGTAGCATTAAATTGAAACTCTACTACCCACAGAAAAAAGCATTTCAAAATTGAAAAAGAACATTTTGACGTTGGATAAAGTTTATTCATTAGTCGTTTAATTGTCGAAAAAGTTATCCATTGAAGATTATCTATAATTACTATGTTAGAACATTTAAATTCCGATTAGTCTCATTCATCAAAAGCACTTCCTAATGCATCAACTCTAAATCTCCAACTCTAGCGCACAAGAATAGAAAAAGGGTTAGTTACTTCCTTCTTATATAAACGTTTTTCATTTCCTACGCATTCACCATCGAAGCAACCCTGCTAACACACGTGTTCCTAGTTAGAAAAGGAACTCCGCTACACTCGAGCTTCAAGAGCACGAAGAGGTTTTTTATTTGGGTAAAGGGCATTAATAGTTCGAAAACTAATTATACGACGACTGTTCAATTTCAAGCTGTTTTTTTTTGCTTTTCTTCGACGTCGTGATTTATCTTAAGTTAATACCAGGACGACTCTTTAAATCGCCCTTAAATCGTATCCGTACTAATTCTCGTGTAATACGAAGCACATGTTTACCGGACAAATGAGTTATGTTCATTCGTTCCAAAATAATTGCGTTAGTTTCATGTAACTTCCATTTCGGAGATTACTGTTCGTACGTGTTACAAACAAGGTATTATTTATTAGAGTAAGATTAGCGAAAAGAACATACGTGTTTTACTGTAAAAAAGCGAAATGTGGTCGTCAGTTTCACTTTAATGTTATTAGATTTTATTAAACTAGTATTGCAGGTTGCTTTTTATTTAGAAAACTTGCAATAAACGTTCTTTTCCATTTATGTCTTTATTTTGTTGTATTCGCACAGAACACTTTTACCAACTTTCTACGAGTTATATAGAAATGTTAGATAGAGAAATCGTAGATATATCAAATATATGCATCACACATCATTAAATGTCATGAAGTAGAAAAACATAAATTTGTTTAAGGATATTGCTAAAATTTGCAAAAGTTATTTTCTCTCTTTTAAGAGGTGATACCAACGCAGTTAATCATACAGTAAGTTTCTACTTTCATCAAGACTTGCATTATAACATAATAATGTTGATGTTAATTAAGAAATTTAATCAAGATATTTTTGCATAGTTTCATGCTCGTTGCTCTCTTAGTTAGTTCTTAAAAGACATACAAAAAACAAATCTATGTTAAATAGATAGGTTAAACTAGCAAAGTATTAGTGTTTTTAACATTGGTTAGCATGCAGTTCATGAAAAAAAAATTGAATAAGGTAAAGTGGGGTAAGTGCACCTAGTTTTTTCAATAGATGAACTTCAGACTATATTTTCTTTAAAATCCTACGACAAAATTCGTCCTAAAGTTTATGCGTACCCCTTGAATGTATACTCTAGGGAATAAATCATTATTTTCTGCTACATTTTTAATATTTAATGATATTTTTCTTTTTTTAGTTTTTATGTCATGAGAACGCACTTGCCCCGCAAGACCGGGGTAAGTGCGTATTTATTTGTAACATTCCATAAGGGAATGCGGAAATATGAATTAGGGCAAGATCGTTTTCCTTGCTATTTGTTGTATATGCTTAAAAAATTATGTGGTTATAACAGAAAGTTTTGTTTTTATGAACTATATTGTGAAATGTTGCTGAAGAGCGGCAAATAAAAAACTTTCTATTTTAATGCCGAAAGTAGGAGATAAATGAAGAAAGACGAGCAGTATCAAAAAATTAGTTTAATACATTTGTATTCAATACGTAACATGTAAAAAAATACCACCATCGGTTAATTCAACAAAATAAAATTTATTCCAAATTCAAACAATAACAGTCTCTAGAACTTATTCGATCTTATATCCTAGTGAAGCAAAGTCAATATTAAGTGAAATCCACCTCTACGGTCAGTCATTGGTGTTGGCAGGACTCTGACGTTGTTTCTCGATGTTTTCTTGCAAGACGTTACCATCGACGTCTTGGATTTCTGGATAATGAAAATACCCCTTTCGGTATCTGGCAAACCCAAACTTCCATTCGCCCTCTTCGTTTTTGCCAGTGGCCTTTCCCCACAAAGAATCGTATTGTACTTCTTGTGGTATATTGTACAATGGCCCACTTGTTTATTTTTAATTATGTGGGATACTTCTCCGCTTCCACCAACTCTTGTGGTTGGGCTTTTGGATGGCTGGACTTTCTTGACTTTCTTAGTCTTTTCTGCTTTAGCAGTGTCTATTTCCTGCAATTTTTTAGTAACACTACCGCTGGTTATTACGTCTGCTTCTGGTGCAATTTTTTTTTGGCTTTGGCTCACATGCAGGTGTTTGTTTCAAGGAACTAAGCAGTAAATTTTCAAATAGAGGCATTTTTAATAAGAAAAATAGTCACTACTAGTCTCAAGAAAATTTATTAATAGTTCGTCCACATGCTGCACAAGTTCGATTTAGTTTTAACGTTTGGTGCGGATTAACTGGTTCGGTAGTCGTTGGTCCAGTGTACTACAATGGTACGTTAACAGGAAACAGATATCTGGAATTGATTCGTAACGTTCTAACGGATTTCCTTGATAACGCGAATTATCTGATGCGCCAAAATTTATACTTTCAGCAGGACGGTGCTCCTGAACACAACTATCGCCTAGTGCAAACCTAGCTCGACACCATCTTTACCGAAAAGTGGATTGGTATAAACGGTTCAATTCAATGGTCAGCACCCTCCCCTGACCCCTCACCTTAACACTTTTTTCTTTTGGGGTATTTAAAGATTGAGGTGTACAAAACGCGATACGAAAACATGCGCGAATTGCAAGACAAGGTCAGATAAGTTTTTCGCCAATTAGATAGGAGAACAATCTTAGAAGCCATCCAGAGTGTACTGAAGCGGACACAAAAATGTATTCAGCAGGAAAGTGACATCTTTGAGCAGTATTTATAAATTATACATGTACTTTCTTCTTTTTAATTTAATTTTGTAAGCTGTAAAATGTTAAAATAAACATTAAACACAAAATATGTATCTGTTTTGTCAAAAGTTAGCGGAGCAATGAACATTTTGAAGAAAATAGAAATTGCTATAACCACTTTATTATTTGTTTTAGGACAATAGTGTATTGAAACTTTTATATTACACAGAACATTAGCATTCAGAATTTTAAAAGATATACAGGGTGTTCCATTTAAAAAATTATAAATTTCGAAATGATGAACTGCATGCTAATCAATGTTAAAAACAGTAATACTTTCCTAATTAAACCTACTTTCTAGAATCAATAATAACAGAGATAGCAATTGCGCACTTAATTTGAATCAGCCTGTATAGATTATGTTTGTATAACAAGTGTAAATTTATGTATGGGAGTCTTATTTTATTGACAAGATCTCAGCAGACTCCACAAAACTTATAATTCTCTTTTTATATAACATTGAATGGTTCTTCACTGGATAATAAAAACAGTTTTATTATCGCCTTGATAATGACAGCATTGCTGTTGAAACGCGTCGGTGTTTTAGTTAAAACTAGTTTGGTGTTCAGTGGGTTAAATTGTTTAGTGTTCTACTTCTGCACCAAGAGATCCAGTGAAGAACTTCGCAATATGGCTACCAGGTCCAAGGATCAGAACTTATACCATAACCAGTTTTATTATCGCCTTGATAATGACAGCATTGCTGTTGAAACGCATCGGTGTTTTAGTTAAAACTAGTTTGGTGTTCAGTGGGTTAAATTGTTTAGTGTTATAACATTGAATATTGATGGTGATAAAGTAGAAAACTTCTGAGATATTTCAGTTTTGTTATTATGTAAATGTACCAACCATAAAACAATTATATGGTATATTGTAAACTGAATTTTTAGCTTAACTCCAGATTAAGGGGATTTTGATGGCAAGACGATTGACTCTCTTAATCAAATAAATTTTTCAATAAACTGATAATCTAGTTGACCATGAATGCGGACATTATGACATTATGGTGAGCAGGAGCTCCGTTGTATAAATAGGTACTGTATTTGCTAAGTTCTTCACTGGATCTCTTGGTGCAGAAGTAGAACACTAAACACTTTAACCCACTGAACACCAAACAAGTTTTAACTAAAACACCGACAGCAATGCTGTCATTATCAAGGCGATAATGGGCATAATGATTATCGCCTTGATAATGACAGCATTGCTGTTGAAACGCGTCGGTGTTTTAGTTAAAACTTGTTTGGTGTTCAGTGGGTTAAAGTGTTTAGTGTTCTACTGTATTTGCTGACGTGTACAAAAACGAACAGCTTCAAGAAGTATCAGTAAATGTTTCGCCAATAAATCTAAATAAATACACTCCCGTATTTATCGTTTCTTTGACAAAAAAGGTCCCATTATGCCACTTCATACACAGTCTATCCCAGATGCGATGAGATTGGTTCCATCAAAGCGCTTAGCGTAGCAACATTTATGAGTGAATGATGGTAGATGGATGTTCTACCTTTCATCTACTTAACCTCAAATTGGGTTGATACTTCACTGTGGTTTGACGGTTTATGTAAAGTCACCTTGTATACGTCGGTCGAAAAACCAACTTGGAACAAAGAGCGAATATTAAATACGAAACGCTAAAAAATGTGTACAGAGATGAATGCATGTCACAGAATTTCTTCGAAGCGACCGCTGTGTGTCTGCCACACTCATCGAAGAGGAAACCGGGATATCGAAGAACACAGTCTATAGAATTTTGGCCGAAGATTTGAGCAAATAGGAGGTCTGTGCGCGATTCGTGCCACACGCTCTAAAAAACGACCAAAAAACTTGGAGAGTTTCAAAGGAATCCAACAAACATATCAGCCATTGTAACTGGTGATGAAACATGATGTTTTCAATACGAGCCAAAAACAGAACGTAAGAGTTCGGCGTGGAAATCACCAAAAGAGCCAAAAGAGAAAAAATTACGCTTTCAGAAGAGCAAAATCAATATAATGCTAACCGTTTTCTTCGATTCAAAGGCAATTGTTCACAGAGAATTTGTCCTTGAAGGTTAAACAGTGAACACAGAATATTATCTGGGAGTTATACAATACAACGATTGTGGACTAGAATTCGACGAGTTCGATCGGAATTTCGAGAGCCAGGCAATTGGTTTCTGTTGTACGACAAAGTGCCATCGCACAAAGCCATATTGGTACGTGAATTCTTGGCCAAAAAGGGCATCATTGTTATCGATCATCCACCATATTCACCTGATTTGGCTCCGTGCAACTTCTGCCTAATTCTCAAACTGAAATTGGCGATGAAAGGATATCGTTTCGATCCCATCCCGGTCATTCGAAAGACTTCGACCAGCCGATGAGTATAAAAAATATTTCAAAAAATTTGTTAAAAGTTTTCTGCACTACATTGACTCACAAGGATAATAATAAACGCTTTGCAGTTTTTTAGACCAGTCTTATTGAATCTGGAACAGACTGTGTACACTTAATCTAGCTAAATATATACGTATTTTGTAATTATTATTATTATTATTTTGCAATTAATATTGGTGGTTCTTTCTTGAACAACATAATTTTTGGGTTTATTAACTAGAAAATTGTACTGAGGATTACTAAAATAATTAGCCCAAGTGGGATTCGCAAATAAAGTTGTCAATGGTATTGCTAAATATTATTCTACATTCCTTTATTGCAAAAAATAAATTATAATAGATGGATAAGCTTATTATACGTTGTTATACTAAATGACAATCGATGTTCTTCCTATAAAAAAATTTCCTTGCGGTTAAACGTAGCTGCATAGTAATTTACAATTACAATCGACAATTCTGTAACATTGTATGCAAAACATATAGGACATTGTTCTCGATGCATTTATACATGGAAAACACTGCTCAGACACACTTCCATATACGTGTGGAATACACAGACATACATTCGTGAAATCGATCGATATTGCACTTTCTAAAGTGTCTACTATTTCTTCTTTCTCATCGACGTTACTGATGATGAGAACATCCTGCCTATTTTAAACGCGTTTAGCAAGATAATTATTTATATTAATCGTATTCTTTTTTTTCATATAATTTTAATGAAGAAGACTGCTAAGCGATATTTTAATATATTACTTCCTAATTCGATATTTGTTCGGTAGTTAATTTAATGTGTAGTCAGATGTATGAAAATAATTCCAGTTAAATACATATGTTAATTATAATAACGTAAAATGTATCTAACATGCAAAATAGCCAAATTAGTACCCTATACATGTATTAATTCTGCGAAGTGCGGTAAGATATTAGGTCAATATTAACTAGTTATAAACTTAGTTAGTGGCTGTTACTATTGGTAACTTTAGCATTAATAACTAAGGATATATACATACCTCCATAGCGACCTACTTCATCGTAAGGAGAGAATAATTTAGTAAGTTGATGTAGTCATAAATAATATACATAAACGTGACGGTAGTACCACAACTGTTTAGGAAACAGTGCAAATTAATATGCTATGCTTACAGTAGCATTTTGTATTCCACACTCTCGTGGTTACCTTAATGGTAAATAATTGAAGATTCAGCAAACCGAATTATATATTCTTGTTTCTTTTTTTTTTTTTTTTTGGTAGGTGGAAATCCGTTACGGACACCAAGTGCTTGGGTCGATCGCACTTGGTAGTGTGGGACTCCCAGTCGGTGTGTGCAATAACTGGTATACCCACTAAAACCACCATATACATATCTCCTAGGACACCCATGGAACCATCTTGTTAGATATCAACCTCATGGATGCCCCGAGTAAGCTTCACATCATTTAATTGTCTGTTTTCTGTCTTACTCTTTCCTCTACTTCCTTGGTTTTCATTATCTGCCTTATCATTTGATGCAGTTCCTCCCAATTTTGCCTGGATACTATCATACTGTCTACCAAGTTGTTTGCCGTTATCTCCTTTCCTAGCTTATTTCCTGCTCTTTCTCTCAGTTGCTTCCACCGTTTGCATGAGAATATCGTATGTGCTGCCGTGTCTGGATCTCCACAATATGCACATTCATCGCCTTTAGCTTTTCCTATCCTGTAGACGTAGGTCCCAAACACCCCGTGGCCCGTTAGCGCCTGCGTGAGATAGTATTCTGTTCTTCTGTGTTCACACTCCATCCATTTTGTCAGATCGGGTATTAGTTGTTTCGTCCATTGTGCTTTTAGAAAATTATTTGACCACCTTTCTTGCCACAAGATCATAGTACGTCGTCTTGCATCCTTTATGTTTCCGTTTTTGCCTTGTTGATACATATATTTCCTCTCTTGTGCTTGTAGGTCTATGGGTGGTATCCCTGCAACTACTTGTAGTGCCAGTGTGGAGATGGTTTTATATCCAGCCACTACCCTGATTAGGGCCTTGCGTTGCGTTTTTTCTACCAGTAGCCTATTTCTCTTTATTGATAACGCATCTGCCCATATTGGGGCTCCGTAGAGAATGATTGAATGTATCATTCCAGCGAGGATCGCTCTCTTGGAGCTGCATGGCCCGCCGATGTTTGGTAGCAAGCGTGTTAACCTTCCCATTCTATTTTCCGCTTTTCCCGTGACTTGCTCTAAGTGTTCCCTGAAGCTGACTTTCGTGTCAAAAAAGACACCCAAGTATTTTACAGTTTTCTTTGGTGTTATGGTTACATTATTTAGCTTAAAGAACAGACCATCTCGTTTCCTTTTGTGAGTGATAATCAGCGCTTCCGTTTTTTCTGGCGCAAGTTGAAGGGCATTTTCTTCCATCCATTTTGCAATTCGATTTAAGTTTGCATCTGTATTGATCATCAAGTTTCGTTTGCTGTCGGCAGTTACCAGCAATGCGAGATCGTCGGCAAAAGCTATAGTTTTGGAACGACCCTGTAGTTTAATTTTCAATACATCGTCATAGAGAACATTCCAGAGTGTTGGTCCCAAGACGGATCCTTGAGGCACCCCTACTTCCACTTTGAGTCTGTCCTTTTTGGTCACCTGTACAAATCTTTCATTTAGATAGTCCCCGACGACATTTATTAAATATTGCGATATTTTCCTGTTTTCTAGATTCTTGAGTATTAAGTTCCACCTTGCAGTGTTAAATGCATTACGAACATCTAGCGTTATGAGCACATTCCACTCTTTTTTACTTTTCTCGGATAAGTCTCTTATTATTTCCATTGCCTGTAAGGTTGACCGTCCTTTTCTGAACCCATATTGATGTTTTGCAAAATTACCTTTCTGCTCGATCTCCTCTTCTAGCCTCTGCCTTATCATTGACTCGTATAGCTTACTAAGCGTATTTAGTAGACAGAGTGGCCTGTACGACTTCGGTTCGATTTAAGTTTGCATCTGTATTGATCATCAAGTTTCGTTTGCTGTCGGCAGTTACCAGCAATGCGAGATCGTCGGCAAAAGCTATAGTTTTGGAACGACCCTGTAGTTTAATTTTCAATACATCGTCATAGAGAACATTCCAGAGTGTTGGTCCCAAGACGGATCCTTGAGGCACCCCTACTTCCACTTTGAGTCTGTCCTTTTTGGTCACCTGTACAAATCTTTCATTTAGATAGTCCCCGACGACATTTATTAAATATTGCGATATTTTCCTGTTTTCTAGATTCTTGAGTATTAAGTTCCAGCTTGCAGTGTTAAATGCATTACGAACATCTAGCGTTATGAGCACATTCCACTCTTTTTTACTTTTCTCGGATAAGTCTCTTATTATTTCCATTGCCTGTAAGGTTGACCGTCCTTTTCTGAACCCATATTGATGTTTTGCAAAATTACCTTTCTGCTCGATCTCCTCTTCTAGCCTCTGCCTTATCATTGACTCGTATAGCTTACTAAGCGTATTTAGTAGACAGAGTGGCCTGTACGACTTCGGTTGTCCTGGTTTGGAGTCCTTAGGTAGTAATATGGCTTTGGCTATTTTCCATTCCCTTGGAAATTTTTGTATCTTAAGTAGTTCGTTTAGTACTTTAAGGAGCCATTGACCGTTAGACTTCACCACTTCTTTGACCGTCTCAGCAGGTATTCCATCCATCCCTGGGGCTTTTCCTGTCTTCATGCTCTGTGTCGCAGTGTGCAGTTCGGTTTCCGTGAATTTTGGCACTGATGCTACTATTTTTCTATAGTTTTCCGTTGCATTCGCAGATTGAGGAAAAAGTTGTTTCATGATTTCCTTTTTTTCTCTAGCCGGTATTTCGTAGGGTACTAGATGTTTTATTCCTTTCATTGCCAATCTGTAACCCTCGCCCCATATATCGTTATTTAATTCATTGCATAATTTCTTCCAATGTTCTCTTTTTGACTGCATTATTAGTTTGCGTAGATCCTTTTTGCTTTCATTGTATCTTTTTTTGGCTAGCAGTTTTTCCTCTTCTTTGTCTCGTTTCTTTGACATTCTTGTATACTCCTTCTCATCGATTTGCACTCCTTTCTTTCTGCTTCTATTTCAACGCTCCACCAGTATGGTACTCGCTTTTCGCCTCTTGGACCTTCCTTGGTACTATTTATGTAAGCCTCCTTAATGATGTTTATACACATTTTATACGAACATTTCTCTGTTTTAGTCGTATTAGCTAGCCTGAGTTCGAGATTGGCATTAAAGGCATCCCAGTCTGTAACATATTTTCTTTTCTCAGTGGGCCGTTTTGATGGTTTGTTAGCTGTTATACCGTAGCTGATATAACGATGTTCCGTTAGAGTTTCCTCATCCAGTACTTGCCAACCCGTAATATGTTTTGCAAATTTTTGAGTGGATATTGTTGCATCGATGAATGACTCGGTATTTCCCCTTACAAAAGTTGGTACTTCACCCGTATTTAGTACAACCATGTCTAGCGCTGCGATCCATTCAGACCAGTACTCTCCCCTTCCATCGGTGACTGGGGATCCCCACATGTGCGACTTTGCGTTTATGTCGCCGGCAATGATCGCTTCTTTCTTTCTGCATTTGACACAATTTGCTATTTCATCCACTTTTTCCACGTATTCGTTGATAGGTATATTTGGTGATATATAGCAACAATACAGGTCCCATTCTACAAAATGTATTACTATGTATCCCTCTTTTACCTTTATGTTTGATACATTTAGCTTCCTATTCACGAACAGTACAGCCACGTCCACTCTTATATCTTTTACCCATTCATTTGATTGGACTATTTTTTTATTTGGTTCACTAACTATTATTATATCCACCTTTTTTTGTTTGGCGGTGGCGTAAGCAAGGTCATGCGCTGCCCTTCCTCTCCCTAGATTTGTTTGTATAATCCTAATGGTCATTTTGGTTTTTTCCATCCCTCCGTGTCCTTGTACTTGCTGACTGTATATTCTGTCTTCTTATATTTTCAACTAGTTTTTTAAAGTGAGGACACCTTATTTGGTCTGCTCTATGACCCTCAACATTGCATTTTATACATCTGTTTCTTATATTAACATGGTTAAAAAATGAACTATGGATAAAAAGCCCAGTATTTTGAGGGCAGGAAAATCTCAAACTCCAACTCCCTTCTAGAACTTATTTTTTGTAAGATAAAGTTGGAAATTTAATTCAGGTATTTTAATACAATTCGGAGAAATTTCGTCCGATCTTGCTATTATCCTGCATTCTAAAATTTTATAAATATCTTTTCAATAGTTGTTTACAGTGATGGATCTGGAATAACAACTTCTTGCCCAGACAAATTACAACCATCGAGGCTGCAGCAGATTTGGTTACCGAAATACAATTGGAGGCTATCGCAAGATTTAGATGTAGAGTGAATATTACTAGAGATTGCGTAATATGTGTACATTCAGACTTGCAATCACACTCTAGTTGGAACAAGGACAGTTAGTGTGGCATTAGATCAGGGTTCAATTTTAAGTTTGGTGTTTATTCAATGTTTGTTCTGCAGATTACCAGAAAATCATTGGTGTCGGTGTTAAAATGATCTAATATGGAGACATCATATACATTGTTGTTTTAGGGACGTGTTTTATGCCTTTCAAAATAGCCTTTTCCGAACAATGTCACAGGTAAATAATTATTTTCGAAAATGCTAGCAACAAAAACGTGGTTAAATTAAGGATTAATTCAAAATAAGGCTCTTCTAGTTTGTACGTGGAGACACAAGAACTACCACTTGAAGTACCGCACAAATACTCGATAGCCAATTATGCAGCAAAGTTAAAGATTATAGCACAATTGTTTAGGTGCCTGCGGTTTAATTAATCATTTACTGCAAGCTAATTAGTGCTTGTGGCACGATGACATTTTTTTCAGAAGCTCTTAGTAGCACATAAATTGTATGTACGCCCAAAAATTTTGAAAAAGTAGGAGTCCTCATAGTTAAAAATTTTTTTGATTTTTTTGATGACTGCGGTTAAACTAATCATTTAACCCTAGCTTATTAGTGCCTGTGCCACGATGACATTTTTACCAGAAGCTCTTTTTGATTTGATTTGATTTGATTTGGTCCCTGGTTACCGACCGGGTTTTGCTTAGTAGCGTGCCCTTATAACACCGCGGCCTGTGGCCTATTGTATTATTCGGTACCAAGTGAATTTCCTGATGTAAACAGGTTAGTCCCTTTTACTAGGTTTAGTAGCCTGTGTGGTAGGTCCTTTTCCGGTAGATCTGTCAGCTGGTTAATTGGTCCCAGCAGTGGCAGTCTCCGTCGTTCCAGCGCAACGCACTCGAATATGACATGGTAGGCTGTCTCCTTCTCCTCATTGCATAGTCTACATATAGGTTCGCCCTTAAGGATGCCAACCTTATGTAGATATTTCCTTAGACAGCCATGCCCCGTTAACAGGCTCGTGACTGTTCTAAGGTGTAACCGGCTGAGAGTCAGCACATCCGCCGTCAACTGCCGTGATGGCTGCCTCATCATTCGTTTGAACCTGCCCTTCAACGCTCCTCCAGTGTGCCTGGTGTGTTTTTGCAAACCACTCAGCCACTGCTCCGCGTATGGCAGTTCTGGTTATCGCCAGACCCGGTTCAGGTCCGGTGAATTTTGTTGCAGAACCTTTCCTTGCTAGCTTGTTTGCTATTTCGTTACCTGGTACACCCTTGTGCCCCGGCACCCACACCAAAGTTACCTTGTTGTGTTTGGCCAGGGTTCTTAGGTTTTCCAGGCACTCCCAAGCCAGCCTCGAGGTTATCTGATAAGCTACTAGTGTCTTTAGGGCCGCTTGACTATCCGACAGGATATGAATCAGCTGACCCCTAGGTTGCGTCTCTGATGCCCTTAGAGCACATGTGTCTATTGCTAGTATTTCCGTTTGGTATACGGTGGTATATTGCCCTAGTGTCATATATTCTTTATGATTTAGGGTTTCACTATATATACCTGCTGCAGAACCTGTGGTCCTTCTTGACCCATCTGCATACCAGATTTGGGTTTGGCCCTCTGGTTTCTGTTTTCCTCTCCACTTATCCCAGTCTAGGACGACCTTGAAGGGTTTATCGAAGGAGAGTTTGTATCACTTCCCATCTCAAAGATTGGGTTTGTGATTTCAGTCGTTATGCTGGTGTGTCCTGAAGTGTTCTGGTCTCTCCAGTTTCCACCACATTTCAGTCTATATGCCCCCATTCTTGCATCCCCCCTTATGTAAATATCCAAGGGGGCAGGTTTAGCATGGTTTCCATAGCAGCTGTTGGCGTGCTTTTTGTCGCCCCAGTGATACACAGGCACGCCAGAAGCTCTTAGTAAGACATATATTGTATCTATGCTCAAAAATGTGGAAAAAGTAGGGTTCCTCATACTTAAAAAAAAATTAGATTTTTTCATGACTACGGTTTAAATAATCATTTAAGAGCTTCTGGTAAAAATTTCATCGTGGCACAAGCACTAATAAGCTAAGGATACATGATTAATTGATTAATTAAACCGTAGTCATCAAAAAACAAAAAAAAATAGTATGAGGACTCCCTACTTTTTCCAAATTTTTGGGCGTAGACTCAATCTATGTCCTACTAAGAGCTTCTGGTAAAAAATCATCGTGGTACAAGTACTAATAAGCTAGGCACAAACGATTAATTAAACCGTAGTCATCAAAAAATCAAAATTTTGTTTTTAGATATAAGGACCCCTACTTTTTCCAAATTTTTTGACATAGATACAATCTATGTCCTACTAAGAGCTTCTGATAACAATCTCATCGTGGCACAAGCACTAATAAGCTAAGGATAAATGATTAACTAAACCGTAGCCATCAAAAACAAAAAAAAAATATTTTAAGTATGAGCACCCCTACTTTTTCCAAATTTTTGGGCGTAGATACAAGCCATGCCTTACTAAGAGCTTCTGGTAAAAATTTCAGCGTGGCACAAAGCTCCCGTAAGCCAGGGGGAATGATTAATTAAGCTGTATTAAACAAATAGTTTTTATAACTGCCAGAGATCCCACACTTTACAATTTCTTTTTGCATACATTTTGTCCTTTTTGTGTGTGTGTGTGTCGTATATGAAGGATCCCAATGTTTGAGGATTAGATATGTACTTATGTTAGTAACTTTATTTGACATCCAACAAAGCACTGATTCGAAACGTATCTCAAACTTAATTCGTTGCTGGATTTTGTATACCATGTGCCGCCTACATGATATTGTGAACCGGACTAGAATTCGTTTCTGGATATCGTTGCCAACTTCACATCGGTCTAAAGTTTGAATCTAGGTTTTCCAATATGACCCTGAATCAAAAAGGCTAAGCGTGGAATGAAGATACAAGGGTTCACCACCCCCTCAAAAGTTGCGTGTAACAGCATCTGCGGGGAAGGCCATGCTGGAGGAATTATCCTTATAGACTTTATACCACATGGTTAGACTATAACTGGACACTATTATGCTGCTTTAGTTTCAAAGTTGTGCGATTCTATCAAAGAGTTTCAACAACTGCCTTGTTCGCCAGATTTGACCTCTAGTGACTTCTATGCATTCCTCCAAATTCAAAGAATACTCTTGTGAGATTCACTTTTGGATGAAACATTGATGATAGAGATGAACGAGTGGTTTGCAGCCGAAGACAAAACATTTTTTGGAGGGCGTTAAAGCTCTTTACCATCGTTATACCAAGTCCTTCAACAATTTAAGGGACTATGTTGAAAAATAAAAAATCCACCTTTCCAAGTCGTTTCATTCTATGTCAGGGACAATAATACCTGAACTGCCCTCGTATGGGATGTTTTTTGCAAACATCAGATTTGCTATGATGAACATAAACGTGAGTGTAACGTAGCCAAAATACAATGTGATATAAATGAAAATCAATTGCTTATTACAATCTGTTAGGGTATAATAATCGTATGCATCTTTCGGTTTCAGAAAAACTGTTTTATAAAAAGAATATTTCGATTGTTGTGACGGTAGGCGGTTTAAATTTACTTTAAATCTTAACAATATCTTTATTGCTATTGCAATATTCAATGTTGCTTGCTGGTGACGACAACGATAAATTCGATTCCAGAAAAGAATAACAAGCCAACGCTAACGACTAAATCTTGCTACATATCAAGATAAAAAAGAACACACGCAAACAAATTTCATCTATACATTAACGTATAATTATTCAACAGTTCTTCGGGACGACTTATTTACTACATCGCTGCATAAAAAGCACAACGCACCGTACGCTACGGTAAACCCATATCCATACAACGGACGCTCTCGAACCCATAGCGCACTCTGATAATATGAACATATACCAGCAGTTATAGTGGGGATCAGCGAAGAAGCACCGACTACTAGATTACGCCGACTTCTTCCGCCAGTGGGTGTTTGGCCACCGATTCAGTAAATGTACAACGCAGTCAGTCGTACATCAGCCTTTCCGCAGGTTGGTCGCACTGCTTCATTGATAGAGCGGAACATTTAAAACCTCCGTACGAAGTACGTATGCACAGAGGTTGGTCATTGTTACAAACAAATTTTTGTGTGTATCAAAATTAAATCACCTTGGATACCAGCGAATCGATAATAGACGACCGTTTTCGAACCATTTTACGTTATTTTTCACACGAGAAGTGGTTTTTGTTAGTGTTTTATTATTTGTGTACAAAAAAAAACTCATCAGTTTAGTTAAACAAAAACAATCTTATAAACAATATTTGAGCAGTGATTGGTATGTTATAAATAAAATAGTGCTTCGATAGATTGTATAATAAACTAACATTGGACTGCAAAACAATATGGCTTGTGGCAAAATAATAATTTTTGTGTTCCTAAACTATTTTGGACTGTTCGCAACTGGGTTAGAACTACGAGATGGCGGATATGAAGATTTGGTCGTTTCAATATCCGATACGGTTCCTGCAACTAATTGTAAAGAAATTTTACACAATTTAGAGGTAAGAAAAATTGTTTACTGTGTTTGTTTTTTTTTAATGCTATTGAATTGATGTATATAAATTTTTTACCTATTACGTTTTCCTTTTAAATCACTAACATTGTTTAACACGTGATGTTATAACTGAAATTTTCAATAAAAGTCTAGGAATATTGTTATGGTTATGTGAATTTGATAAGAAAACAATGGATATAATCATAATTACTGTTCTGATTGTTTTTATGCCTGTTTAATCTTCGTCTAACAGTATCGCTTCAAAGAATTCTAGAATCTTAGCGAAAAACAATTTGTTATTGTTATCAACAACATTATGCGTGCTTAGTATTATTAAATTAGAACAATATAAATGCAAATAGGTTAATAAATTTTTATTTAAATAATTATAACCAAACGATTAAAGTGAAACTGAAACTTTTGATTTATCAATTATTTTGCAAAATTACCAAACATGAAAGGAATGAATAATATAGTTTCTTAATATAAATTTGTAATAAACATGCACTACAAGTTTAATGACCACATATATTTTTACTTGATTTGTTTGCTCAGCTCCTTTTTGCAAAGTAATAAAAAAATATCAGGAACATGATTTCCATCGAATATTTTCATCATAGCTCCACTCCAAAAATTAAAAATTCAACCATTTTTATAAATATCTCAGAAACTAGAAGAGGTTTTAAGGGTCAATTATTAAATTATTACAAAAAATAGATGACCTACCGGAACAACTGGTTCTCCTTTTTTATTTTATTTTTTTTATTTTTTTTTTTTTTTAATGTGGTGGGTGCTTAGTTGCAGTGGAATCGCTTGTCTGGTTCTCGCGGTGTAGTTTTTGTGTGTGTATGTTGTGTTCAATTGGCTTTTGACAGCATTATCGCCTTTTTATTAATCACTTTGCTCCCAACAGCGAATGGCAAGTCGATCCGGGATTAAACTCTCTGAAAAAATGTCACCGTCCCTCCAGAGAATTGAACCCCGGCGCCTATCGTCCTCTCACAACAATAGTCAGCCGCCTAACCACTGCGGCCATCGACCCGTTAAATTCATTACGTTATTAATTTTTTTGGTTATAATTCTCGAGATATTGAGATTGAAGAATATAAAATACAAATTTTTAAAGGGGGTTGTCTCCGAAATCTGGTAATTTTTATATCAAGGTAATCTTTCAGTGTGCAATATTAACTGATACTCAAAGCCTGCAATCACAGATCTATGATTTCAAGACATAGATATTAGGTATATAATTATAATACTATATCAAACTTTGTGTTTACGTTTCAAAATCTTATACGCATGCGCTGTACGACCTAGGACGACTTATAAATTTTAACAATTTCTGACGTTGATGATATATACTTATAGTAAAATGAGCTTATAATGGACTCGGAGATAATGAATTTTGGATTATAGTGGACTGTACAATTACCACAAATCCACTACTTATAAACTATTTTGGTAATTACCCTAAACTCCAATAAAATATTATTTGAGCTGTTGCTTTCAATTGTATGTGCGATTTTCAACAGATATGATCCAGATAAAATGAAAACCCTGTTCAAGTCTCGGAAATAAATTATATTATTAATAAAAAGTTAAAAATTATTGAAACAATTGAAATTCATTAAAACTGAATAGCAAAACCGGTGCTGTTGATATCGTCATAGACCAGTGTCTTGTCAATATCTGGCCATCGCTTAATAAAGGATATTCTCCAGAGAATATCTGAAATGCTGATGAGACTCACATCAGATAAAACCCACAAATTTAGAAGCAAAAAGATGCTTTCGAAAAGCAATGCTATCGAGAAGTATCAGAAGTCTGGAGGTTTCAAAAACTTTACTTGTAGATTACACATTTAATAAGAAGCCATGGATGACTTCATCTATTTTGAAGACTGCTCAGCCCACCCTCCTGTAAAATGAAACAAAGTAAAACTTGCACGTTTTCCACCATAGTTCACCTTAATTTTGCAGAGATCAAGAAATAATTCCGAGCCTAAAGTAGACATTTATAAGAGCATTATTGCCAAAAATCCTTGAGATTCGAACAGCAAATCAGAATGTAGCAATTTTTATTAGATTCTATTAATATTTTTCGCATTTCATGGGCCAAAGTGTCAATAGATATAGTTAGAAATTGCTCATATCATACTGGTGTAATAAAAAATGAAAAAGCAGAAGTCTCCAATGATAATTTTGGTTCCACAAGTCCATTAACTGAACTACAATACGATGACTGATAGATTCCATCTGCTTTGCTATAATTTAAAATACTGAAACTATACAATATTTGTCTCGATAACGTTTTGTAGTTGATTTAATATTTCGTATTTCCCTGAAAATAGTCGGTCAAATCCATCCGGATAGTTCCTTTATTAAAATTTCATTTCAATTGTGGTGACTGGTATCGATTTTTGGCTTAAAGTTTTTTTTATTTCCTATGTTCTTTGCAATAGTAATATTACACCCTCATTGTCTACGGGTGTTATTTCCTCGTAGTGTACTAGAGCGGTGCTAAAGGTAATTTCCCTTTAGACTTATAAAAGTCGCTAGCTTTCTAATTAGAGCCTAAGTGAATTTTATATAAAGCTATAATCACAGACTCTTTAGTTTTTCAAAATCTACATATGCTATTGAATGTATTGCTTTTAAGATAATTAAATACCATTTAATAAATTAGAGTAAAAACTAGATAGATATTAATACGTTTGTCTAGAGAGTTGTTGTATAAAGGCTGGTGTCCACAAAACCACCTTTTTATCAGAATCCTTTTTAAATATTTTCTAAATTTAATAGCGTTGCAGATTTTATCGTAAAAGAACTTTATATCCTTCGCTTTAATCTCCTACGAGCAACTTATACAAATCATTCCCAACTATCTGTTGAGTTCACCAGAAGAGAAGATACACATACTTTAAGATGTGAGCTTTTAAACACCATTACAAAGCAGTATCAAATCCATTATGACAAGCTGGCCAGGCCCAGACTTCGATCACAAAGACTGAGTGAACCTTTTAGTCGATGATTGACGAATAAAGGATCCCTTAATTGGCCCACAATCGCCGGTCATAATCGAATCACCTCCAAACGCGTTGCCGAACCGCCTTTGAATAGTTCATTAAGCTATTTATGTATTAATTATGAAGTGCTGTTGTGTTGTTTTCGATGTTAAACGTCCAATATAATCGATCGAATGTACGGTTGATATGTTTGTGTGTCTTCTTTTTTTTTTCTTCATCTTGACCACGAGCTCTTAGTCGAGTTCTGTGACGCAACGAAAAATTATTGTTGTAATTTACATGTAAAGTGTCTGATATGGATGGTTTAAGGCAGCCGGTAAAAAAATCATTTGCATATTGCTGTAGAAAATTATTATGTTAAATATACGTATATGTTTATGTGTTTAAATTTTAAGGATATGGATATAATACATATGTGGAATGAAATTGACAAATTTATATTCATATTTTGTTTATACCATTATGTAATAATAAACGATTCAAATTTAATTTCTTGATTGTCCTGATTATAGCGACAATATATGCATATTATCGCTATAATTTCTTAGAAATTATTTTTATCTTTTTAAATATTTAATGCATTATTATACAAACTGGTTTTTAACATTTTAGAGTGTCATATCCGACTAATATATGTGCAGATCCCACATAGTTTAACAAGTTCAATTCAAAATTCAGATTTAACTTGTTTTATATATGTTTTATGCGCTTTTTATCGCTTCGCGTGTACATGTGTTTTAATAATAATTCTATTTGTTTATTAATATTTTATTGCTGGCAGGCGGTTTTATATTCGTTGATACATCTAATAAAAATTCCATACTTGCGAAACAATCAGCCAAATATTTTTATTCATTATTGTTTGTTATTTTTCATGTAAAACCATTTTGGTAAGACATTTTCAGAATGAATAAATATCAATCAGATTAAAGTGAATTGATTTATACAAACATATATACATACTACACATCTTACAATTTATTAAAAGCAACAGAAATTCCATTCAAGTTTTTAAACCAGACCTGTATATAATTATATTCTAACTCCATTCATAATTTACATAATGTACTAAATTTGCCATCAAAATGTTTTATTTATCGATATGCTATATATAAACGTCGACGGTCTTTTGTTTTCAGCTTCGGCATTTATTTTAGGAGTTTTATTGTTGGCTGCCATGCAGGATATTTGTCTTCTTTGATGTCACAACGAGGCAATATTACTCCCTTGCGTGACTAACAGTTTAAATCAATTTACAATGCAAAAGATCAAATCCTTAAGAACGTGCATTGGAAGATCTCTCTACCTATAATATATTTTCTATTGAGTAATGCATAAATCTGAAAGCAAACAGGGCGCAGCTAAATTTATCATTGTGGGAAATATAGCTTGGATGTGTATGAATAAACATGATCCGTAATCTATACGTGTGGGTTCAAGAGGAATTTAGAGATAGCTCGCTTGAAGAAGACATAATACATATATAGAAGATTTTGATTTTAATGTTTGTGCATTGATATCAAAGTGACGTGCTGGTTATCTATAAGTTATTTGAAAACAACCAAGATGTACATATATAGGTTTAAATATTTATAATAGAGTTCTTCCAATATGGAAAGTTGTATATTTTAACTTTCTTTAAAAACCTCATTATTAAAAAAACATATTTTGAGGGAGTGTTAGTATTTTTCAGAAAATTGATTAATCATCTTTTGAAAGAATTAATTCACACTTAGGTCATAAAACGCACGTGGTACACATTTTGCGAAAGAAGATAACAATAGCGTTCTACAAATAAAGCTGAAGTATTTAGCATACTTTAACATAGTGAGCAAATATGTGCATATGTTATTATTTAGACGTATATATTTTTAATGTATCTCGCTAAATTTAACCGAAATATGATTCTCGGTATATATGTATTATTGTCATTCTAATTGTTCGTATAATTAATTTGTTAACTGAGTCATCTGTTAAATGTTGTCAAGTACTACCCATTAAACCGCAAATTAATATTTAAGAAAGACTTAGGATATGAACGCACTCTTTATGCTCAATAGAAGTAAAGAAAATGACAATATTAATAGTATGTAGACACTGGCATTGCCCAAAGTTTTTTTTTTAGCTGTTAGTGCCGACTTTCCAAACATTCTTCCAATTACTACTTTTACTAGCAACGAGTCTATAGCCGTAGTGGTTAGGCGGCTAATTATTGTTGTGGCTGAATGATAGGAGCCGGGTTTCAATTCTCTGGGGAGACGGTGACATTTTTTCGGAGAATTGAAAATCCGGATTCGCTGTTGGGAGCAAAGTCATTAACAGCGCGGCATTATAAAAGGCAGTATGATGCTGTCACAAAGCCATTAGACACACACAAAAACTACATCGCGTGTTGTTGTGATAGCCAGAGTAGTAATGCAGCTTACGAAGTCAGTGCAACTAAGCACCCACCTCACATAAAACAAAGTATCATCACCCCGTTTGAAATCAGTCATAAAAAATAGAATTTCAGGAGAGCATTCAAATTGAGGAGACATAATTATTTTTTTAATCAGTACCTATTCTTACGAGAAGGAGAAATATTGGTAGATGACTTGGACTCATTATTAAGATCTTTTAATTCTTTCCAAAACATGCAACAGAAATGCCAGAAATATTTACGAAATCTTTAAATTAACTAAAAAAAAAACGATCTGGCCAAAGTAGTTTTAAATTCTTTAACACTCCTATTTTCAGCATTAACGACTTGTCACTTAATTTAAAAAAATCAGATAAGACTTCTCTACCTATTTATTAATTTGAAATTTTCACGTTAAGCATAAATCCAGAACCTTCTTTTGTTTTAAAATATCTTCAATGTCAAAGTAGCCATCAACTTTGATAATTTAAATATGAAACACATATATTACTAAATTTTAGATTTCTGCAATCGATTGTCCAAAATATATTTCCAAATCCACCACGAATTGTTCTTGTTGTTTTCTCTATTGTCATTCTCAGAGCCTACTTTCAAATGTGCATCGCTTGATCGTAAGTTTAAGTGCTGTTTGACTAAAAGCATGAATAAAACCACCACAGATAGAGAAACTTGTAATATATTGCTGCAAAAATTGAATTTGCTTCTAAATATGTAAAAATAAACATATTCCATTTCAAAGAAATGACTTTTTATGTTTGAAGGTTTTCGGGTCTGCCAGTGAATTTTAAACATTTTGTACAACTTGTGGTAATTTTAGAAATAGGAGTAGAATGAAAAAAGGTTGTTAAAAATCACTCTACAAAACGCAACGTTTCAAAACAAGTCGTAATAACTCTAAACCACTTGAAGGTAGGTGCAGAGAAACCTATAATACAAGGAATTACCAATAATTAATTAAAAAATCATGTTAAGTTTCAAATTAATAAATAGTTAGTATAAACTTTCTCTTATTAATTTTACTAGCACTACCACTCTATTAAGCATTCTTAAGTGATTTTTAAATAACTTACCTTAATCCAAGCTACTCAGCTATCTCTCACTTGTTTATATGTATAGTTAAAAAGTCTTTGTAACTAGGGAGGGTGTTTATTAAACTAGAGCCAGAAGTAGTGCAGAATATTAATCCCGGTTGATAGGATCTTAAAGCTAATCTGTTTATGATGGCCCACAGTGATTCCGAATTACATGTTTGCAGCAAGGAAAAAGATGTTTTTTTAAGGAGCATTTTGACATAGTGAATATTATAAACATATAAAGAAAGGGAGAAAAGAAGGGTGCCTACATGATATTCAGCTTTCATTCATGTGATAACTAACAACAGAATGTATTCTTAATTACATGTGTTTTCAATCTTTATCTTAATAGTATTTGGGAGTATGTAAGTAGAAGTAGGATGTACTTTTTGTCTAAGCATATGTAGGAATACACACATAACTATACAGGGGGCAATTACGCCAGTATTTGGGCGTGATGTGAGGAGACCGACAAATGTATACTTCTAATCTTGTCTAGTTTTATGATTATTGAATTGTTTATTTTTATATTATGTCTTTGTTTTGTTTTGTATATTTTTCTTATCTTTGTATATCTCATATTCAGTTCTTATCTTATAAAGTACCCATACATTCTCGGAACTACTTCCTAAACAAAAAACAAAAAAAAAACAACAAACAAAATATCGCAATACTATCCTAGCTATCTGAGGTTTACAATTCTTTTAAGGCGGCCAAAAAGCAGCGTTCTAGCAGAGACGGATTTTATCAATGTAAATTAAAGCCGTTCACAGCTTGCTAAATTTTTAGCATTAATTCATTAACAATAATGATGCCTACACACAGAGAAAAATGTTCTTGAATTAAGAAAATATACTGTTTTACCCAAATATTTTTAATGCTAGAATATTTCTGTTTTGATTCAAACACAGTTTCTTGGAATAAGTAAATGCGTTTAATACAATCTAGACTATATTTGTTGTAAAATACGTATTTGATCTGAATAACTTCCCTATTTGTGAAATAGCTGAATTGCAAATTTCGAGCAGCTGCGTTCGACATTATATGTGTATATGAAGCGTTTATACGTGCATTTTTATCTGCGTGCACGATTTTGCAAGAATTAGATACGTATAAGTTTTTTTATAGTTGGCGTGGACATTTGCAGTAATAAAAGTACATATTTAATAATGCATTATGTGAAGTGTATTTTAGCTTCATGATAATTGGAGGAATAATTTCAACCAAACGTTGTACTTGAAGTAAATCCATTGGCTAAACTTCCGAATGTCGACCACTGAATTGGCAATTTATAAGCAATTTAACGGAAAGTACAGGTTTTACTGAGTCCAAAACGGACCCCCGTTTCTTGCGGAGATCAGTCTAAGATACCTAAAAATCGTTCTAAAAAGTGTTATTCCTAGGTTATTTTTCGCTAGTGTTTTGACATTTCTGCGAGGATTTTCACATTAGCGAAACATAACCTAGAAATAACACTTTTTAGAACGATTTTTAGGTATCTTAGACTAATCTCGGCAAGAAAAGGGGGCCGTTTTGGACTCAGTAAAACCTGTACTTTCCGTTAAATTGCCTATAAATTGTCAATTCAGTGGTCGACATACGGAAGTCTTACAAATACATTATATTCTTACATTAAAACAATGTTGTTTTGCGTCAAAACAATTTTCTTAGAAAATAATATTCTTGTAATAACACAATATAGTTTTGCGGATATACAAATACGGGATTGTTTTGAAATGAAACAGTCTGTTTTAACTCAAGATAATATTTCTCTGCGTGTATACACTTAGTAACATTCTGAAATTACAAATAATTTCTACATGTGGAGGTGACCCATAAGAAAACTAGCAGACAGTATTATTTTATAGATTAGGACCTAAATGCCACATGTTGCGTAAGCTATCTAAAACTTAGTTAGCACTTAAGAATATTTAAAAAAAGAGATGATTCAACGTCTTCCAGGAAATTAACCCCATGCATTTCCAAAGAAAATAAAGCTTCAACATTACAGACTGTCATATTGCATTTCTGGTTCTATTGTAGTGCTTCTTTGTACCGCTCAAGTCGGTTAGATGCGAGGATTAGTGGAAAGCGGAAACACAAAGATGGTATGCAAAGAGTTCCAAATTTCTAATACAGAAATAAATGGCTCTCATTTCAATGGCCCTTCAGTATTGTTAATATTGTTAACAATATTTAACTGGCAGATAACCGCAGTAGCTAAGCGGGTAGCCAGTGATGTGAAAATTGTATTATGATCGATCGGCAAATAGTGCTGTAACAAGGCTCTTGAACACATTTATAGATATAAATTATGCAGCAAGGGCTGCAGCGCTATAGCTTAAAAAGGTGCTGCAATTAGCACCTACTGGTGCTGCAATTAGCACCAACTACAAGACAACAAAGATGAGCTTTTCTGCATTCATAATCAATTTATTTTAAAACAATGTTTAATTTTCTGTCTACAATAATAAGCTCGGATAAAATTCGAAGAGTAAACTAATTTTATTGAGACTGCAATCTCCATTAAATTATATTATTTACAATAATATATATCGCAATTACATTTAGCGATTATTGCGTGCAATTATAAGCTTGGCAAATTATTCATAAATTTTTATATAATCATGACGATACTCAGAATTAAAGAATAAACACGACTCGCCGAGTATTTAGCAATGCCTGTGTATACCGGGCACTGATATCATACGTAAGTGCCTACAATAAATTCTTCGTATATAATTATTATCAAGGTTAAATATTTCGTATTTCATCATTGGAGATATTCTTTACAATACACCTTGCAGTGGATTAATGTGCTTAATACTTGTAATATAATGATGGTTGCAGCTTTATCATGAATCTCTATTTTTTATTATCGAATGTAATTACTGTAATGAAATTAATTATATTTCGTAATTCCTTATGTTTTATTTATTTTAAATTATATACTACTAGTTATAATTGGGATACCAACGTCAGAATAAGCAAATAATTAATTTGACTAAATAAATATTTGCTGCATTCTAAATTGCGCGGTTTTTTTCTAAATTATTTACCATTTTTATTAGACATATAACCGGAATATTTTACATGATTACTAACGACTTGAAAACGTACTTATATTGTGGATTAGTAACTGCAGCATTAATCAATCAAAAGCAAATTGGAGATCTTCTTCGAGGCTATGGTAGTTACCATTTTATGAAGAACCTTGGACGATGACTTAATCCATGACATGATCCGTGTCAAAATCTTTAACTACGCTCCGTGCATGGTGCGACCTTGCAATTCTCTGGGAATGGAATAAGGTGCTTATAGAAACAAGTCGCAAAATAAACAGTGAATCATGGTTGCATCTAATTGTCGCTAAGTCATAAAATTAACAAACCCTGAAAATACGTTAGTATTATAATTTATTATTTGAATGGAAAACATGTGATTAGTCATGTATTGTTTAAATTATACAAGCTGAATATGCTTATATTTAAATTAAGGAAAAACAATTTAAAAAACTAAAGCTGAATTAGCTTGTATTGTACTTAAAAATGTCTGGAAATTTTTATAGTAGGTATAGTTGTTAGACATCACCTGAGAATATTAAGATAGTCAGACTTTCCAGACTGTCGTTATTATTCTTTTCGGCGAATCGTATTCAATAGAAACAATTGAATGTTTAATTTATATTCAAGGGCCTGGTTGGTTTTGGAATCATTTCATATTTGCAATTATTATGGATCGTTAGAAATGTTGCAATAATATTCAAAAGGAATTGATAATATGACAGTGCATTGCTATAACTAAATTTGATTGAAAAAGCAGGGAGAAATATATTTTAGATGTAGGTAGGTACAAGTTGTGTATTTTTCTCATACAATTTTTAAAAGGTTTTGTCACTGACAGTAACTTTTCCATCTACGTTTAATCTCTTGTTGGGGAACGATTACTGACTAAACAAAACTTCATAATCATTCTTTCGGAGAGGTAAAAGTGCATTACATTCTATTAGTCAGCTCTACACGTGAAGGCCTCTCAAGTTAGAAACTAGGTACCTATATCAGCAAAACAAGTTGTCCAAACTTATTAGTTCGGGCTTAGGTGACTCCCACTTATATCTGAGATTACAATTATCTTTTCGAAGAAAATTAAATGGACAAAATGCTTCTGAAAATGCAGCAAGACATCTAATAATTATTCTTCAAAAATTTATAAAGCTAATATAATTTAATTGACAAGAGAAACGAACTTTGCCCTGAATTATCTTTATAAAAAATATCAATATCTTTATATTCATACCTCGTAAGACGTTAAATCTGTACACAGTTCGAAAACAGAGCCGTGTAAACTGTCTAGTGTTACTGGTAAATATTTTAGAGTAAAAAATGTAGAGTATATACCTATTTTAAATTGCCTCTAATAGTAATTTTACACTAAATCGAGCAGTAAAGGATAGCAAGCATGCATCTAAACAAAGACGGTAGACGATAGTGCAAAATTTCCTATCAAAACAGTGTTAACTTCAATGTTATATTATTTATATCTGTAATAATTGGTGTTTGTAGAGGTAGTTTGGCATCTCTCCTACGGCCGGCAGGATGTGAGGAACTCGACGAGGCCGTTACCATTCTACGCGGAAATAATAATTTTTGTAATCGGTATAGGTTAGGTTTCGTTATAGATTATGTATATACATTAAATCGCTATGTAAAACTATCGGAATTCGTAGGTCCGTGGTAATGTCATCGCTTTGTCATGCGGAGGTACGGGGTTCGATCCCGCTTCGATGCACGATTTTTTTTTCCACAAAAACATTTTTATAATTACTTTTAAATGGTAATGAACTGGTGCTGGTCAATGGAGGTGGTCCAAACTGAAAGAATTTGGATGGATCGGCTAGAAATATATCTGTAACGTGTAAAAGTAGAGTAACTATGTTTGCACTACGTAGAGAGATGTTTACTCTAAAATTTACTCGTGCACTCCGTGTTAATATTTTACTCTAAAAAGAGTGGACCTATATAAACACCGGCTAGTGTTAATTATTTACACTAAATTTCTAACTGTGTAGGTAAATAAATGTTTATTAAATAAATATGTTTTGTAAACAATTCAAACATCTATGCACCATGATATGTATAGATTTACCGTTGCGTAGCTTGTTAAATTAATAGGCAATGTAAGTACTACCTACATAGTTATTTCCAAAGATTCCACATTTCATAAATCGAATATTACAGCTACCGGATCTGACTGTATCATTAAAATAGTTACATTAGCACTTTTAATTAATAATATACAGTATTAGATAAATAATATAGGTAGGTATATACTTCACTTAGCACACACAGAAAAAAACAAGAACTCCATGCGTTATGCCTATTTAATTATGCATTCCTTCCGTTTCTAGGACATCGCTGATGTCTCTTTGAATAATTTAATGAGAGAAACAAAAGGCGACCGCTTCGCGTTGATAAACTCGGGTTTGTTAAATAACCTAGCATTGAAATTACTTCGATCGGCCTATTAAAAAGTATCCGCGTAGGCGACGCGCGTATACGCAGTATTTGCATCGTCAATTACGGTCTACCGCTTGTGCCATCTAGCGGCGTAGCGATTAAATACGATATTTACGACACCTACCGCGATTTACTGCAACGCGAATCGTTAATTAAACGTTTTATTTTTGTTACAACATCGGCATCCTAGATATATTTATAGGCCCTGCCCTATACTTATAGGTATTATTGAGGCGATGATAATAAATTCACGTGTCTAAGATCGTAAAGAGGGATTGCTTTCGAGAAGAGTTGTTTAAGTTAGTGTCATGAGCATCATATTTTATATATTTATGGGTGTCTGCACTTTATAGCGAGCTTTAATCGTGTATAAGAGTTTTTGATCATCAGCATTACGTTATTAAAAAAAAACTTATTTTATTGTAGTGAGATAGCTACCTATTTAAAAATGTTTTTTACGGCTAATTAGTTTTGTAACTATTCGACTTTAATTAATTACTTCACAGAATTGTTAAGGATTCCTTTGTTTTCATTTCATTTTATTTTACCTCGTGTCTACTAAGAGCTAGTTCGTGTAAAAATGTTGAAATCCCTAAAGAGCTGGAAAACTGTATGGAAAGGCACGAAATGGTTTATGTCTAAAGCAATTAAGTGTACGGTGCGTGATGCACTTTTTGTGTTTATAAACTTGTTTTCGAGATAAAATTTTGTGCTCAGCCTATTTTTCTTAAATGAAGGAAGATGCGTCATTATTATTACAATCCAAGCTATTTTTATAACTTTGTTGTTCTAATTTGTAGGTTAATAAATTTCGAATGTATAATGTATTAGACAATAAACGCACATTATACGAATAACTATCTCAGAATTTGTGTAGTACAATGTGAGATGCACAAATAATTAAATGCAAATTTACTTAAATTAGTACTGCCTGAATAAGGGAACATGATACGGAAACAAATATTGAAGTACAATCTTTGTTTTCTTCGGATATACCTTGTTACATGGTTAGAACTAAAATGTGCATATGTTGCAGTGGTTTTACAGTATTTACATAACGTAAGTAAGTGATGAGGCCGTGGGATTGTTAAATAATAACGTGTTTGACCTTGCCAAGCCCATAGGAGGTTACTGCAACAAGTGTAATTCGTTTTGCGTTGTTTAACATGCAAAATGTACATACATACGCTGAAGAAGTTGTATTGATTCAAAAGTGGCAATTTTTTTTTATAATTTATTATTAGAAACTATATTCAGATTTGATAAAATAACTAAAACTTTTTAAGAGAAGTGAAATCAAATTTCAGAATCCATCCATCATTTATCTATTAATAATTTATTAATGTCTTTAAAATTTAAAGTTCTTAATTGCTTTCGATAGTTTTCTTTGATTTTTGAAGTTTGTTTTATCAATCAAATTTAGTGATCGGCGCAAAATAACTGTTTACGAGTGTGTGTGGCCTCCTCATTTGACGGCAATCTCTATCCTCCGAGCGCAATTTTTAGATTAGAAAATAAAAAGAAGTCGCTTGGGGCTACATCTAGTGAGTAAAGAGGGTGGTTAAGCAGTTCTAACCGTAATAAATGAGACAGAGACCAAATATGGCCGTTTTAAGCAATTTCTGCCTTTAGCTTGTCAAGTAATGATGCGCAGTATGCTTCTGTAATAATTTGAAGATAGTCGATTTAGATAACTCCATGACTATCCTAAAAAGCAGTAGCCATCACTTTCCCAACCGAAAAAAAGTGTTTCTGCTTTTTTTTAAGTCGATTCCCCCTGTGCAGCCCACTGTTTTCATCTGCAGTCATTAATCGGTGCCAAAATTCCGTTTTATTGCGGCTAAACTGCGCTAACTGTTCATTCGAACATGTTTCTGGTCCAACGTGAGTAAGTTCGGCACTCAACACGCGGACATCTATATTTCATGCCTAACTCTTGAGTCAATATATGACAAACACATTCGTTGGACATGTTCATAACCTCTGCTATCTCTCTCACTTTAATTCGGCGTTCATTTAGCACTATTTGGTGAACTTTAGCTATGCTATCGTCAGCCGCAGTTTTTGAAGTTCCCACACGCTCATCGTCTCCCAAGCTTGTACTGCCACGTTTAAATTCTTCTGTTCAAAATTTCACTGTCTTAAATGATGTTGCAGAGCCTCCTTGTCCAACGTCTAATTCAACTTTAATTTGCAACAACTGCCCGTCCAAAATGACTGAAATTTTGGCGAATACCTGATAATAGATGCGTAACCACATTACCCAGCTTATATATACTGACGAGTGGTGCCATCTTCACGTTGTGGTCGGAAATATTTCAGACATTTTATTTTTGAGCGTAAATTCCCGTTTTTGACATTTTAAGTTTTTTTAAACAAATCTAAAATCAACACAACAGTGCAGAACATACTCATTTATTTTCTATTTTCAATAATAAGCAAAATCCGCATACAATTCTACTCGACCTGGGAAATGGTGTAATAAACAGGGCAGTGTGTCCGACTGCATACTATGGTTTCGATTTACGACATACGTGACAAGCCTTCTTGTAACAGTTTTGTGATTTTTGTTATCAATTAAGAACCGGAGGGAGCTACAAATTACAATTAGCTCCAAATTGAAAGTGATGCAGTGGACTGTTAAGATTGCAATTAAAGCCATTATTCAGGTGGGTGTTGTTGCTTTCGTCATTTTTATACAGAACTGGTTTTTCAACCAATATTATATGCATATGCCAGCTGACGATGGTTTCAATAATTCTAAGTCAACACTATTCACTTTTTATTTTTATAAACAAAAAAATTGAGCCTTTGTTTTGAAGACAATTGAATCTGATTAAAGCTGTCTTATAAGTAAAAACAGTGTCCATAAGATATGTTTGCAACGTATGTTCAATGTATATACTATTTCTATCAAACAATTTCACCTTTTACTAAAACGACACTTAAGTTAATTAAAATGATGCCGCTGTGACATGGTTGAATAGCTTTAATAGTGTATAACTACAAATTATCCATACTAACTAATTCTTATGTCGCGTTTATATCCGGAGAAAAGCACTTGTCTACCGTATGAACATCGTAAATTTTTCAGACCGAATTAATCGAAGTATGACGGACTCACAACCATTACGGAGTAATAATATAAGAACGTTTAAACATCGACCAATTATACCGATTGTTAAGCGTAAACTAGTAATTTGATGCAGGTTTTTCACGATTTTAATTTGTATTCAGCGCAAAATTTGTGATGACCTAGTTGGCGACGATCTTGAAAGAACTCGAACGGTGCACTAAACGCAAGATTAAAGAAAATAATAAAATAACAAGAAGGGAACGGTAAAGGTAAATGAAGCAAAACGGATTTGTAAAGATGATTGTTACGGTTTCTTAGGTGGAAAGTTGACCATCTAGGAAGAATTTTATTGATATTTGTTTGAAACTATTTTATGTTATTTGATTTGTTTAGAAAGTTAAGTAAATACGTAATAAAAAATTATGTTGAGTAAATAAGGTGTGGATCCAAACAAATATTATACAAATAGATATAATATAAATAATAGATGTAAAGTAGATAGATAAATATTATCTGAATAAATACAACATTATTACAAGAAAAATTTCATAACTTTTCTTGTGATTCGTGACCTTGTTTTCTCTTATGTTACCTGATAGTATTAGGTATTATTAATCTATTATCCTCCGTTTAATCGTTTCACCAATTTCTACTATAATGTTTCGTTAATCTCTTATATTATATTATAGAAGAGTCGTTAATGTTTCAAAACACCTTTATCAATTCTAGTAACACATTTTATGCTTTTCATTTTATATTTTGTCTAGTCACAAGGCCAGTTAGCGTCCTCAGCTCTGGTTTTCTTCAGTAAATTCCAAACAGCTCGCATTTCATGAGGTAGACAAATTTGAACAATTCATTGTAGCATTTGATTTGAATTTTTAATATAATGCATATAATTCTTCAGCATTTTACGTTTACAAAGTTAGAAAAACTGAAAAGAGAAATTCCAAACAGCTCGTTTCCCAAATTTGAAGCATTTTATTTTAATATCATCAGCATTTACCTATCGTTGTTCAATTCATTAGATGCTATTCCTCTGTCAAATTTTTTAAGGTTAATTGTGTCAACATTTTGTGCTGATTTCTATCAGAGAAAAAATTGTTTTGTCATAGAATAGACCATTAAATAAGAAAGGAAACGAATGGGTTGATTTGATCTATGTGTTTCCGATTTTCATCACCTTTATAGCAACCAAATTAGGGCGTCAACTAAGAGAAGGAATTTCAATAAATGTTTGGAAGTCCATAGTATGATCACCGGTTAACTCTTTTTAATACTAAAAATTATACAGTGTTATGATAAAGTATGTAATGCACAAAATTCATAAAACATGCAATGTTCATTTTTGAAAAAAAAATGCAAAAACACGTCAAACAGTTTATTTTATTCCGCGTCTTTTAACATAAGTCAAAAAAATAAAACATCAAATTTGTTAAAGTTATGACGTCATCAATATTTTTTTTATAGGAAGCTAGGTTTTTTTTTTACATTATTTGATGAAGCTTGTTTTTCTGCATTATAAAAAAATAATTGAAGTAGGGGTCACTGAGAGAATTAATAAAAAACAAAATAAACTTGATTTTGAATTTATGAAAAAAAAACTATAAATATTAAAAGAATTAAAACTTAAAGTTACCTAGTAAGAACATCTGTTTTTATCTATTTTTTCAATTGTTTTAATAAAACAACTGTTTGGTCATACCAATTTTATTATGATGACTCCTTTAACGGAAAGAGAAAGGATAGAAATTTTAATGATGGTAGGTTATGGGCGATAGACTTCGAAGTCATGAAGAAGCATGTGCTTTATTTAATGAAACACATTTTGAAAGAGCTCCAATTGCTAGAAGCACAGTAAGCAAAATTGTTACAAAATTTAATGAAACGGGTAGCGTAAGGGATGCTCCAAAGTCTGGAAGACCGGGAATAAGCGACGATGCAAAGTTAGATATTTTGCTGTCATTATAAGACAACCCTCACACAACTACAACAGAAATTGCTTTACAACAAAATGTTAGTCAGTCGTTTTTAGTAAAGTTTTAAAAAAAAAGAAAAACTGCACCCGTGGAAAGTTCAACTTGTTCACGAACTCTCAGAAGATGATCCGGACAGATGTTTGGAATTTTGTGAAATCTTCATGAGGCATTGTGACGAAAATCCAAATTTGCTTTAGTATTTTCAGACGAGGCAACGTTTTATTTAAGTGATAGGTACAGTAAATCGACACAATTGTCGCTACTGGGCTCGGGAAAATCCCCACTGAATTCAGACAAAACACACCCAGCGCCCCCAAAAAATTAATGTTTGGGTAGGAATCGTCGGGGAAGATTTATTGGTCCTTATTTCTTTCGTGGGAATTTAACAACTGAGCGATATTTGGAACATCTTCGTATGGCAGTGCTTCCGGATCTAATTGCGGCATTTCCGAATCCAAATAATAGGGAAAACTTGGATCCCAGTATTTGGCTCCAACAAGATGGTGCACCACCACATTATCGTCTTAATGTTCGAAGGTTTCTGGATAACAAGTTTGAAGGAAGGTGGATTGGAAAACGTGGATCAATGGAATGGCCACCTAGGTCACCTGATCTTACGCTCCTTGATTTTTTTCTGCGGGGACATTTAAAAAGTCGGATCTACGTTAACCGACCAGATAATTTAGAAGACTTGATGGAACGAACTAGACATGAAATGACTCGTATAACTCCGCAGATGATCGAAAACTCTTTAAATCAGGTCTACCATCGTCTTGGCTTATGTCAGATAGTGAACGGGACACAGTCTGAACAATTCCTGTGAGAAGTAGATTTGGTTTAATGGACTGTTTAGTTAAATTAAAAGTTATTACTAAAATTAAGTTTATTTCGTTTTTTATTAATTTTCTCTTTTTTTTTCTTATGTGACCCCTACTTCAATTATTGTTTTATAATGCAGAAAAACAAGCTTTATCAAATAATGTAAAAAAACCTAAAAAAAATATTGACAAATTTCCTAGTGGTTAGGCGGCTGACTATTGTCGTGAAAAAAAATCCCGGATATTGCCATTCGCTGTTGGGACAAATTTAACGTTTTATTTTTTTTGACTTATGTTGAAAGACGCGGAATAAAATAAACTGTTTTTAACGTGTTTTTGCATTTTTTTCAAAAATGAACATTGTACGTTTTATGAAGTTTGGGCATTACTTTATCATAACCCTGTATATACAGTATTAGTTTCTGTACATTTTGTTGTTTTTAGATCGTATTACATTCATAAATTATTTAATATTAAGTTGTAGGTTATATAATCGCTCACTGATGTACTTAGATATGAGTAAATTCCCTCCCAACAAAAGGACAAAATGAAATATTTATCGAACAAGTCGGCACAAAACGATGGCATGGTCAAATTTTGAAATATAAAAAGTGCGGTGGGAGTGTGAATTTGGCCCCCACTTTTCAAAAGCTAAATATTTGAAAAATCGAGGAAGCATTCAACGAAATTTTTGTAGCACAAATTAGTACAGAACGTACGAGATTGTATAAAAAAATAATTAATTTTTGCTTTTATACATAAACAGTGTTAATAGCCACTGATCTTATAACGCTTATGAGAATCTATCGACAAAATACAAGTATATGACCGTCTTGTACTCTCGTTTTAACTTACAGTAGCCGGTCCATTTCACGGCCTATAATGCTGTATGGCTACCGTTTCTCTAGCTCTGGGGCATTTCTTCAATTACAAAGCCTGACCCGACACACCATCGACCGGTAGAATAGTAGAGGTATGCCGTGTTCTCTCAAATTAAAATCGACACAACAGTGATTCGATGATTGCGGTTTCAATGTGATGAAAATGTACTATCATTATACGGATATATATCGTGAGAGACGATCTCTTAGGAAAGCTAATTAAATTTAAAAAATCCTATAAACTGCTCCAGTGTTACGTATGCATTCTAATATTCGAACTGGTAAATTGGAATTCGAAATTGAAAATGTTATAAGAGATGGGTATTTACTTTTTTAAATCGGTAACTGTACGGAGTATTTGAGTTATGGCCGTTTTTTTTTACTATTAAATGAGATAATTATGTTCTAGATTGTTGAGCTTCTATTGAGATAATAATTCATCATAGCGTCTTCATGCTCAAACATGTGCTTTGAAGAAAAGATATTAGTTTTCTTTTTGCTTCGATTACTCTACCGCAAAAAGTGATTAAATTTTTTCTCCTGACTGATCAGAAATGTATCAATCTTTCATCTTGTTTGTCACATTATTAGTGTATCAAGGAAAAACTTGTAGAATTGAAAAAGTAGTCATCGTTCTAGAGATATGATGATATGTATTGAACTGAATCTAATTTGAATCTTAAATGAATGTCAGAAAAACTTTTTTTGATTTGAAAGCAGTTAATATGATATTCAGTAAGAACTAGGCTTTTTATTGATTAAATTAATTAAAATTAGTCTATACTAAGCAGTGCTACTTTTAATAAAATCACTGCGACATTTTTTCTATCTGGATAAAAATAATTATCGTCCAGCATTTACTCCCTAGTTGTTAACAAAGCAAGCAAGAACCTTGAAAACACAATAAAATAGTGTTAGTTTGATTGGTAAGACACAAATAAGCTGATAAGCTGTCTTTAACGATACAGGAACGCAGAATTTATCTTGTTATTTTTTCCTTGAAATAATCGTCTTAAATTAATCTTTTAATCTCTCTGAAACCTGTATCACATTCGTTTGATATTTAACGGCAAATATGAATGCCGTGAAACTAAAATATAATATCCTACTTTTACTAAACAATTCCTTACAGTCGTAAACAATTTGTGCTACTCACACACCTTTCTATTGTCTCCGAATCTCTACAAACATTAAACATTAAGTACTCGTATTGTCTTAAGTCTCACCCAGATTAAACGGCTTTTAAAAGTTGGGATGTTTCTCGTCAAGTAGATCACCTACTTAGACGAGAAAGATAGAAGACATGTCGTTTAACTAGGAATTCCATCATCCACATGTTCGCCGATGAATTCCAGAGCATGCAAGCCGTTACATTACTAATGGTTTATCGCCTTATCATAAGCATTCTTAATGGCTCGCAGCGTCAGATTAAAACAAGATGTAGAACTGAAATTGTTAGTGGTATTTCCTTGATATACGTTTTACCACTCAAAACCTTTTAAAATTCTTGAGTTATTGCCTGTTGTAAAAGATAAAAAGACTATACCTCGTACTTGGTGGAAATATAAATATGAATGATGTAGTTAATTGCTATTATAATCCTGGTTTGTTTGCGAAAAAAAATGTGTGCAAATGACATTTTAATTACAACCATCAATTTGTATTTAAATCTTTATTACTTAAAGTACGTACATACCGGTTGTAGGTATGAAAGGTTTAAATGAGATTTGTTATTGATTTCACAAACTTCAATAGTGAAGTTAATAAAGGGGGACATTAATTTTGTTAGATGCAGCACATAAAATCATCAATTAAATTCTCTAATCTATTACATAATGTGATGGGAGGTAATACCGTAAATGTTTTTAAAGAGAAAGAAAACTTTATTGAAAGCAAACGATTCGTAGCTTTCTCATGCGTCTTATAACGTGAAGCGGTGATGGTACAGCACGTAGGGTCAGAACCAATCTAAAAGAGAAAGGATGAGTCTTCACCGGAGGAGTTATATGTCAGAAGTTGAACATCTTCGATAAAGGTCAATTTTGTATACGGATGCAATGGATAAATCTAAAAATAAAATCCTATAAATTACACGTAGCACGTTTTATACATTTATCATGAAGTTGAATCTTAAATAATGAACACTTTCGTTAAATATTTTTCTTTTAACAAGTGCGGTTTTCGTAACGGTTTAATTTCATTTTTAAAACTCAGGAACAAGTGTTGAATGAGAATTATTTTACTTTAATGATAGAACAAATTATATATAACTTTAGTATGAAGTTAATCGTCTTACTTTTGATAAGATTATTTACATTTTTAAAATGCTAACTCACTGACATACATATTAATTATTTAATTGTTCCCGATTAGAGCACAAAAGAGCATGATATACTGGCTGAGCAATTTCAAGCAAAGGACAGTGGCAGAACACATTTTCACTTTGTAACGCTGAGCAGTTGGTGATAACTAGTTGAACTGAATAGTCAAACAAAATTCTAACATAGTCTGATCAAAAAATTGCAGGGGTTTTGGTACGACCAATCTCCTTTAGTTGAAATTGCTCGTTTAGTATCAGCTTTCTCAAAATGTTGATTAAAGTTTAACAATTATTAATAAGTGGCTTTAATTGAGTGAGTTTATAGTTGAACTAATAAAAGCCAATAATAATTAATTAAAAGTTAAACATAAAAAATTATTGTATAAGTAACCTCCAATGTTTTTTGTTTAAGTTTTAATTGTGGTATTTTTTTAGCTATCATTGTTTGAAGAATTTTGAATAATTAAACGCTTTAACAGCCCAACTGCTTTTTTTAAAGGTTAATTCTCAGATTTCAAAATTTAAAGACCATTTCTTGCATTTATCATTTACGTTTTTCCCAATTTCTTAATTTGGAAGGTTTACTATGTATTTATTCTTAAAGAGAATAAGGGTCAAGTTAGAAAAATTATACTACATCCTATATACTTTGCAACTCATTGGAAAGTGAAGAGGTTAAATTGGACCTTAGATTGGATATTATTAGATGTATATTGATAGATAGTGGTTTATCAAAAACATTTTGATAAACCGAAAACCTGGCCAGAGAAAATTAACAATAATTGAAGAAAGAAAAGAAGAAAAGTATATAACTGGATACAGATAGTGGGGAGTGCTGGAAAAGTACTTTTACGAAGAGATGCAGTATACAGATGCCCTGGATACCGAACTAGTCGATTTACCTACTTCTAATTTACAATGACACGTAAATAAGAGAGATGCAACAAAGAAATAAATTAAAGCTCATGGGAGAGTAATACACGAGCAAGTGCCAAATTATCTAGTAAAAAGGAAGCAGTCACTAATAAATGGGTTTATACGAAGAAGATCAATCAAAAAAGAGTGGAAGTATAGATGGCAGGATTAGTAAATAAAGGTTATAATCAAAGATAGATTAAACCTAGATTAAATATGCTTTGGTAGGTCTAGAGTTATTTATTGCTAATTTAAGAGATTGGAATATTTGGTTATCTATCTCCATGTGAAGACTGCCTTTTTAAAGGGAAAGTCGGAAGAAGGAACCTATTCAATTACCGAGAGAGGTTTTATAGAGAGAAGAAGAAGGTGAGAAGTCAGTTAAATAGTACGGCTTGATGTACTTGGCAGTATCTTCCTACTAGATCAGATATTTGTTCACAGTAAACTGATTAAGATTAGAATTACAATTTTGAAACCCATTTTGAACGCAAAAACATATTATAGTTTCACTATCAAGCATAGAAGCTAAGTATAGTGGGTTGACAACAATTGCACATCAGACCACAACACTTAAATTAGATTAGACAGATTTATTCTCTTATATAAATAAACATATATTTGAAATATTCTTGTAATAATAAATCTTAAGAGTATAATTTAATATCCCCAATGTTTTATAAAATAAATTATAAATTCATCCATTATTTAAAATTCCACCTAGTAAATCTGCTATAATCATTTGAAATATACCATATTTATTATAAATAAATCAACATACGAGGTTATATCTTTCTATAAATACATAGGAATCTCAGAAAACGTCCTTGCTTAATATTATAGTAATCTTGTATTTTCCGTGTACATACAACTCAAGATCATGCAGATAAATGGACTCTCTTTTTTTTTAAAGTAAGACAATGGTTTAAAACAACTCCGTTCCCATGATTTACAGCTAACGCTAGTAGGATGCAAGTGTGTGACCAAATTGTGTATACGTTTAGATACGTCACAGCCTAGAAGAAGGCGCTTGAACTTCAAAATTTGTTCGTCACATCTACATTTCCTCATTTTAATCATCATTAAAATCAACATGTTTAATTCAGTGTAAAATTGGTTAATTTAATAATTTCAACAATATATCCTTGTTTAGTTTATTATCTATTCACACTTGAATTTATTTTAATTTCTTGGTGTTTTCTTGGTGGTAATCTTAATGTATTTTAGTGAGGAGTATTTTTAATTAATTTTAGAGAATTTTTATTAAGTTTTAAGTGAAGAATTTGACGAAAAAGCAAAAGTTATTTTAACAAATAAATGTCCAAGTTAAAAGCCAGTGTAACCAACTTTAACAAAATCATATCTTTTAAGTTTCTGAATTAATGCCCATGACAATTTTCTTATACGTTCTAGTCTATTCTGGTGATGAAAGTCCTGTCCTTTCTGAAATTTTTGATTTCTGCGTGTTAAAGCCGTTTAGTGTCATTTGTGACATACTTTTCTAATTGTTAAATAAATATTGGCATGATATCACATCTAAAACGCCTCGTTTTTGTGCTCATTTCAAAATCTGGGTCCTTGTCCATGATTTTTGCTCTTTTCGCACTCCAAGCGTTCGGATCTATGCGACTTCTGATTGTGGGACTCTCAGCTTACTATGCAAGCTGCCTACTCGCTAAAACCCCTCTCCGACCTAGATAGTAACTGGGACAATTTGAAGATATTGCATCAGATACCATCGGTATATTCTGGCAGTTCTTTTATCATGCTCGTTCTCTGGTTATTGTTCGTTGTCTCTCTATTTCATCTCATTTTGCTGCATGATAGATCGGATCATGTTGTTGATGATTCCCCAATCGGTGCACTGGTACCATAATATCTGGTGTTACTGTCTGTCCTAGACGATTTTGGTCATCATTACGAAAGGTTTACTAAGGAAATCTTTGGCAATTTTTTTGAGTTTTTTTATTATTACAAGAATCATTATTTTCGAGATTCCACATGACTTACCCGTACTGACAATTGTCATTGGTAAGACTTTAACCAGAAATCTGCTCACTCCTCAATATTATACTTGTTTACATTTTACATCTACTTTTGTTATTTCGGGTGTCCTTGGATAAGAGTGTCCTTAGCTTCTTTCACACGTGTTGCCAGACTAGGTCGATATTGCTTCATGATGTTCTATTATTTCTGAAATTCCACAACCGAATAATTATTTTGTCGCTTTTAAATAGTTGATATTTGAGAAGAAGGAAAATATCCCTAGAAGTTGATATAACTCCTATTTGCACATAGAGTATTATTTTGATAGAATAGAAAATTTGCTTTAATTTTTTGAATTCGAACTGTAATTCTACACTCACGGATAAACTAGCTTTTAAAATTTCTTTCATGGTTTTTGGGGTTTTGGAATGGTACCCAAACGACGATTACTTACTTGGTTGTACCGTTTGAAGAATATACTGCGGATTGTTAAAAGAATCATAAAAATCTATTGATTTGAAATTACGAAATACCATCCACATATATAAAGGGAAGATTCTGCTAAAAAATAGCAATGATTTTGTATTCGATGTAATAGGTATTACCGCCTTGGATAGTCTGAAAACTAGTATTACTTCAACATATCATTTTATGTATACTGAAGATTATTCACTAGGTTGGGAGGTTTCTAATTTTCGAACCATCTACACATACCATCACAACCTTAACTGCATAGAATTAAAATTACCGGCGACACAAAAGTGATTACTTCTGTCTCTTGTATTTATGAAAATAGAAGTTGTGCCGTTATGATGTAATTTAACAGCGTTCTTTTAGATATTGTAGAGATGAGAAACCGCCTGCGTAAATGGTTATTATGAGAAGTAATTTTCAGTAGAAACTCGTTTTACCTAACGTAACGTATCCCCTGTAATAATGATCCTCCTAAAGCGCATCAGACAAATTAAAAACCGCCTTATAGACAGACCTATGTATACGAAAAGTAATGGATTTTCGATAGCGACGAGGCATGTACGCTTTGAGAATTTTACGTAACTAGCATAAGACATTCGATCACATACGATATACTACAGCTAGCAAGAAACGTGAGTAATAGTTATATTAAATTACTGGTTGGTACTACCTCAAACGCAATAGTAGATATAGAGTGCGTTGACACTGGAATTTATTGGTTTCCAAAATCGATTCATTGTGTTGCCTGAATGCATTTGCAACGGCTTATAGTTATTGTTGATATATCCTATTTAATTCTATTTTTGTACGTCAATATAACACATTAATAATCTACTGAATTATGTTGTTTTTAAATTGGATTTTATAAAAATAAATTGAAAAATTACTAAATGTTATGTTTTATATGTCAAGGTTAGAATTTAAATGCCCATAAAGCCGGTTTTGGTATAAATTTGTTCTTATAAAATGGATTTTTATATCTTCTTTAACTCTATTTTTAGCTTAAAATTGTCTATAATTCCCAAAATTGGTATATCAAGCATTTATATGATTGATGAAACTACTGTTTTGATTATAAGAAGGAACTAGTAGCTTTAGGAACTACAATGTTATAACATCATTAAAAGTGTATTAACGTGATGCTTTTGCGTATTAGCATATTCGTCTCGATTGTTAAAACAATCGTGTTTATATTGAAAAAGTTTTGCATAAATGTAGGTATCTGTTATTTTAAATGTTATTTTAAAAATCCGTTTTTAATCCCTGGCGCAGCTGTTTTCACATATAAACGAGATTTTTCTTGGGAGATTGATTGATGAGTAAAGTTGCTACATAAATCTTCATATAAACTAAGCAAGTAATGTTCTCAAATTGACGAATACGCTTGCGACATGTCAAATTCTTCATAAAGAAACAACTAAATATTGTGTGGTATTTGTTTGTGTTTCCAGTTTGAATACCGCCTCATTTTAATAAACTACACATTACGATAAAAGCCTTTCGTATACATAAATCTCAATCATAAAAGGACATAATCTGTAATTATTACACATAACCGTTCGTTTTAAGACATGTCAACATTAATAGCTAATTTTACTTAACTTAGAAAATTTCACAATAAACTCTTTGTACTTTCTAAAGCTTCACTATAATCATGAAACCTTCGATAATTACCGAACAAACAAGGAACGCCTTTTTCAAGTTTACATTGTATTGCATACGATTTAACGGCGCCCATATACGAAAACGGCAACGAAGTTGATGTCTCTGTATACACTAATTGTCAACGCGGTCGACGTAATTAACATATTTCTGACGGGCTCTTCTTGTATTCGTTCTTGGCTTTAAGTATGGCACGTTATGAAAGCGACAAGTCGCAGGTCATAAAAGAAAATCAATTCAGTTTCTATAAATTTTCTAATCGCCTTAAGCGGTACTCAAATTTAATGAGGACTTCTTCTTTAAGTGTTCGATGGCTGTTTTAAATTTAGCGACATGTGTATCGAGTAAACATGAGTGAGCTTATTTAACGGAAAGGAAATGGAGAAACCCGCGTAGTGCTTCGGACGTTTAAAAGATGGCGTGGTGTCATGTTAACAGCATATGCTGGTCTCGTGCGGAAGAACCGTATGGTGGTTTCGCAAAACTGTTTCGTATCGATTGCGCAAATTTTTAAGGCTGTAGTCGTGAATTTGTTTTCGTTTTAGTGTAGGGAATAATATAAAACTATCAAACACTGCACTCCCTTCATTCTTTCTATTTAGGCGGCAAATCTATTGCACGTATCTAACGGTTTTCAACCGTTTCTACATGTTAGTTTATCATATATACATAAGTTTAAGCCATAAAATAGAAAATGGCGCTAAATAGTCGACTGTTTCAGAGAAAAATATCTAACTGTTCAAAATATAAACTTGCCTTGGAACAAAAAAAACTTTAAAGTTCGTCCAAACTAGCGGTAGAACAATCAATTCTGAGGTGATTTTTAACAAAAATGGGTCAAAATGTTCCGGTATCTGGATCTATTCTTCAAACTAAAGCTTCAGAGTTTGAAAGGCTCCGTAAAAATCAGATACTAAATGAACAAGAACCAGAATCTTCAACGATGGAAACTGAATGTTCGAGGGGATAGATTGACCGGATTAAAATGCATGACGAATTTGCTAGTATAACTTTGGAAATCGCAAATCAGTGGTTAACAATAATTTGGCCAGGTCTTAAGCATAAATATGATGTGATGACGTGATATATTTAATGTTGATAAAACTGGGTTCCTTTTTAAGATGACGCTCGATAAAACTTTATTATTTAGAAGTGAACAATGCTCAAGTGGAAAAATGGCTAAAGACCGTATTACTTCCGATATTTTTGAAAAGCTTTTGAAGGACTGGGATAAAGAACTCGTCAAAGTTAAGAGAAAGATTTTACTTTAGATTATACAATGTTTAAAAGCTCATTATAGACAGTAACTACTTTTGAAGTTTATCATTGCTTTAGACGACCACTTCCAACTGAAAGTTACCATATTTGATGCAGTTATGATGTTAATGATAGTTTGAAACCGTGTAACAAGCATGTAAGGTGTCGCTAGATTTATTTACAGAATTCGATAATTTAAATTGAAATGGATTTTTTGAGTTTCGGATTAAGAGATTTAGCTTCTGTCTGCAGGAGCAAAATAACTTTTGATAATGACGAATCTGATAAGAACCACGGTGTTTAAAGTTTTGCTTTACAAATTAATTAACTCCATTTTTGAGCGTGGGGTGGATAAAGGTCTGCTGCAGAAATGATTCTGTGCAGTATGATTGAGTGTAGTAGTTCTGCGACTGTCCTCGGATAATCTTCTGGTGGTTTTTGAATTTTTTGTAAGGGCCAATAAGTATGAGTTAATTTGATTTCTGTCGTTAAAATGTCAAAGATTATTTTGCAGGGCATCTATTTATAAATGGTGCATCGATGTACTAATAGTACTGTAATAGAATATTTATAATGTAGGAATATACATTCCTACATTATTAGTATTAAACAACTGCAGTCCATCCAAATAAAATATTTATGTAAGCATTTGCTGACTTAAAGAAATTATTTGAAAGAAAGATTTTGTTGTTGGAGGGTGGTTTGGGGAATCATCAGTATGTATTAGTAAATGGGTAACTTCCTGATATGATATTAAACGTTATTAATATGTCTATTTTCTGACCTTTATGTACTTATCTTTCAATATATGTTTTGGAATAAATTGGTATTTAATTAATTGTTGTTTTATTGACGGAAAAGTGGAAATATTTCAGGAATTGAAAGATTAAACGTTATATGTGCCGTTTTAGTGCTCCTTTATTAATTCATAATAAAAATTAGCAATGCACACATAGCTTGAAACGTAAGCGAGGAAGTCAAAAATCAAATAATTTATCGGATATTTTATTTGTACATAAAAGAATTGGAGTTAATTTAACAAACAAACGGGCCATCTGGCAACATCGCAGTCATAACCATCACATGTGTACTGTTCTTTTGTGTATACATTCTAAATTTCGTTTGAATATTACAAATGGTTTTAGAAATCATTGAGCGTTTTTAAACATCTCAGACACATCGTATGTATTTATTTAAATCAATTTATTATAATCTGCCGCATGTCATACTAGGTACATATTACGCAAGAACTTATTATTGCTAAATAGCAAATATTATACTGGATTTTTTTTTGTTTGAACACCACTTACAAAATAAATAAATATGTAACTTAGATCAATTGTTTGCAATTAAATTATGACATAAAAGATATCCTGAGTTGAAGATTTCAAAATTTATATGTACATAACAAGTAAACAAGCTTGAGACAGTTTCTAGTTAAAACGGAACTGAAATGATAAATAATCTGAAAAGAAAATCGATTTGGAAGCAACAATTTAAACCAAATTTCTTCTACATATACATATGTATATTAAAATGAGATTATAATCAGTAGAAATATAATTCTTAATCACCTTTTTGTATTCTATATAGTTAGTTACGATAAAGTCTAACACAAAAACATTTAGGTAACAGTTTCCTGTTATGCACGTCACGTACATCAGACAACTACCCAAAATTTCATCGTTAGATGACTCACTACATAACAAAGTGACTACTTAACCGAAACATTCATTCCTGGATAATATATTTTAGCCAATTGGTAATATTTTTACCCTGAAAAGATTAAGAGAAGACGAAGTTTATACTTCCAACTAGGTATGCTATCAGTAATTTCTTTCTTGAAAAATAGAGCTTAATAAATAGCCCCAGATTATTAAATTTCATATTGAATACAGGATGCTGTAAAGCCTATACTATAACACATTAAAGGATAATTGGAAAACAAACGATTTATTTTATTTCTACTTTAATTTATATTTCAAACTGTTGTCGACCCTACTAAAAGAGATTATAGATCTAAATTAAAGTAAATAATTTTAGATATACGAAGTATAATTCTGAAATATAATACTGTACCACTTTAAAAGAGGCGTCAGTCGGTCAACGAAGAAATCTGGAATCGACTTAGATTGGATTATGTTACCTGCGCTGCAATAACATTGGGCTAAGGACATGTTTATATTTACCGTATGGTGTTACCTTCCGCTTTTTTATATTTTTTTTCCTTTTAGTCCCTAAGTTTAATATCTTCTCAACCTTTTCATTTATAATATAAGAATGTACCGTGAATTTTATCTCATCTCGTTTGAACCTCAGATTAACTACCTGATGTATTCAGATTTATAATAAATTTTGTGTACTGATTCAAGTTATTATCATAAATTGCAGTGCCTCTATAACTATGCAATTATTATACTAAATATTTCTGTAAAAAGGAATATGTTAAATTTGTAAATTCTTCATTTCTTCTTCTTGATAATGCCTTATTTAGCTCAAAATCTGCAGGCATTCAAACTTTTGCCATAGATCATATTCCTATACAAAAGGTCGTGCTTCTTAAGTCTGGAAAGTTATGTTATACCAAATTCGTTCTTTTAAAAAGTATAATCTATCTTGATAACTGTATGTATCAAAAAACGTAACTATAATTACAATTTACGAAACACTCTATTTATAATCATTTTCTGTATCACACTTAATTGATATCTCTTGCTAAAATCCAATTAATAACCGACTTAGACAGCGTAATTCTTGCGTAATGAACCGGAGAAAACAACACCCAAGAAGCACCGGTACACGAAAAGAGGTTACCGGCATGCCAATTAAAGGCGTACAGTCGATCCAACCAACGTGCGCGCGGGGATACGAAAGAAGATGTGCTTAAGCACAGCCGCGGATTTATTACATCACATTTACTTCAGAACGCCGTAGTGATGATACATCGAAGATGTTCGAGGTTTATTTCACTTTGTGTGTGCAGAGTATGTATGTTCGGTAGAAGAGCAGAGCTACGCGAAGTCACGAACTTTACTCCAAATTTTCTCACGGCATACGAGATTAGTTGTTAGACGAGGTGAAATTAACGACTATGTCTTCTCTTCAACGTCCGTTTCTTTGAGGTCCTTCTTAGGAGATATTTCAACTAGACACATTTTTAATGCAATCAATATGTGGTGTACGTTTTATTAGACATCTTTATTTTGGATTACTCTAAATATGACTTCTAAATTTTCTGATGATTTACACAGATAATTATATGGAATTATTAAATTAAAATGAAATATTATTATCGTAGATCACATCCTGACTAAATGTCTAATCAATGCTTAAACGATAAAAGTGTCGACCCAACAACCCACAAAACTAAAAACGATTATTATTAAGTTTCAAAAGAAGTTCTACTATGAAAAGAATACAGCAGCTTTTTAGACTTAGTAAGGAAGAGAACCGCAATTGGTCTGGCCTCCGTAGATACAACAAGGACTGCTTTAAATCTACTTCAAAGCCGCCTATCTTTACGAAAAAATGTTGAGTTGTTTAAAGGTGTCAAAAAACATCAGCCTAAGCTTCGCTACCTAAAAGGACGCTGCATTTAACAAACATAACATCTCGGAATGTTTTTTTTGATAACTTGATAGAAGTTTGGCTTTATCTCCTCCACCCTCAACCAGAATCCAAAGCAGATCATTGCTTGGAAAGAGGTAAAACAAGTGAACGAATGAAGAAGGAGATGAAAATGTTATCTAAAATGTCGAAATTCGTATGTCCAGTGGGACCTTATGGTATCTTAGGTCTTACCACAAGTTCTAGATGGATTACTTCGCAAATATTTCCCCAAGGGCTTTTTTCATCTAGTAACACCTAGCACACCTAGTAACCAAACATCAAATATGTGAAATATCTGCTATCGCTGGTCGATCTTGTAGGCATAGAAGAACCAGATGAAGTTCTTAGAAATGCAAAGAGTAAAAAACAGAGTAGAGAAAAAACGCGAAAGTGGTTATTTAGTCTGAAAAAGTCAAAGGATTTTCTAAAGCAAGACAAAAACAGGACAACTAAGAAAATGAAAGTGGAAGTAATAGTCACCGATACTTCTGAAAGAGTATTATTGAGTAAATAAGAAAGACTACAATTATTAAATGAAGACGTAGAACATGATATCATCAACATTTCATCTTAAAGATCTTGAACGTTCTCTTATAATTAAAGAAAAGTATTGTCGATTTGTTTTGGAAGAGAGAAGAATAAAAAATTTATACCCGGTTTCAAAGCAGCCTAAGACCGACCGCAATGCCAAGAACCTTAAAATCAAAGCCACTACGACTATTAAATAAAGCAATGACTTCGTGAACAAGAAGTCTACAATAACATCATACATAAGCAATCTGTGACCTACATTCTCCATATCCATATACGTATAGTACTACCTGTAATAGTTTCATCTTCTCCGTTCTAAATCAGTATAACTAGCGTGACGCAATTAAACCATATTCGGTTGCATGCTACGAGTTTTTTAGCAGCGTAAGCGCGTCTGTGTTAACACATAATATTAATTTTCGTAGCAAGAAGCGTCTGAAAACTTCAAGAGGTTCACGCGAGATGTTTTCTTGCTGAAATAATGAAACGCTCAATCTTCCAGCAGTAATGTAGGCATTTATTACAAGGACGTGATTATACATTGCGCATTGCTTATGTAATTATTATTAATTGCAAATTAGTTTAGATGGTATGTATCGTGTGGATATACATTATTTATTTGTCCGCATACCATACGGTTACTCTACCTCTACAGGATGAAATCTGTACAGATAAAAAAACAGATTTTATTTGAAACGATAGGCATTAGTAACACTTTTTATAATGTAGTCAGTAGATATTATTGCAGTTTCTTCTCACTTTTTAAACGACCTGTGTATCTCATTAACTTATGAGTCATGTAATTATTAAACCATTACATGTCTCCATACAAAACTACGAAATAAAATTAAGCGTATTAAAAATCGGTGACACATTTTATTATAATAATTTCAATTAGATATCTCGTCATCCAATGGTGAGGTCAATTCAATTACAATAAATAGATAAGCATTCTTAACTGTACAACTTAAATTATGATCTGTCATCGTTATTTTGCAAGACAATCTTCCGTTAAGCGTATAGTGACATATTTAATAATGGTTATAGCTTACGAGTACCATTACTCAGATGCAAATGTATGAAAGCATATTTTTTTACAGCATAAACAGGTTCTTCTCCATACATATTTGTACATATACGCGTAGTTGGTTTCAAAATTTACAGAATCCAACGTTACGACTACATTTCCGTTAGGTTAGTTATCGAATGTAATCGAAATATAAATATTATCTGTAACAATTAACACCTTCCATCTTTTATTTTCAACTGCTAAACGATACTCTCAGTGATGTAATCTGTTTTTGGTTTACCGGCTAAAAGCAATAAGTAGCTTTTGTTTACCTTCGTTGTTATTAAATGTACTAATTGAGTTAGTCCATTTTGTGTCTCATTGATCTATAGTGCTATACCCTGTATAATTACAATCCTCCAATTGTTTATATATTGTATTTATAGAAGACTTAAAAGGAGTTACATCCGGAAAAGGTTAACGAAATTATTAGGATGCAAACTATAATGTATAATTCGCTTGTCTATTCTATGCGAGTTTTTTTGCTTTAAGAATGTTAATTGTTGTATCATATGAAACAGTAAAAAACAAAGCAGGTGTGTGTTTCAAATGAAAGTGTTAGATTACAATTTTCGTTGTAATTTTAACATCTGCCGCCGCCCACTTGTTATAGTTTTCTGAATGAATAACTTATTCATTACCGTCATTAATTTGTATAAGTTTGACCATATGTCCTTCAACAATAAAAATATCTAAAGAATTGTTAACAACGTAGTCAAAAAATAATTTCAATTGCAAGTTGCATTGCTTAACGCGTGGATTAATAATTTTTATCCACGCAGTCGTTAAACGTGTTGACGGCGTTTGCAATTATTTTTTATTGCGCAACATATTTACTGTTTTAATTAGATAGTTTTATGATTAAGTTATATTATGATTTCAATTGGTTGTCCTTAAATGAAATATTAAATACAATAGAGTCAATTAGGACAGCTTTCTAAAATTTTCACTTTTTCGAGTTTCCTTATAATAAAATTAGATTAATGAGACCTAATGAATTTGAAATGACTCAAGAATTAATTTTTAACCATTTGACGCTGGAACAGATTTATTTTTTGAAAAATGCAGTTGAGTTATTTGGTTTATTTCTTTGATCGTACAAATAATGAGCCGATCTTCGATCGTGATGTGAGCACATAATTCATTAAATTTAGTGACTGTACTCTACGGTACTGTTACTTTGAAATTATGCAAACACACGGAATAAGGTTGTTCTCTTTATATACTATACCGACAGCAAAGATGAAATCTTTTAGACTCATAATTTTTCCTGTTTAAGTAGGTGCTGCCACCATTTTTTATCTATAATATCACTTCCCTCTGAAGTTCTTTTTATTTGAAAAAGATAGAAAATTGAAGGTCAACAACTGCTTCTTTTAAACTCAATCATGGATTTGCTCACTGTTTGATTTTTGCCGAGGCTGATATATTGACATGGATGTTTCAGATAGTTTATTAGGAAATTGTCTTACTTTGTATAATCTCTCGAAACGAGCAAAATTACGGGCTGGAATTGGGGAATTACGATCTATCGAAAGCTCTGAGCTGATGATTTTATGCCTAACAACATTTACGTTTACATGCTTTTTGAAGTGCGTATGAATTAGTTTAGAGTGCAATATTTGCAATTAAATGCTCAGGTACCCCAGCAAAGGAAATTAATAAGAATTAATAGGAGTTTCCAACTTTGGTTTTATATTTGGTCCAACGGTTTCGTGAAAAGTTTATACATTTGTTAGACACGTCTCTGAGAATTTTGTTGATGTACTAGTTGTGTGCTAAGTTCCAGAGGAATATCGTCTTCACTTTTCCATTCATTATCATCAACTATTTCATTATTTTCAAACTCTATGGGCAAATTTATTTTGGCGCGTACAACTTCAAGAACCAATCAGGATATTGTAACTTGGTATGATCTTATCATTGATTACGTAAATATAGATGAAGCGGTATCTCCCACTGCATAGGAATGTTATAAAAATCTTGGGAATTTGCTTAGGATTCTGCTTAGGCAATTTATTCAACAATTATGAAGTATTGGTTGCATTTCACATTTAAGTATCCTAGCTTATGAAACTTATCACATATCACTGTACTAGTCATTTATTTGAAATTCAGTAGTTTAATTGCTTGTTCAAATCGTTTGATATCATGTATGTATTCATAATTTTGTTCTTGATATTAAATTATAAAAAACTCATTCTGGATGACACTTAAAAAGTTTTTTCGAAAATTTGAATCCATTTTCAAGCAGCAAAATTAGTCGACCTCAAAGGGTTAACAATGGATCTGTCCTATCAGATTTTCTTCATTACATGTTTTACGCATGATTAGTGCCGCATCGCAGTGCTAGTAATTGTTTAAATTTAAACACTTTTTTATATAATTTTGCGGGCCAGAATCTTCAAACAGTAACAATATATTAATTTAAATGTTAGAAAGGATAAAGTGCAATATTTAAGGGTTTTAATTTGGTAGCCTGCGTGAAAGATTTGTAGTGGAAACATTTTGATAGTCTAAGTATTGCATCGTAAATCCTCATTCTTGAAATTTATCAAAGTAAAACGAATATAGAATATGCAGAATTGTGACTATAGAATCCAAAATAAAGACAGCCACCCCAAGCGATTAACATCCTAACTTCAACGCCCTCAATCAATTAAACTTCGAACAATGACCATTCCTCGATAATTACACATGTTGCATCCGACATTCAAATCGCCCTGGCGTTTTACATCACAATTACCGGTCCCCCCCTTAATCGCAGTTTGATCCCCTAATTTCAGACCTGACGCTAGATCACGATTAACTATCATCCCTTTCCCAATGGGAAAGACTAAAGATGTGCATAGAGGGAAATAAAGGCACTTGCGAAAGCGCGCATACACCCAGGGGTCGTAAATTAAATATGCTAAGGTCTGCGTGCATATTTCGAATGACATCAAAGGAATTTCCTTACGTCATTCCTTATACCGCGAGTATAATCCCTGTTTAAATGCGACGCAATCGCTGCTTTTGTTCTATAATACATCCCGAGTACGAAACTATTCTATTTAATGTTCTTTGATATTAAAATGTCTGCAGCAGTTATGCAAATGGTAGATAAGAAAGTCTTCAGGAGCGTAGATAGACGAGAATTAATTAAATACTGCGAACTTTGTGTGTTGTGACGATTAACAGGGGAGGAAATTGTTTGTTATTAAAAGAAGATGATTTAACGTACAATTGGGGTGAGAAAAAAAGCAATTTTCTAGACGGTAATTGGAATTTCCTCTTCTCTTAAAGTATGGTGATTCGCCGTAAAATTACGAGATTAAAAGCAAATATATGGGATATTACAATAATCTTCAGCAACAAGGAATGGATATAGTGTTCAGAATATAGATTTAGGCTTAAATCAATTTTTAAAATTTATTACCGAATTTAGTGGGAATTAATTATTAACTACAATCGACCCCGGGATTTTATCTGCATATATATAGCATCATTAACACTTAAAAAAGAAGTGTATCAATTCAGGTAGCCGATAGAATTTAAAAATCTCTATAGGAATGTAACAGGTAAAAACCGAGATATAAAAGATTAAGTCTGTAGATACGCTCTCAATGTTATAAACTAGGGCACACAATACTGTTTCCTGCTTTGATAGAAAAGAAGAAGTATATAATCCGAATCAGAGTGTGTGAACTACCTTTTCGGTGTAACAGGTGATCCCACATGTGCATTAAACCGTTCGCAATATTTTACCTGCACCTTAACTGAGATGTATGCACCTACCTGATTTAAAAACAAATTTTTATTGTGTGCTTATCTTTAGCATTGGTTTCCATTTTATTGTGTTTTCTTTGCATCTATCTCATTATTCTTTTAAACAAATTTGTTAATATGACAATATCGCAATTGAAATCTCATATATCTGAATTTTCTAGAACTTTGCATAAATTGAACATGTGCTCTCGATCAATTGTTGCTCTTTCCATGCAGATTTATACTTTTTTGTTTCATCCAAAATATCTAATCATTCAGTATTAATTGAAAACTTCCGGCAATGCCACAATATTAAAAAATAAACAAAAGTGTTTATAGTAGGCTCTCGTGGTATATTGCAGAGCACATTCAACTAGTTAAGAGGGACAAAAATAGATCAAACATTAGGGACGGATTAGTTTCGTTCTATCTGACCTTATCAGCGCTTCTCCAAATGCAAGATCTATGTCATCGCTTCTTTTGTCTTGTTAACAACTAATAGTACTGTTTCTTAGGGAGTTTACTATCTCAGTCGTTGTACAATACAGGTTAGAGTGGCAAGAAGCAATCAGATATTTTTTTTAGAGTGGCGCTGATGAAGAAGAATAGACCGAAACTGCGTAATCCATCCCTTACTGCTTGATCTTTGATGATTTTCAACTAAAGTGTTTATTCTTGGTAATTCGTGTTTGAATGGATGAATAGAAATTTGAAAGATTACATAGAAAATCATAATGCAAAACAAATGAATTAAATGCAATAATTTTTATAATTTATGAAGTTATCAATTCTTTCAAATGTCAGCATTTATTTTTTCTAAAATAACTTCTATGGCTTTTACATGATTACAAGTTTTTTTGTACTTTCAATTATTAAACGATCAGTTTATCATTTTAACAGGCCCAACATTCCATAAACTTGATGAAATCTGTTTCAAATATCAACTTGTTAAAACCTTATAATTTAAGTTGCATGTATTAAAGTTAATTAAGTCCTAGAGCATATGTATTAACTATACATATAAAATATGTAACATGATTATTATAATATAGGAACAAAAAAGTTGTATTCACGAATCTAACATTTATGAAATTCCATTCGAGGTCGATTCAAATTTTTTTAACGTCGCATTCTAATTTGTCTATGGAATAAGATACTACTCGCAGGTTTAAGGTTAAAATTAACATATACATCTTTTTACAACGATTTCTGACAAAATAAAAATAAGAATGTTATTGAAATTATCAGAAAAACTTGTTCCAACCGTCAGTACCACTCTTTCCAATCTTTACACAGTAATTACTTAGGAATTGAAATGCCGTAGCATATACTTACCATCTGTTGATTTATTTACTTAACAGTGGCACTACGAATAAGAATACTTTCTCGGATCTAAAGCGAAAGCGATTTTTGGCAAATAGAAAATTTAATTAGTTTTTTCTATTTCTTTACAGGAAACACTTTCATCGGCATCTAGATATTTGTTCTCTGCATTACATGGCAAAGCATACCTACGATCATCAACAATTATTTTACCGTCTTCGTGGTCGAATTCGTGCACATCCAAAAATGTTGTGCCTCTTTCCGGCGAAACTTCCGACATTACAGTCCTTCCGAACGACCACAGCAGAGGCCTATTATGGACGCAGCAATCAGCCGGTTGTGAGCAACCAGGTGATCAGATTTTCATGGGATTTGGCGCCTTGGAGAAGAAGGACCCCGTTTTAGGTAAACTAATTAATATTTTTTAAATAATGTTGTTGTTATTAATCATTACTCTTACAGGTCACTCATTGGTGAAAGAATTCGCTAAGTATCGTTATGGTGTATTTGAAGAACAAGGTTACTTTAATGATCCAGTTTATCCGCTGTGTTTTAAGGATGGGGATTCAGTTAAAATTACCGGATGTTCCGATTTTCCAATCAATGATAATGGGTGAGTGTTGACTTCCATAATACTATGTACCTAAGCGTAATTTTAAATTGTGACTTCAAAAACCATCTAATTCGCTATAATTTTTTGTAGGATTTGCGATGGCACTAACAAAGATTACAACAGCACTCAAATGGTTGATCCACGAGCGCGCACATCTATAATGTTCGCCGCGGAGGTACCATCGGTATCCATGTTCTGTGATGCTGGTAATCACGATCCTAACGCTCCAACCAAACATAATCTACTTTGCAAAAGGCGAAACACTTTCGATGTCATCTTGACCCATTCAGACTTCCAATCAGAATCAAAACAAGGAAGTGATATCATGGATACTAATCCAAAGATACACTATAAGAAGTCCGGAGTAACTAGACTTATTTTAATCGTGGAAAATACCAACGATATGGCGACCCGAGAATCATGGTATTTTTTGAGGAGTGCTATTAAGAAATTTATAATGGTTGATTTACCGGCAAGTACCGAATTAGGTCTTATTTTAACTAATGATACGGACGCGATTGTCGTCTCACAATTGACTTCTTTGAATACAGAAGTAGAACGCATTACCATTCCTTCAGCGATGCCGTACAACCCCGGTGAGGCTGGCCAGAGTGCTTGCCTTCACTGTGCTATCAAGAAAGCTTTAGAAATATTTGCTACTAAAACTAAAGCTGCGGGAGCAGCAACAAATGTGATTATTTTGATAGCACCTGGTATGAATAATAATACGCAATTAGCAGATGTTTTGAAGGAGGTCAAAAAACAAACAGTCAGAATAGCTACTGTAAATTATCCGGCTGTATCAAAGCAACAATCTTTGGATATATTAGCTCAAGAAACGAATGGTGTCAGTTACTCTGTAATTGAAAGGAAATTTAACGTTCAACATAGTATGTTTTCGACATATTTCCAATTAACTAACACCTTGTATAATATAATAGAAACTTTTTATGCTGGGAATAAGAATGACATTCCAATGGAGGTATTAATTCTATCAATTTAACCGTCAAATCCTCTTAATAATAATCTAATTTGCAGATCCATCGTAGAGAAATCAGAGACGGCCGAGCTTCAATAACCGGAAGTTTCGTTTTAGACGAAAACATGGGTCTACCAAGCAGATTCATGTTATACATCGCTAATAGTTTACAACCATTAATCAAAAATATTAGATTAACAAGCCCAAGTCAACATGTTTTCAGCCAACGTATGGACATGCTTGAAATCAAATTCATAAAAATCGAATCGAATATAACTGAGGTAAAATTTGACAGCATTATTTCTAAAGATCTTCTTTTACATTTCTATATTTTTATATTACAGCCTGGAACTTGGACGTATACCATCGAACCATTACAAGGAAACCCTCAATCGCATTTCCTTCAAGTGATGGCTACTCCAAAATCTAGAACTGCTGAAGTTATTCGCGCAAGATTTTGGACGAGGAGGAATCAACCTGGTGGTCCTTTAATTCTTCTGTCTGAAGTGAAGAAAGGTGATTACCCAGTATTGTCCGCTAAGGTCGAAGTTCGCGTCAGCAAATTGGAAGTTAATGGTTCGATTATATATCAAGAACTCTTCGAGTTACTAGACACTGGAAGCGGTGATCCTGATATTACAAAAGGTGATGGTATTTATACCAGATACTTCAGTGCTGCGAATGGTGGACCTGGCCTATATACGTTTGAAGTCACAGTTTCGGATAATGGAAATACCGCTTTCACTTGGCAAAGTTCTTCTGATGATTCCGGTAAGTAAATTCATTTTTTTTTTTAATAAATAAACATCTAAATATGATTCTCGTATATTATTTACAGAAGATGTTCCATGCTGTGGTAGCACAATCTTAAACAGATCCCGTGGATCTAAAACTTTGGTGCCATTCGAAAGGGTACTACAACCTATTACCACGGAAATGACCGTTAATGACATCAAATCAGCTAATCAAATTGCCGCTGGGAGAATCCTAGATTTGAAACCTTCCATAGCCAGATCTAAAGTCATAAGACTATCCTGGACTTCGCCGGATATGGGAGGACATAAAGTAACCCGTTACGAAGTCAAATACGCCGCAACTATCGCCGATATTACCGAGCACTTCGAGACTGACGCTAAATTATGGGAAGGACACAGACCTCTCCCTCTAGCTATCGGTTCCGAAACAACTTTTTCGATTGACATGTCGGAATTTCTGGGAGTGCCATTATACTTTGCCGTTCGTGCTATTTCACAAGTTCCCGGAATTTCCACGATTTCAAATTATGTTAGATTGTACGTACCGTTACCTCCACCACCATCAACAGTAACACCAGTTTTTAGGCACAATTTTCCATCTGGTTCTGCAGGAATTAACGAGGTTTACGCCTCAGATGAAGTTATACCGAGTAAAAACGAGTCGTCTAATGTGGGAGTTGAAATAATTCTTCCAATATTAGCTGGATGTTTGCTGTTAGTAGTGCTTCTGGTGTTATATTTTTGTTTCTGCGTTAGAAAACGCGGCAGAGATAGCCATAAAGAGAGCAACAAAGCGAAAACTATAGAAAACGATAAGATGAATTCTATTACCATTGTTCCTAATACGCCTGTTAATAATCCGCAGCCAACTCAGCAATGTTACGCGAACCAATTAAGTGAAAATGATCATACAATTGGAGTGCCTGTTACTAATATGGGATATGATGATGAGCCGAAGAAAAGGTATTCGTTAGTACATCAACAAGAACAGCAATTGATTGAGGAATTGAAACAGCAACAAATAGCTCACCAGCAAAGAAATGATCAGATGACTCAATCAAATAATTATGGAGTATTGAGCGTTATATCAAATGGGACCATACAGAGAGGTCAACCAACTTTAAGCCCTTACAATTCATGGAGTGCTTCACAATTATTGCACGAACACGAACGACGACAAAGTCCCATGGAGATGGGAGAAGAACCTTTGCTGACTCAACACCAAGAGATGATGAATCAGCTAGAACACATGTCTTTGAATGGGCAAAACGTGGATCACGTCAGTTTAAACAGCCATCAGATTCCGGAACACTACAATACCGTTCATATAGCACCACCAGTTCCTCCGTTGCCAATCTACAGCCAAAGCCCGTATCCGAGTAATGGTATCTATGGAGTTCATCAACCTCAAACGTACCCCAATCAGGTGATCTACCAGTCTATGCAACGAGGCGAATCTGCTTTTACGCCTAGCTTGCAGGGTTCCCTAAATTCAGTTAACAGCGGTGAAAAGAAGAGACGGAACGTTACAATGGTGTAACAGTATGTTGTGATTAACAAAGTTTGTTTGATGGATACCACAGAGACTTACGCAGATTTAGTGTGAGCTAATTACGAATAAGTTCGAATGTTTTAATTTCCAAAACCAGTTGTGTTCAGTTTAAGGAGGAGAATTATCAATTAAATTTCTTACAAACTTTTGGTGGCTATAAAAAAGCTATTTTTAGAAATAGCAAGCAATCGTGTTCTATTCGTTTTGTGTAGTAACGGTGACTATGCTTATTTCGGCGAAAAAATTAATATATATTCTTTATAAATGGTTCTTGTATAATTGTGTAACGCTAGAGACTTTGTCTTATTTGTAAGTTAACGTGTGCCTGTTTATTACTTATTTTTGGTGTAAATAAATATGTACTGTATGAAAAGCAGTTATAATAATGTAATGTAACAATATAATTCAACTAGTCACAGTAATACTTATTGTAAAATTTTATTGAGGACAATAACCAGCGTCCTCCATAATGTACAAAACAAAGAAAACCTACTTAAATAGAGAGCCAGTATATTAAGATAGAAACTATCGTTTTTATAGTATGTACTATTATATACATATAATATACCATGTAAGTGAAATATTAAAGGGTCGTATGTTGAAATATGACAAACTTAAAAAGACTGATCTCAGAGGAGAGACAAGAAATGGAAGGCTACTTAATTAAAATTAAGTTTATTTTCATAATTAATGTTGAAGAATCTTGATAAACTATAAATATATGTATATATTTCCTTCTTTTTTGTATTATAAATATCATTGATACCAAACCAGTTCTTTAATTTTATTTTACTGATTCGGATTTAGTTACTTTATCTTTGGTTTTTTTCTGTGTATATAGAGGACGTTATTTTTTATTTTTGTATGATATTATTGGTGTATATATTAGATTTAAGATTTGTACTTTGCGAAATTAATTATATCAACTTCAAAAAGCGATACATTTTGTTTTCTTTCACCGTTTTCAAATTGGTTTAATTGAACTTAATATTATTGACGTTCGACATCGAAGACATTTTAAATCGTGAGTAATGGTAAATTAATCGCTTACGCGCAAGCTACAGTCATATCCACAACATCCTCCATTTGGAGTTGGATATAAATGAATAGCATGTATCAAATTACCTCGATTTTTATTATTGGTTTAGTTCAAGATGTTTGCGAGTATTTATTAAATGTAGCATCAAATACATACATTCAGTTAATATCATTCTATTTTATTTTTCGTTAATTATTCTTATTTTTATTTAATTTTTCAGAATTGTTTTGGTGGCAGAGAAGCTTACTATCAATGAAAACGAAAAATATTTGTACAATATAGAGACTGCTTTTAGTAATAATTACTCTTTGTATGATTTTGTCACATGTCCAAATAGCTTGATTCCAAAATGACAGCCGTTTTTGGACGTACTGTCTTTTCATTAGTTTTGCTTAACTTTAATGATTTTTGTAATGAACACAATTAAGTAATTGTGGAATCTCACAAATAAAGGATTGTTTAAGTTATTTGAGGCAGAGCTTGCAATCGAACAGGACATATATTTTAAAACTGTTGTCACTAACCGTCCCATTTATTGCAACCACTAGTTTTGGTACGTATTTAAATACATAGCTTAATACGTAAGATAAGTCGGACAAAAGATATAGGTGTAGGCGTACCTAAGACGAAGTTGGCGATATTGTTCAGGAAGACCTTAAAGATGATAAAACTTAAAGTAATTGTCAATGAGTTTCAAAACGGTTATTTCTACCAACATTCAATTTAGAAGGAATTTGCGATAACAAAGAAGATTTTCGTGCTCTAGAACGTTGGCAATCATCAAAAAAAGATCCTACTGAAGATAGTATATGAAGAGAATACAAAAACAAAAATGATAAGCCGAAAGAATGATAATAATCAGACTTACCTAGGAAAATATTTTTTGCCGGGCTATTAAGCACAACAAAAGTCATGACTGCCAAGGAAATTGAAAAGAGTAGATACAAAGATGTCTGTAATTCAAAGAAGAAAACTATAGGGAATAAGATATGTAAAAAGCCAACATTATTATATTTTAAAACAGACATTAGCGAATCAGTGCATCTATAGTGCACTTATGCAGAAACAGATGACGAAATGGATATAAGAGATATCTTTTAACTGAAGAGAGTAGAATCTATTAAAATGATTAAAACGAGCTATCCGAAAATCGGGATGAAGAAATAGTATCTATTCAGTCAAGCAAAAAAAATAAAGAAATTTCCTCATACACGATTTTGAAATAACACGGTTCGCCAACAAGAATGAACATTTTTTTACACGATTTATTTGTTCTTGCACAAGTCGCAAAAAATAGATTAATTCTAATTTAGACTGTATCTTAAACAAACTTATGTATACAGGAACAAAATACTATTGGGGCAATACCATGATCAGAAATCTGTCGGTTTATGTCCACACATACCTATATGTATGTAGTTGCGTGGTCTAATTTGGGGAATGCCCGACATTTTTTGTATCTCGTTGGACTTCAATTTAAACGCAGCATTTCCTTATTCAGTATTGATTTTATTACTTTTTTTGCACGGTTTTTTGAAACCATATGTAGAACTGCTTCATCTTACACGAATTTTTAATGTTGTGGAACATATCCTCAAATTTACCATATGCTGCATGATTTTTTTATACGATTTTTTTGCACGGCTTTTGCAGGAACGCATCTACCGTGTAAAAAAGAGTTGGGTGTATAGAAACAAGATTCAGAAAAATTATGTCGGAAAGAGCACAAATGACCAGAAGAAAAATATCACCGCAAATTTTAAAAAACAAGAAACGACAATGGTTTTGAAAGTTACCACACCAAGGGGTGTTGAAAAATATCATTTTGTGTGCTATTATCTCGTTAAATTTGAAAAACCATTTTAAGGAGTTAAAGGCAATTAAATAAGAAACTAAACCCATCGTTTTGGTTTTTTTCATAATTTGCTTTTATTTTGGAATAAGGCCGAAGCTTCCACTATCTAAAAACGTGGTTGTTGAGGATGTTTAGTCAGATTTTAGCCATTTTTTGAGGTTCTCTAAAGAATTTTTAATCTTTTCAAATGTTCTAATCCAAAAGTTATGTTAAAAGAACCATTTATTGCCAAAAAAACTTCTTTCAAACATTTATGATTTCCACTAGGCTGACAAAACTTCCAGCTATGGGACTGATTTTTCTATGGGTCCCAGTAAACCAACATATGTATGTATGTTATATCTCAATGAGGATTCAAACTCATTATATAACATAAATATGGATGTATACAATTTACATACTCTTGTTGCTACATAACGAAGTTAATATAGATGTTCTGTAAATGTGCTCTCGTAGTGTAACATAGTATATGATATCTAAAATTTTAATATATAAAATACGTGAATGTCATTTAATTAATGTTATATCAATGCTAAGTACCTGCAATCGTGCTTTCAAATTTTAAACCAAAGGCTCCACTATTAACACCATTACACGAATTACTTTTTACTCCGTTTTGTAAATGTTACATCTGTGTTATAAGTTCCAAACCATCTAATATCTCTGAAATTGTAAGTTACATGTATATTACAATTAATATATCATACAGCGTTTAAAGATCGGCGGATATATAACATTAATATATTATAGCTGTACAGGGTGTCTCATTTTGGGCACTTTGCCAGGGTATCTCAGTTATTAATAACGATAGAGAGTTGCGGTTTTCGTGATAGTGTCCTACTGTTTTGTGAAACGAAAGATGCCGCAAACAGAATTTTGCTATCTCGCTTAGTTTTTGAGATATAGAGTGAGATTGAAAATTTTCAATTCACAAACATCTCTCTTATCTTAGTTGCTATGGAAGTTAGTGAAAAAGTAAAAATGGAATATCATCCAGTTTTTTAATCGTTCGCCCTTTCGAAAACCTACATAATACAAAGCTTTTTTCTTGTTTGCCCGTGTATTAAATAGTAAGTCTGTCATCTCACGACAAATTGTTAACTTAATTGAACTAGAAGGAGTTGAAATCTTTTGCAGGATAGAATAAGGAAACAGGAAGCGAAAGGTGAGAGAATTTAGGAGATTTAAAAGGAAGAAGATGCACTATCACATTCTGTAAACAAAATTTAGTAGTAAAGGATGTAAATGTTTATTCCAACAATTACAATTTATTCTTTAGCAAAAATTTTGATACTCGATTTCAGAATTTTATTCTAACTTCTGTTTGTCTGAAGTATTATTTTAGATAGCATCATCATTAATTAATGAATTGAAATGGACTTGAAACGATAGCTATGTTTACTTTCGTTTCGTTTCATGGTTTCTATATTTTACAAGAGACACTCAGTTCTAAATTATTACAGCATGTATTGCCGTTGAAATCACTTGAAGCGCCTAATTTGTTGTTTAACAATACTGTTGCTTATAATATAAGTTAAGGTTAGTGCTTAACGGGACATATTTCACAAGTTATTGTATGTATTATAATGGTCACTTTTTTAAATATTTTAAATTACAAGCAAACTATTTTCATACCTATCGTGACATCTATTCCTAGTTTATAAACTTAAGTTTAGTTGAGCTACTCTAAGTAAGATGGCAAATCGTTGACACATCTCTCTAGTAACTACAGATTCCGCTAATCTAGCTAAAATATATGCGAACTATCTGATAACTTTGTTAATGTTTACATACATATAAATATTAAAATATTATATAATTTTTATACCCAATTATTAATTTAAAATATACACATTATGTATTCTTTGTTAATTATCATTTACTATATTGCCATCTAGTGTATTTAATGTTAAATTTCTTGGTAATTCTGGTACGGTAACGGTATCAGATATGGTCTGTTTCTGTGATACAACAAAAATAATCCTTGAATGTTAGCTATATTAGTGGAATCTACAATGTATAAATGGTGGCTATATTCTGAAATTATATCGAACAGAAGTGTGTATATTAGTTGATAGATGGCACAAAAAATCATCGGAGGTTACAGGGAATTATTACCCAATATATAAATTGGGAAGACGCCCGACAGATGTCGTGAAATACTATGTCTAACAGACTTCTGTATATGTAATCAATTGAAATAAAACGAATTCCTATTATTTTTAAATATAGTTTATTGTTTGTATACAATCTTTAACATGTTTGGAACAAACAAAAAATGATTTCATATTCGAAATATATATTAATTTCGAATAACTGTTTCAAACAGTCTCATTTCTATTTAATGTTTGATTATTATTTGGAAATGGCGTATCATTTACATATTCTTCTTTTAGAAAACATTAACAATCTCCAGGCGTTTTATAAGTAATAGGGGTAAACTTTATAAAAAACAAACAAATAATATACATTATACCTTTCCGATTTTAAATTTAATAATGTACATAAAAACATAACATATAGAAACGTAACAATTAATAACCAGTTGCGCTTTATTTACAGTATGTTTGATTATTCTTTTTCATTGGGTAAAAAATTGACGACATTATAATAATGTTTAAATTAACCATGTAGATATGTTGTTTTTTTAATCTTTTTTATTTTGATTTGCGTTTCCGTTTAGTTTATAATGGTCGGAGTCACCCAACACTATTCGTTTTAAGTGTAGTATTATTTATGTTTGATTTTAGGAAGTAATTTGATTATATTTTGATGAACATTGCTGAGAAATTAAATCGACAGAGAAACAACCGTAATCTTATAATTTTAACCTGAGGAAATGGTTGATATTCAGTCTTAATGTAAGAGAGCTTTTATCTGTAATTTTTACAACTTATTTCCGGTTTTAAAAGCGTAAAGATTTCTCAGATTGTCAATTTAAAGGTCATGTATATTTCCTTATCGATTAATACCACAAATAATCAGCTCTTCACCAAAATATATCCAAAACATCTAAAGGATTCTATATTTTACCGTTTCTTTAATGCACGATTTATTTTACATTATTTTTATTAATAATTATTATCATATATCTTATTAATCGGTATTAAAACGTCGCGTCGTATCACTGACAATATATTGCGCGTCATCTACATATCGCGTCACCACCACTCGAAACTTACACCGAATTTCTCGCCTCAAACACGAATCTCCCTATCGACGAGACGAGGAATTTATTCTCAAACGGGAGTAGTCCTTCGCATTGGATCGTTATCCTTCTTATTTCCGTTACCGTTTCTAGAATTTATGGAGGCACTGCTCTGTGCCCTCAAAGGCAACGCCTGATCAAGATCGAAAGTAACGAATTCGTGCTCGTGTTGTATACTAGGCGAATAATCATCGAATCGATCCGTTAAGAAATCATCGCAAGTGACGTCAGCTGTCGTCGATACCGTATTAGTAGTAACATCTCGCGGAAAATGCCGTAAAGTGTCCAAGTTATATTGCGCGTGTTCTTCGAATTGATAGCTTATCGTAGGTGGCGGTGGTAGATCGTAGAAATTCGAAAGATCCTTCAACGAATTCGACGTCGAATGATTTCGATGTAGGCTACATGGTGATTCCTGTCGCGGTTCCTTGCTAAAGAAATATCTTTTTTCAGCTGGTGGTGGATAATTCGTCGGAATATTTTGTATATGTATACTATTAGAGTTGATGTAAGCATCTGGATGTCTCCTGTTGTACGCCTCTGGGTGTCTCCTACACGAATGGAAGACATAATCTACGTGGACGTAGTTGATTGAAGACGGTTGAGGTCGCGGGATCTTTCCTCTTCGATAGTCCTCTAATTGCTTTTTTCGAAAGTCGTGTTGCATCTTGTAGATGAAGAGGAATATTGCGCTGATACCGGCTAGTTGTGTACTGACGAAACCGCAAACGTAAAGTAGGAAGGAGTAACCGTATTTGTAGGTGAATGCTGGTGGTTGAAGTTGAGATTTGGGACGAAGTTTACCACCGATTTCCGCTTTGAAGATTGAGATGTACATGACGAGACCAAAGAGCATCACCAAACCTGTTTAAATTAAAAATATAATTAATAACATATGAAGTGCAGATAATGGTCAAATAGTTTTAAGTTGTACAGGCTAAGAAAAATTGAGTACAAGACTTTGAAGTTGCAGGGAATGGACGAGGATCGGAGGAATAAGTCTAACTAAGAAATACCCCCTGAGTCTACACATAACTCTTTTCTCATAACCAGAGATAATGAATCGGTTACATTACCTCTCTGTTGTAAAAGGTGATTCTTAAAGTTTAGCTTTAACCAAACTAGTGATTATAAACTTAGCAACGTTCAAGTAAGACCATTAAGTGCATTAAAAGACCGCGAGGCACAAAAATCTTCGATGTAAAATTAAGTCTTATTTCAGGTACAAAACTATGTAATATATTTTTTGTTATGTGATCCTAATACCAAAATTACTAGATTACTATGATAGTAATTATTACGGTACTACCTACTACATTGAAATAAATTATATGCCCTTACACAGTTGCGGATATTTCACCTTATTTACCGTCAATTTGTTTTAGTGAAGTGAGCACATAACGTTTACATCATAAAAGTTAACAACGCAACTAAAAGATTCCAGTCGTAAGCTTATTAAACTTCAAAAGCATTATTCAGGAAAATGAACAACTTTAAAACTACTTTCGTTACCGCATAGTCATACAATGTATGTACCGTCTCGTAGCAATAACGACACAGAGCTGTGTTGTTTTTCCAATTCACGCTCTGGGGACCGCCTGTTTCCTTCCACTCGTTTCCTCTTTTATTAAATATAAGCAACGGTTTTATTTCAGAACCACGAGGATGTGAACTTAGAGGAAACTGGAGAGAGAAGGTACTGAGGTTTTATGGAATTGTCATTGTTATGGACTTATGTGGATGTTATTGTTACCTGTAACAATGAAGACGACTCCAGATATGAACGTGTAGAGTCCCCTGTGCTTGACGCAGTGCCCTAATATACAGCAGCAATATCCACCGCAGAGGAGGAATGTAGCCGTAGCAAAAAATATCACTGATCTCGTTACTGCATCTGGAAAAAAATAGAGAAAACATATTTGCTGTGTAAATGCGTTCTTGTTTCAGTCTTTTTTACATATTCCACTTGTTACGCTTTATATGAAAAATTCATAAATGTAGAGAAGCTAGAAAACAAAGAACTGACGTTTTATTAAAACAGACTGCAATGTCAAAACGTCAGTTCGTGAATAATTTTGTTTTAAAATGGTTACAGTTTCCTATTAATAAAAAACATAAACGAGATGTGTGGTAAGTCAAAAATAACAGTGCGTCTGCTGCTTGGATTTTATTGAAACTTCACCCAAATGTGTTCATGTCTGTTTATATCAATCGTAGTATAAAGCTGGAGCATCCTTTCACAGTTTTCCAAGTAATTAATGTAGAAGTAGTTAAAGGACGACTTATTTTAGAATTTTAAAACTGGAATGAGAACAGCTTAAGTATATAAGGCACCGATTAGATTTTCTGCTTAGATATTACAGAAGCCAAGTTCTCGACGCCCTTGCTGCAATTAGTGTTGCGATTAAAAGCAGTCTTAGCAGTCTACAGACTAAAATGTAGTTGGTGCAAAGAATTAATTAATTAATTGCTAAAGTTGGAGACCATACCATCATCTCATTTAGATTTGTGTGAGAGCATTTTGAATTGACTGGTCCGACCGAAATCTTATCTGACAACCATGCCATCAAGGCATCATCAAGTTTGATTTCGAGGTGGTGCTGGAGTACCATAGAAGGCTAGATCAACTGGCTTGGTTGATCGTCAGAATGTGACGTTGAGATGGTTGCCAGGCCACTCAGGAATTAAAGGAAGCATATAGATAATTCGATAGCAACAGATGTCGATGTGAGAAGCTGTAAAACTCGCAGTAAAAGACTCTCATGTTTCGTAGCACCTATAAAAATGTCTCTGTAGGAAGTATATTCGAAAATAGGTGATGAAGAAGGGGTGGAGGATGAAGCTTGTATTTGTAGTTATGCAGAAGGTCATGATTTGATTTTTATTTTCAAACAATCTCACGCAGTGCCTGTCATTTGTACTCTTATTTTAGTATTGATGACGAGAATGGTTCGCCTAAATAAAAACGAGTAATGAACATTCAGTTAATATTTGTTAAATTGAAAAATAGCGAACATAAGTAGCTGTCCAATTTGCGGGCAGACTTCAGATTGAAATCCAGCAGATTATTTCGTTTCTGAGAGAAAAGAACGAATTGCTGGAACTACTGTCACCACCTCAAATAGCTTCTGCAACTGGACATTCAACAAGACGTTTACAAGTAGTGTTTAATCAAATATCTGCAACATTGGAGTTGAAATACCTAATTGTGCTTTAGTTTATGCTTTCGAAGTTATAAGTTTTGTGTAGTCATTATATTGTTGCATTAATTATTTTTAAAAATTATACTGTTTGGGTTTTGAGATTCTTTTTTCTTTCGTACAATGTCCATGTGTTGATTGAGAGAATAAAGTCGCTAGCTTTGTAACAAGTACAGTTCTCTTCAAAGTTTGCATCCTTAATTTTTATTTATTCGTCTGCAATGGTTCATGCTTATACAATTGCTATCTTACAAGAATGCCATCCATTAGAAAAGATTTACTCGAAGGAGATAGTTGACTGTTGGAGCAAATGATAATGATATGTTGGAGCAACATGTAAATTTATAAATATTACCATTTTACAGCTCTTGGGCTCCTCACACTGAGTGTTCAGGGCTTTTGATATTGTGCAAACGGAAAGAAAAATCGCTGCGTTTTGAGGTACTAATGGTGTACCGCTACTTTTGCACATAAAAAGTGAAGCGTATTGTCATAATTGTAGCGGTTTTCTTAACAAATTACCAATAGAAAGTAAACAGAATAAATAGAAATTATAATTGTGTTAGTTGATTAAACAGCGCACTCTATTAATTATACAATTACCCACATTTGTTACACAATTACTTAACGAAATTAAACAACAATATTATGTGAAGAATTCCTGTTTTCTGTGTACGAATAGAATTTAATTTAATTTCATTACTATCGGAACCAGAATTCAATTCTATACTGTGTCGTTTAAACAATGGAATCAAAGACGAAAGTAGCTTTGCGGTGAGGTTTCGAGTATTTTACAACAGGAGTATACTTACAGGGTATTGCTAGCGTAGAATCGTTAGGATCCGGACTGTATTCCTCCTTTGAGAAGTAGTCTATTCTATTGCATTCGTAGAGAGTTTCTCCAGCTGCAACAAAGGACGAAAAGTGAGTACCAATGAAATTTCTTTTCTTTCTAATTAGAAAATGAGTAATAAAACATTAACTAAAAAGTTAACCAAAAACTATTGTATAAGTATAATACGCAATTTGTGAAGCTTGGAAATCTTTCTGTTGTAGTCAAATGATGACGAAATGTAATTGCTAGAAACAAAGAACCCTTTTAGGAGTTTTAAGTAGGTATTGATCACAAAAATGAACTCCAATACATTTTACTACGGTGCATTTTGCAAAAAAAAACCGTAGGTGGGTTGCAATGTAAGATATCGCGTGTAATAAACATAGATTAATTTAGTTTGGTACGTAGTATGCGTCTGTATGCGCGCGCCTCAGAAAGCAGTTTCCAATAATTGGTGTCCGAGAAAGGAGTCGTCTACGTGATGCAAGTAGTCGTTTCCGCAACATAATTTTAGTTTTAATATACTGCAACGGTTCCGACGCTATATGAACGCCTCCGTTAAATGATCGCACACGAAGGAAAGCCCCATGTCCCTATACGCTATAGCCGGTTGTTCGCTGACTTGTTGGTGGGTGTATGATCAGGGACTGGGAAAAACCATTAACTGCAAATGGCTAGGAAATAGTATGTATTTGCTGTGGTACCAGGAAATGATGCGGTGTCCGACAGACGTCGGATTTTCAAAATGTCTCACTTCACTCGCTAATAATGAACGGCACAATGATGATTAGACTGAATTTTTTGCATTTCTGAATGAGTTTCGGTAAATATAGTTCATTAATTTTTGATTAATATCGTTACATGAAACTTATTTTTAACGTCGTTATGGTTTTTTATTCATGCCTGGCCTAAACTGATAGCTTAACAACTTTAAGCTCCAAGCTCTTGTATTTTTTTTACTCATTTTTTTAACTCATTCTCTAGGAGATTTGCTTATTGAGTGCATTTTCTTTGGCTTTTAAAAATTGGGACAAAGATCCATATTAAAATTGACGTAAAGATCCAATTTAGAAAAGGCTACGTAAAAGTTTCGTGCAACAAGAATTGCTCCGTTTAATACAAAGATTTTTTTCTGGCGATAACTTCTCCTCATAGGAAGTCTCAAACAAGGACTAGGAACATGAACACCTTAATGAAGTCGAAAGAGTAATGGCTGCAATGACATCGATGTGAAGAAAATGACGATCAACAACTAGAATATTGTCGTCAATTAGAACGATCAACTAGAACAACCCAGTCAACTAATATTAGCCATGAAGTAACCTAATGATATAATCGCTCTTCCAAAAACAAGAGTCAAGAGGAAATGAACTAGAAGAAATATTCATTTATACTTCTAACAACGACATGCTGCAGGCGATGCAAGTAGAAACATTGAAACTAGCAATGCCAACAAAAAAATTGTTCAATAGGGTGTAGGGAAGGTTCTAAAGAAAAGATTTTGACTCTTCAGATGCTGAGTCATATTTCTGACGTCATTTTATAATGATTCACTTTACCACTTCAAATAACAATATAAAAGTTTCTTTCTCTGCTGTATCTGGATTTTTTTTTCTTGTGTAAGGTTTACAATAAATGGTTAAATTCTTTGATGACTGATCAAGTTAGTAAATATATTGAATTTATCTTATAGGTTATTAATTAAAGTTCTTTTCTTACGTTTTGGCTTTAACTTAACAAATATAGGCCTCCACAGTTGTGGGGCAAAAGTGCACAAGTTTGTAAACGAGACACAAAAAAATGGCGGCCTCTCGTGAAGCAACTAACAATGTTTCAGAGAATTTACAAGGTTCTGTAATTTAGCATCATCAGCCTATAAGAATGATGATAAAGACTAAGTACCTAGAGATAGTGAATGGTAAACGAATCTCATGGCATGTTGCACTTCATATTTCTATAAAATACTAGTTAATTTGATCGTCATTGTGGGTTTGTCATAATATAAACCCAAGTGACTTCAATGGGAAAATAGAAAACAGAACAGTAAAAAGAATGAGGAGTGAAAAACCGGATTTTTTACCGGAAGGCCTAAAAACTACCAAATCAAACCAGAAACTAGAAATTTTTAACGTTCAAAGGGCAGTTCGTCAAATTGTCAAGCACAAAGCAAATACGTGTGCTATGTGATGCTTGATATATTAAATGAAACTCACTTCGAGCAAGGACGATACTAGGAGGTAAAACATTTACTGATTTGAAAACTGTGGTCTTGTTTATTAAGAGAAGAACGCGGAAAAAAAGATGAGTAAAACGTAAAACATTACCTGAAACTTCCTTGAAAATTGGCAATGGAACGGTTGGACGTCTTTAAACTGGTGAATCGATCAGCTTTATATGATCAAAGATAAGCATTATAAAAAGAGGTTATATAATAATAGTGTTTGGGGTACAATCGCTTACGCTTTTTCATGTAATATTGTAACTAAGGTGAATGTACAATAAGCCCAAAAAGTCCTTGGACGCGGCAGGTAGGCGACCGTTGCCGAAGCTATTTCTATCTCTCACACCCTCTCACCCCCCAAATATTTCCGTAGTGCGCCTAATAAATTCGCTTCGATATCGGTAAGATTATTTTATTTTGAATGAATGGGAGACACAGAGTAGGGTATCGAGACGGCTCGAGGCACATTGTGCATTCCAAATAAGTCTGCAATTTCTATTGTAACACTGTATTTTTGGTATTGAAGATATTTGATTCGTAATGCAGATTCGGGCGATGCATAAGAAAAAGACGACGTTTCAATATTTTATTTTTCATCATAAATATATACTTGTTGTAGGATTTCTTTTTATTATCAACTATTTTTTTTAATTGTAGATTAAATTGTAATACTTTGATTTTAATGTGTAATATTGTTATTGATTGAAAGTAAATTAAATTTCTGAAAGAGAAAAATTATTAAAGATAAAATTTACGACTTACATTTTATTTGATATATGAATGACGAATGCAAATATTATGCAAAAGCAAATAAGTATATATATTGAACACAATTAAGCAGCCACAAAAAATATTATATAATTACCTTCGGTATTTTCATGCAGTAAGTTTAGTAGGTATGAGTAAGAGCTAATTGAGATAACGTGTATTAAGTTATACATACATTTAAGTCTTATCTTGAAATTTGGTAGCCTGTTATTTATTGTTATTTAAAGAAAAAGCGTGGGATTTACGTTACTAATTCTTCGTTGAACATGTTGTTATCCTTCAGTTTTGTAAATAATCTACTGAATATAGGTTTATTATTTAGGACGAAATAGAAAAGCGAATACTTGTTGACGAAACTGGCGGAGAAGGATCGATCCTTTTTCTTAAACTTGCAAATGTATGTTGATTAGATAATTACTTGTGATCGTTTATAAGCAATAAAGCGATACAAATTACGAATGATGGAAAAACATTCAATATTTTCCAATAAGTAGTCCTAATGAGTAGTGACCAGGTAAAAAATGTTTCTTATTGTTAGTACTAGATGAATTAAATTTGGATTCCTATGATCATTATTAAATTGAATTAGACTAATATGTCCAGAAATCCAGAAATTCAATTTAGGTTTATTATGTATATATTATAGAAGTGGATAGTAAGAATCTAGTACAAATAATAACTTATTTACTGCAATCGTATCTATAATTAACCAAATGCCAGGAATAATTATCTGCAAAAGTATAAAAATTAATTATAATTATAATATAATTAATTAATTATTAATATTAAATCCGGAGAAAGGTTGCTAATTTATCCTTCCAACGTAAACATAAACATCAAAATTATTTGGGAAGCCATTTATGCTCAGCGTTTACGTGTTGTAGATAATCAATGAAGACGAAAATGGGATTAAAGAAGATTAGATGGAAATTACAAGAATTGTACACTCCGCGACACTTGATTGGACGCAATATGTATAACTTTGCAAATAGAACACTTATTTAATTTTTGTTACTTATATGGACTAGCTAGTGTTATCGTCAGCAAGTATTCGTAATATGAAGGAAAAAATAAAATTAACGATAAGCAAAAATTTTTCTTTGAAAACGACCGCGACAGTAAATTGAACGCACTTCAGTTGTCTTTTTGTAATCGAACCAAGTAGACTTTTTTTGCAGTATTTTAGTTAAACTATTTTATAAGTTATCGTATACGGATAATTAGTCGTATTTGTTTCATTATGAGAGGCGGCAAAACGCTCACGGAATCGGAGCGAATGCAGATCGACGTTTTACAAAACGAACAGTACTCCATTCGTGAAATAGCTGGGTGCTTAAGGCGCAGTGGTCGTGTGATGCGTAATTATCTTCCTGATAAAGAAAATTACGGCAGAAAACATACAGGGCAAACAGCAACAGTCACTACTGAAAGGAAAAGGACGAACATTCTTCGGTTAGCATCGAATTCAGCGGGTACTGCACGTGCAATTAGGGACGCCGCTGGGACTTCTGCGTCGGTTAGGACAGTTCAAAGAATATTACAACGATCACCACCAACCACCACTCAACGGTTAAGACTGAAGAAAAAAAACACTTTTAACTGCCCGGCACAGATCAAAAAGATTAGATTTCGTGAGGCAGTACGTTAGGTGGAACGAAACTTGGAGAAGTGTGGTTTTTACAGACGAGAAACGATTTAGCATGGATGGCCCGGATGGTTTTCACTATTGCTGGCATGATCTAAGGAAGGAAACTACGATTATATCACGGAGACCTCAAGGAGGAGGTGCAATTTCGTATTCTGGGGCCGTCGATTTAATTTTTATTGAAGGGTCTCTGAATGCGTAAAAGTACCTAGAGATCATGCAACAAGCGAGAGAGGTTATACAAATTAAATTACACACCGACAGCTACATTTTTCAACAGGATTATGCACCAACGCATACCGCCCGGGCTGTGCAACAATTGTTTAAAGGCACCGAAACAGCATTATTGTCGTGGCTGGCGTTATCCTCAGATTTAAACATTATAGAAAATGTGTGGAGATGGCTGTCTCTCAAAATTTACAGTGGTGGCAAGCAGTTTACCAATAAGGAACAGTTGAAAGAAAGAATAAGGGAAGCTTGGGATGAAATTCCATTAGAATATGTATATTAAAAAATTGTATGAATCTTTACCAAAGAGAATGTTAGAAGTAGTTACTAAGCACGGTAGCCATGCACATTATTGAATAATTTTTTTCAGCACGATTTTGTTGTTTGTCATTTGGTGCGTTCAATCAAATGTCGCACAAATTTTCAAAATAAAAATTTTTAGTACTGCTACAATTTATTTTTTTCGTTCACATTAAGAATACGTGCTTATAATAACATTTGCTAGTCCATACAAGTACAAAGTTATACATATTGCGTTCAATCAAGTGTCACGGAGTGTATATATACATATTGACAAATGTAAATTATTCAGGTATACGTTCCTTCGTAATGCCACAATGTAGATTGAATAAATAAACAATACTCATTGCAATGGCAATTATATAAATCGTCAAACCGCACGCGTTTCTTGTTGCATCGAACGTATATCAATTTCAATGGAATACAAACATATATTATACATTCATTACATACTTATTCAATACTTGCTAGAATTAGCTGCTTATTTTTAGCACAACGTTACGACAATATATATTATATATATGTATATATTAAGCAATTATATTTCTGAAAATATCCTGTTTCTGTATTTTGATATAAATTTTATAAATCTAGTATTCCTATAAATTTATTCGTACAGAAAAATACAGATATGTATATAAAAGAATTATATATAAGAGTATTCAAGACCGGCAACGTAACGTCTTCTGTTGTCACCGAATCAAAACATACTACAACGAAACGAAGTGCCGTATTGCATTTCAGGGATGTAAACGACGCGAACATTGGCGAGGAGGTTGGAGAGGAACAGCAATACGTTCGGCAACGCTCGCCTACCTGCCGCGTCCAAAGACTTTATGGGCCTCCTGTACGAGAGGGGTATGATAATATTTATCATGTATTTAGAATAACAAGGCAATTGGTTTACGTGTAGCATATTTATTTTTCAACAAAATCGCCTTGTAGCTGTATACACTTGATCCAACGATGTTCCAACTTTTTTAACCCATTCAAATAATAAGATTTTTTGAACGCTGCATAATAGGCCTCTGCTTCCGCAATGACTTTTTCATTTGATGCGAACCGCTTTCCGCCAAGCGATTTCTTCACGTTTGGAAAAAGAAAAAAGTCACGGGGAGCCAAATCTGGCGAATATGGTGGATGGGGCACATGATGGAAGAGGATCTTTCTTTGCCAAGTGTGGGCCTTTACTCTTTACTTCAGCGTCGAATCGGTTCAATAAATTGGCACAATACTGACCCGTTATGGTTCTTCTCTTCTCCAAATAATCAAAGGATGATGCCTTTTTAATCCCAAAAAATCATCGCTAGGATTTTCCGACTGATGGAATCGTGTTTGTTTTTTTTTTTTTTGGTGCACCTTTGCCGGGAGGAATCCAATGTGCTGACTGACTTTTGGTTTTCGGTGTGAAGCTATGGTTCCATGTCTTATCAACGGTCACATAACACCGCAGAAACTTACTTGGATTACCCTTAAACTTGTCCAAACATTGCGTTGAAGTTGTCACGCGCTTCCGTTTCTAATCACTGACCAGTATTATTATTTTTCCATTATTGCAAAAATACCAACACTAACTCACCTTCAACAGCTATAAAAACTAAAGTACTCGATGAATCTCGCTGAAATTTTGACAGATGTGAATTAAAGAATAGTACTCACAGTCGGTAATGTAGGTTTTCACACAAAGCACCATTCTTTAGCCAAACACGGGTACTTATCATACCCCCCTCGTAGCTGGTAGGAATTTTATAGTCACTATAGAATCATTTGCTTGCAAAATACCAATACTTTGTACAAACAATGGTAATAATTACAGTTAAAGGTTTATTCTTTTGATGATTAAAGTAGGTAAATAATCCTAAACAGATTCAACTTTCACAGCTTATTTGATTACACATTTTACTTTCAAATAAATAATTAAAACGTCTTGATATGTTGATGTATTGCGGAGTAACATCAGAACGAAGAGAATAGTATTTATTAAAACATCAAACAACAAATGGTTAATAAAATCTATCAACTCGAAATAAATGAGTAAGCAAAAAAACATATAAAGTTTATAGCTTCTAAAGTTTCAAATTCTCGGTATTCTACATTTAATACATATTCATCTTTTGTTTAGTAAACCGTAAAATTTAAACTTCGCTCTTCAAGACACGATATTTATGTATACGTCAATACATGTAAATATAATATGTATATACGTACATACATCTTTCGTGTTACGCGAACACAAACAATAGATTAAAAGATCCGAAAGTAATAAATGGATATTAAATTTACCGCCCGTAAAACATAAATTTGCCGAAATCCACATGTATAACAGCCTTGCGTATGGAACGTATCAAAAACAAAGCATACGGAGAGCTTTTGAAGCTTAAAAGGGAATAATTTTCGATATTTAAAGATCAAAGTCAACAAAAGAGGGACCTTCATTTTCATCGGCTAACATATAACATACAACGTTATAAACGTTGAGATATAAATACGTAGCATTACGTACAAAGGATACATGTACCGTAATAATACTTTATCCACCACATGTGTACGGATTTAATCGAAATGCGAGAATATAGCTCTGTATAAACTTGTTTAATTAAGAATTGGACGATTTTTGTTTTATAATCACGAAAGCGAATGTGTTCTAGATAATATGCAATTGATAGCAATGGTTTTGATCCGTTATAAACCAGCTTCCAATAAACATGCCAGAAAGTAATAAAGGATTTATAATTTTCTGGTACGAAATATTGACCTTCTCAAAAACAAATTTTCTGCAGTATCTTCAGTATAAAACCGCAAGAAATATAAGCACCAGAATAAGAAATCGTTTTATCCATTAATGAAGTTATTGAAGCAGAAATTTTGGAATTGGAAGGAACTGTTGGTGTTTGCATCATTAGAATATGCACACAGCCTTGTATCGGTTAATCAACAATAATCTCCAATCTGAAATCTTTATTCTATAACTTATTATTCTCTCAGCATTGTTGGTGCCATAACAATAAACTTATTCTTCGTCAATTTCAGGAGATCAAATGCAATTATCTACAAAGAGATTTCGGAATTGCCAAAATGGTTCTATTAATATTGTTACTGAACACCACGTTTATGAATCATGCCGTTGGAGAAAATCATATACATACTTGATGAACCCATGGTACCTTAGTTTGGGCGCCATGGTTGCAAGTAGTTTGTCAGAATAAAGCTCATAAAATGAGGTTATGAGTGGTGGTATTTGAGTCAGTGCAACTCAACCGGGATATATGTATGTATATAGCCTATTTTGAATCGTAGCAAGGTTATTCTATTAGTCAGTCGAAAGATGTAAGGACGTAAGCCTGGCACGTCTTTTGTTTTGCAATAACCAGACATTTTGACATAAGCCGGATCGAACATTTTCATCTCTACTTTGACAATTGAGGACTTTCCGGTAGAAAGGAGCTAAGTACCAAAACTCACTATTGAAGTTATTAAAGAAATTTGCTTTGAATTTTAATATTTTTAAGAATAAAAAATAGGAGGAACTATAAAAACTTGTCACTTTTATTACTTATATCATATTATTATTTATTATATTATATCATATAAAACGGGTCGATGGCCGCAGTGGTTAGGCGGCTGACTATTGTTGTGAGAGGACGATAGGTGCCGGGGTTCAATTCTCTGGAGGGACGGTGACATTTTTTCAGAGCGTTTAATCCCGGCGACTTGCCATTCGCTGTTGGGAGCAAAGTGATTAACAGCGCGGCATCATAAAAGGCGATATGATGCTGTCACAAAGCCATTTAAACACAACTTACACACACTAAACTACACCGCAAGAGTTGCAGTAATAGCCAGACAAGTAATACAGCTTACGGAGTCACTGCAACTAAGCACCCACCACACATTAAAAAAAATATTCATATTTATCATCATATTTAACGGGTCGATGGCCGCAGTGGTTAGGCGGCTGACTATTGTTGTGAGAGGACGATAGCCGCCGGGGTTCAATTCTCTGGAGGGTCGGTGACATTTTTTCAGAGAGTTTAATCCCCGATCGACTTGCCATTCGCTGTTGGGAGCAAAGTGATTAACAGCGCGGCATCATAAAAGGCGATATGATGCTGTCACAAAGCCAATTGAACACAACATACACACACAAAAACTACACCGCGAGAGTTGCAGTGATAGCCAGACAAGCGATACAGTTTACGGAGTCACTGCAACTAAGCACCCACCACATTAAAAAAAAAACATTTCATATATAAAAACATATTTATTGTATTATTGTATATTTCAATCTAAAGATAGCAACTGCCTGTAAAATTGTTTATGGTTTTCGTTTTGCATATAACCGAGCATAGATTTTAAACATTTTTTCTTATTATCTGATATCTTATTTGTAGATGGAAGCACTTCTAAAATGACATTCATAATATCTAAAATGGTTTTGTATATTTTAAGTACATTGAATCTCTTCCAGTCTTCGAATTCTGACCAAAGTTGCGGTCACACTGCATGGAACAGTGATCAGTAACTATGAATTTATGCTCTTCTTCTTCTACTTCTTCTTCTTCTTCTTCTTCTCTAATCCTTTTGCCCGCTGTAGGCGTCGGATATATTTCTTTTTTTTAATTGTTGACCCATTCCCTCCATCTCTTCCGGTCTCTGGCCATCTCTTTCATTTCTAATATCGTCTTTCCCTTTCTTCGTCCTATTTCTTCTATTCTTTCGCTCCATCCCTTTCTCGATCTTCCTTTCCTTCTCCTATCCATATCTCCAGCCTCAACTACCTTTTTAACCAGTCTCTTCTTCCATTCTTACCATGCGTCCATACCATTGCAACCGTTTTTTCTCTATCTTGACAGTTATTACTTCTTGGTTTACTTTGTCCCACTTTGTTTTTCCACTAATTTTCCTTAAAAATTTTATTTCTGTAGCTATTATCTTTCCTTCCTGTTTCTTTTGCAGTGGAATTTATGCTCTATCACATTAAACACTTTTTGAGTCACCAAGCAGATCTACAAAAATAGTAAAATTTTGTTTTTATTTTGTTCGACACAGTTGTCAGTCCAAATTCTTAGATCATTCTTAGGTCCTAAAAGGGAAATTGTTTTACATTTTCTGTACATATGAAGAATCGGTTAATGTCATTCACATAACTTAGCTCCTTTCTACCGGAAGGTCCTCAATTGTTTTACATTTTTTGTTACTGATAACTGATTTTCCGAAAAATAAAGGCCATAGGTAAATTGTGGAGCAATGGAATCCCAAAGTGCCCTTTGACTCATGTAAAATTATTTAAAAAAAGTATTTGCATATAAAGGAATAGTAGTATGGTGATAGAATGAAATTTTTTTTTCAAGAATTGCTTAAAACGTTTGGTCTGTACATAGTGACAATGAGAAGTAATAGGCACTGTATGTTTATCAGTGGAATTTGTTGTCTTTGTGTTTTGTTTCCTTTCCAGATCCAGAGATTTTATTATATTATATTGATTTGCAAGATTTTCTTGACATACAAACCAGAGGACTCTGATTTATAACTTCTTCTAGTGTTCTAAAGTGACAACAATGGGACACATGAAGAGAGAGAAACATGCTGTTGCAAATCTTATTCACTTTATTGGTTCCATTTCAGAACTATCTGAGTATTCCCTCCTATTGTTCATCTTTGATTCTGCATTTTTTTTAAATTATTTTAAAGATCAAAAAAATAGAGTTTGAGGATTATACGAGTACAAAGCAATTAAACAAAACTTCACAATGTGGGAATTGTTCCATCACAGAATATTTATCTTTGTTCGATGACTATACGGTAAAAGAAGCTGCAATTTAGAATAGAATAGAAGCTGGAGAAACTTTTGCTATGGAGACCTTTTTCAAAAAGAAATTGTTCACGAGTCAATCACCTGTTAAGAAAGCAGTAACATACACGACGCTGTTAACCATGACCAAGTACTCTAAACAAGAACAGAGTGGACAATATGAAGGAGTGACGTATCCACGATTGGCGGACTATATGTTAAATGAAGAGTGCTAAATGTTTAAATCAACGTTTGGCATTCTTTGAAATTGGGTGGAAAGGCAGAAGCTAGTGGATTACAATTTTATATTATTTTGATGCATGTTTATGCCAAAGACTCAATAGGAACAATTCATGGATGAAGCCTCTCCATAGGAATATAGTGCACCGTTATTTATAGGAAGTGCAAATGTGAGTTATTAGTTCCATCAGCTTGCTGCAGTAATAGTGGAAGGAGAATCGCCCTAACATGGATAACAGATTTAAAATTAAGTTTTGAGGTTGAATACTTTGCTTTGAAAAGAAACTTAAATTTGTGTTGACAATGTTAGGTTAAACGTTATATAAGTCAGACCGGAAAGACTGGAAGATACAATCACAACAAACATTGAAAAGTTTTGATAGCACGAGTTTAATAAACTAAACTAAATTAAATTTATTAACCGCGAGTACATCATCCAACTTATCAGTTTATGTTGTGATTTCCATTCTTTAATTAGCGGAGCTGCAACATAATTCATCGATAAAATGGAGAATACAAATCTTACAAAAGAATCTCGAAAAATTCAGTACGAGCTCCAATAAACAACTAACACTGATTTATACTTAGTGGTAAGTTATTAAACTATAATTGAGTTAGAAGTACGTGAAAGTCTGAGGAATAGCTAGCTGTCGGCTACCTTCTCAATTTATCCGCGAAAATATGATTGTTTCATCAAGCTATTCGAAGACCTCCTCGAGTTACACTTCGGGAAGAACTTATTTAACGATGCTATATGTCTTCACGGATTTTTCCAGATCCTATTGCTGTACGAATCAGGCGACTACTTTATGGCACTCACACAGTTGGAAAAATGGAGAAAGCATAAGAGCGAATTCCTTTCTTTCATTTACTCCGCGAATTCGCTGTTTTCCGACAAGCGTAAGAAAGCAGAAAGGCAGAAAGTTCCCAGTCAGCTCTACAGCATGTAATCTTACCGTCATTCATACACCTGAAATTATTCTATTATTCTCATTACTTAATCTTGTCGGACGGTTTTATTAAATTTGGGAAGCGTATTGGTGGCGGTAATAGGGAAGGAAAAGAAGAAATTTTTCCACTGGGTTTTCTTTCCTTTTCTTTATTCTTTTTTATTCGAGGGTGCGCTGAATTTAGTCACGTTCGCGTTCGAATGTTTTTAAGTTTAGTTATCAAGACGGAGGATGAAATGAATTGGGTTATAAATAAGGAAATTTTTCGTAGGTACTAATTACATTCCACTGTTCGCACAAAGGAAATGTTTTTCCTTTTCTGTTGAAATATTTTTCAATTAATGAATTCAGTGTTAAAACTCTAACCGGATGTCATTCGGTGTGGTAATTTGATGGCTGATACATAATATAATTATTTTCTCTGAAATCATAGATGTATTAGGTTTATTCACGTAGCCTCTTTTTCCTAGTTTTTAACCATCAGAGTTATCTGGTCAACGAAGTTGAGTAACAAGAGAGAATGGGAAGGAGATTCCTTCACCTACTCCCTAAAAGCAAACACCATCAAATGGTATACGGATGGGTCCAAAACTGAAAAAGGTGCAGGGGTATTCGGGCCAGGAACCAAATACTCAGAGCCGATGGGAATACACCCCAGCGTCTTCCAGGCAGAGATTAATGCGATTGGAAGATGTGCTCAGGTGAATCTTGATAGAAAATATCGGACGAAGAGCATTGCAATCTTCTCCGACAGTTAGACAGCCTTACTGGCGCTGAGTTCTAACATCATCAGCTCCAAGTTAGTTTGGGAATGTCGGGATAAATTAAACAACCTGGCCAAAGAAAACAAAGTTGCATTATGTTGGGTACCAGGACACACTGGAATCAGTTGCAATGAGAAAGCTAATCTATTAGCAAAGGAGGCCGCCACAACTTCGTTTGTGGGATCGGAACCATTCTGTGGAATAGGGATGAGCACCTATAAGAAAGAACGTAAAGACAGGGAATTTTTATTATAAATTTAAATTACTGTTTTAATGATTTTACGAGTCCATTGGGGTGTCTCATTTCCTCTTTTTTTTGCCAATTTTCGAGGTAAACGTAACTCTTTATTCATTACTAGTTTTTTACTTTTCAATGTCTTCAGTTATTTTTAATTTGTTCTTGGTTTCATTTTAGTCTTGATATTTGTGACTTTCATATGATTTCATAGTTTCGATTTTTAAATTTTGATCTTGTTGCTGCGTGTAACATTTCATTCGGTCTCTTGGTAATGGCGTTGGTGTTTTTTAGGGTTTTATTCGCTAGCGACTTTGCCCATATCTGGATCACACCAGATTTAACCTGTAGACAGAAGATTCCAGAATGATTACGCAGTTAGACCCGGACGATGCACCCCAGTTAAAAAAAGATACCGACCGCGACGGCCTCGAATTCACTGCAATCTGAGAAATTCTGCGAAGTTGTTTTTCAATTTTTTTAATGAAATGAAACCCGTTTTTCACGTTAAATAAGCATAACTTTGACAACTATTCTTCTACGTAGTAAATTATTTGTTTTATCACGGCGAGCAGCCGCTACTACGTGCTGGTATGAACCTATTCAGGAGCTGTCATTACTTTTTTGACAATACCTACTATGATTATTAAGAGGTTATATGAACATTTTTTAAAATCAACATGATGTCATTGTAAGGTACCGAGTACACTCCTTTCTTTTTGTTTTTTTTGACGTTAAGTTTCAGCCTATTATCATAACATATACTTTTGAGTTTAATTTTCAGCCTATTGTTAACTTTTCATTACTTTTAAATTAAATGGTCAAAGCACAACCATCATTTGTTTTTTTTTATTTTTATTTTCCAACTACCGGGGAAGTCGGTAGTGGTTCTTGGTTTGACAAGAGGAAACCAAACCAAGTGGCGCCTAAAGTTTTTAAAACACCTACCCACTACACCACGTTGCTCTCTAATGAAGAGCCACGGCTTGTGGCATCGCTCTTTGTAGGCCACAACCTTCTGCCAACTGCAAACAAGTCGCTAAAGGAAGAATACTAGTTAGTAAACGACAGCACTTTTCACAACTCAATTGGAATTTTTAGTAGTGTCAGAATCTGTTGAATAGTAGGCACTTAAAAGCAGTATGGCTAATTTCGATCAATTTTGAACAATGACGAGACAATCGTTTCAAATTTCGTATCATGAGGACAAAGAAGAAAGTTGGCAAGCATTTTGGCATCAAATATTTGGACTAGATGTATGTATATAAACTACAAAAACGAGATATTTACTGATCGAAGCAACTTTAGCTACTACAAACAACAGGACACATTCACAAACAGAAAAAAGAACACATTACATATCAATAGAGGATGTATCTAAGTCGTGGTGCTTAATTACAGTTTAACTTTAACTGAATGGCAGAATTCGTCTTAAACGAAAGACTTTCTAATTTAACATGTTGGCTACCAAAGTAAAATTATCAGTTTACATGTACATGTTTAGATCATGTATATCACCCGTGATATTTCAAACGTTATTTTAAATGCGTTCTCAAATTAACTGGGATAGAGAATAAGGTCAAATAGCTGCATTATTGGTATACTGCTACACAAGACAGCGTCCAAACCTAAGGGGTATCACTGGTGATTAATAAAACTACAGATAATTTTACTTTTTTTATTTAAAACAAAAGAAACATTTATTCATAGCAAGACTCAATGAACATGCAGCTTACTAACAATAAAGTAAAATACAAAATAAAATGCAAAAAATAATATAAAAATAGTGAAGGGATATTAGGACATTCGCTATAAACTGTTTAGCGCGTTGTACCATTGCAGAAGCTTTTCTTCGGTTTTTTTAACCATTTTGGCAAAAATAACCTATTAATCCATCTGCCACTTCACAAACAAACAACTCAAGAAGACGTTCTAATTAACCTAAAGATCACTTGTGGACCGTATGTATCACCGGTGATTCCACGCCTAAATCATATATGCAGCTTAGCAGTTGTCCAAATAAGACAGCTGGCCCAAATTGTTCTGCATCTGGAGGACTATTACCTTGGCAGGACGTTTGGTACAGAACAGAACTCATGACTCATATGGTAGCCGATGTCTTAATTTTATAAGTATTGAATGTGAGTCCTGCTTTTTACACGACACACACGTACCGTCTAAGCTGTTTCTCCCCATACTACAATCTACTAGTCTAGGCTGATGGCAATAACAATTAATGGAATCCTGTCTCTCGTCTGAAGCAGGCACAGGAAAAATCGTATGGATTGACTTTATGCGTCACCGGAGATAAGCTTTATTATCGGGTTCATCATTCAACCAATTTTGTATTAAGTCATGCCAATGTTGAGGTGCGTCATAGTGTTGTTAAATAATGTTATCGGGTTCATCTAGCAGTTGGGTAAAGAGCTCTATCTAAAGAAGTAAATCCAGGTAAGGTATTTTCGGTGAAAAATACAGGTTCACAAAGTTTTCTTCAGAAGACAAGACAGAACATATTAACTTCTAAGGAGTCTCGTTCTCACTAGGGGTTCATAGAGATTTTTAGATCCCCAATTTCTGACATTGTGTGTGGTGCAAGAATATCATAATCGTCCTGTTGCGACATTTCCATTATGTCTCCTTAACGGACTTTTTAAGATTTCATAAGAAAGACTTCCTAACGCGTTCAACTTTCTCCTTTGACGACTCTTGTTCATCCCGTACTTTCACCATTATAGAGATAACTGGTCGTTGCAAACTGGTCATACCATCAAACAAATATTGTTGGCATTTCGAGGATCATGATTAAACTCTCTAAGAAATGCACGTTGAATTGTAATAATCGGATATCCTGATAGTAAACTGAAAAGCACAAATTACCTTTTGTTGACGTTTTTACCACCTTTGATACTATCAAAAGTATCAAAAATTAACCTTTGAAAAGACCACTGAAAACTCTTCTACAATTACTAGATTCTGTTATATATCTGGAGACTTGTGTAAACTGTAAAACTGGCACAATTCCATACGTTGAAGTGTAGAACAAAATGTAACTATTACTATTGGTCAGGGTTAAAACAGTTAATTAAAATATTTCTTTGGAATTTTGTTTTCAAACTTTTACAACAGTTCTAAAACAGTAGACGTTTATTTCTTACGTGTACACATTTTGCACCCTTGGGAGTTTCTTTTGTAGGCAATTTGTTTTAAAAAACAGCTCAGCCTGTCAAAGGCAGAGGAAACCAATTACCCGGATCTATTTTTACCACAATTTACGATAACGACTTTCCGATATTACCAGAAATTACCACTTTATATGTGTAGATCCGTAGGTTCGTAAAATACGAATAACAAATGTATCTTCTTTCGTACACCGTCGTTAATGCCCTCCGACTTCTTCTCTTCGCCGCTACTCCGCTTTTCGCCTCTTCACCTTCAGCCTCGCCCTATTTTGTTACCCCAACTCCGGAAAACGAAAACCACGAAAAGAGCCACCACAAGTACTTTAACGAATTAAGAAAGTTTCAAACAAAACGGTATCTTACAAACACGTTTTGCATTTAAATATTCCTTTCCCGTACTAGTACAGCATCCCAGCTACTTCCGATGCCTCCGCCTTCTTAACGCAGTACCCACCATCCGTGCGACAAAGCGCGGATAACTGGATATTCACCGGTTTACGTACGCAATGTTACCGAGTGTTTTGCATTTTAAGCACATCCGCAGTAGAACGGGGGCTTTCATTGTTGTGCCCTAAATTGCGCGATTCTTTTAGAATTTGGCGTTTCACTTTAGCCTAACTTGCATGAATATGGGCTTTGCGTCAAAATCAATACCTTTAACGCGAAAAGAAGGGGACTATATTTCACATAGTTCTAAAACTATGCCATTAACGCGATACGAAACAGCGGTTAAATCTGTTAAAATTTTGTAAGTAATTCAGTAGAACACTATTTCTATCTAGTTTTGATAGAAAAAAGTTCTTTGAAGTAATACTATAATTTTAAGTTATTAGATTTCTATGAGGGTCGTGCAGATTAGAATTTAAATTGAAAACCACTCCTTCTCAACCAAACCGAAATAAGTAATTGAAGGGTAGTAGATTCGAAGGTAACATTTATCTCATCTAATATTAATTCAGTACTTGGTAAATAGCTCTAAATTCTATGGTGTCTATGTAAATGCCTGGCGGTTAAAAGAAAATTTCCACTTCAAAGTGACTCGTCTCTAATTACTGGTTCTTTAACACATCTTTCGATGTAATTGTAATTCCTCTTTTTGCCATCATCACCACTAACTGTTTTACACGTATCAAAGTGTGCGATAGAAGGAGAGATAGAGTAAGATAGAGGAACACGACAAATGTAAGCGGAACGAACGAGCGTCAAAGACAAAAGGACTGGGTCAAAGGGGGCTTTTTCGCGTTTTCAAATTGCCACTATTGATTAATCGTTCGCAGTTGCTGCAAGCGAAGAGTGTGTATACGGTCGAAAGTGTTAGCAAGCAACCCGCTAGGAGCAACTGGTAATAACCGGTTCAATACTGAGTATTTAATGATCGTCACGCGTTTGCAAATTGGTCGGCTGTTTTGAATCTACAAAGGAGAAAAACATTTGTCACTGTCATTGGTTGACGGTGGCAAACTCAGCTCATTAGTCATATAACTGGAAGAGATACGAGTTTTAGACTGTTTTCGAATATATTAGAAGCTGTGATTGTAGTTTTGTTAGGTTTTATCTTATGATCTATTGAAAGGATACTATGTAGTGTGTGTGTACTATATTGGAAAGCGCTAAGACATTCATAAAACGAATATTTACCTTAATAGACTTATTAGAGAGGGAACAATAAATTTATAGTAAAATTTTATTAGCAGTCGCTACTGTTTGTTCATTAACACTGTCAGTTTCTGAAAGAATTTCATCGACATTCCAAACAGAATTTTCCGATGCATATCATCAATAATTTAAAGTTTACGAGCTACAGAGCCTTGGCGGAGCATCCAATTCAATTTGCTACCAGTTTCCTTCGTCTCGTACAAAATTCCAAGGTTTCACAATGCACATCAGGCATATCGATAATACAACAGCGCCGTCACGTCAGCGGCTCCTCTTTGCCGATGTAAAGAACGTCGAGAACGCGGTGGTGAGACCCCAGCGAATACTTTGGCTGGGATGTCTCCTCCATCTCCATTTGATCTAAAATCAATGGATGCGCGCTTCCTTTGAAACAATTCTCCGTGTATTGGAGAGCTAATTTCGTTAGTAAAGTTGTCCGCATCAATTTCGTTCGGGTAAATTTAATGAAGGTGTAGTGGGTCCCCTAAGCGCTATCTATCTCCCAACCTATTGTGTCTAATGAAGGAAGCCATAGTAAAATTTTGTATTGTTGGAAAGCTGTCTTCTTTTTTTGGGGAAAGAATATATTATAGTTAATCGAAAACGAATTAAGTAAGCATTCGGAATTTTTATTTAAATAACATTAACTGAAGCCGGGAATGATAAGTAGTATTGTAGAGAATAGAAAGACATAAAGGAGAATAACATTTAGTCCTTTGATACAAAAGTGAATGATATATTCTTTGTCAATGATAAAGAAAAAAATAAAGTATTTAGATCACACAAATACTTGCTAGGCTACGAGATTAAATCAACTGAACTATAACAGACTGAAATAGTTTCTAAAGTGTCGTTAATTACGATCACTCTGTATAATGCAGTCGCATACTATACACAAACTTATGGTTGGTGTAGTGGTTAACTCTGATGGAACGAATCAAAGCTTATTTTTGTATAAAATTCAACTTTGGTAATTTTCGAGGACAAAGTTTCCCTTTTATGACGGAAACTGTTTATCGACTACAGCATTTTTTGCATCTTTTCTCCACCCTTAATATCGTAATTTGGGAAAGTTTCGTATACACGGTTCAGTACACTAGAAAGTTCGACAAAGATTTTTTCTCAGGACGACGCTTTTGTATTTTTCTTTCTTCCTCCTATTATTTTCATGTCAATGCGGAGATAATTGATGTGGAAGAACCGAAAACTTTGCCACATTTACTTCAACCTTTTCACGATAAGAGTTTAAACTTTGTTACATAATTTCTAATAAGTATGTGTACGTGAGAGCTACGTATTCGTGTTGTTTCGTAGAACAAACCATAACTAATAGCTAAGTAGAGCTGATGATCGCTAATATTTGGAAACCACAAATTATATGAATTATATATGCACTGAGTCTAGACGGCCTTGTACTTGAGTTTTCCTTCTTTGATGTAGAAATAAACACATTTTATTATTTATTTTTTCGCGAAAACATATCCTCTGATAATTGTAGAACTTTATTGAAGCTATGTATGTAAGTCAATGCAATTTACATAGATCCAGTCCATCACATTCTCTACATTTTCGTTCATAACCGCCGGAGCACTATCGCGTTACATATTTCATCATAAACGCAAGCGAATTTAGGATGCATCCAATCTTATAGTCTCCCCATTAGAGAGAGACGTGCATGCATCAGAAAGCCGGTACTCCAAGTAAAATGCACATACTTCAACGTCAACGTAGCATATTGCGACAATAAACTAAACTTCGTACATTTTCACCAGTTGTGATGAATAGTGATATAAAAATTTATGGAAGCAAATGCAGGAACCGTGACTAAGTTTCATGAACGGTCTTTTCTCTAGTCTTTGAATAACATTGTCGGAGTCTGACAAAGATTGATAAGTGCCGGGGTGTGGTACGTTTAGAAATAATTTTTCGTAAATATTATAAAACTTACGACATCTTTAAACTGTATTTCGAATTTAGATAATTTTCAGTTTCCGAATGTTTAAGATGATACAAAACTATTTTTCAGAGAGCATATTAGATATCTATATAGCGATTATCCCTTACTATTCTCTACATTATTAGAAGACATGAGCGAGAACTGTTAAGATGGGGCTGCAGTATGTTTGGTTGCCTGCATTTCCCGTGTAAAAATATTGTATTTAACACAGCTTCAATGTATTATTGTTTTCGCAAAATATACTACAAAACTCAAACTAAAGAGAAATGCAATAGAATGACGAAAGAACAGAGCAGGGCGTAAGCTAAACAACAATACAAAGTATGCGTATTAGCACCGTTAAAATTAATGTCAAAGCACAAAGGTACATTGCGGACATAGAGAAAATTCTAATTTTTATGTGTATTTTGAATACATTTGAAATTCTGAGATATACAAAACCGACATACATGACTATACTGTCAATTGCAACAATGGAATTAATATCGCATCCTTTCAGGTTTGTAATAACAATATAAAATGTTTATGGGTAAAAAATTATAAAGACAATTTAGCGTAGGTTTATATCTCCGATATCGTGTAGTTTGGACACTGTACGGAAGATGTCCCTTATTATAAGACAAGTGACATTGTTGGTTGCCTAATTACTTAATTTTATAAGAAATTATAAACAGAATTTATATCTTAAACTATACAGCCTGTAAAATTACTATGTTATGGTAAACTAATAAAGGAAGGTAAGGAAGAAAAATGCGATATTCTAATTGAAAATATATTTAATAACATTTTGTTGTGTCCACACTCTACTTTGCAACAACCTGACTAATATAGAGATCCTGATGGACAGTTTCAAAAGTTGAAAGACATCAATATAACTTAGAAACATTTTTATTTGTAACTATGATTTTATCTTACGTTTCGGCCTTCTGCCCTTTTCCATCGTTTTCTTAGAGCAAGTGATGCCTGATTTCTTTTCCTTGACTTGTGATATTGGTCCCATTCAAACAGCTACTGTAAATAGGTACAATATCTCAGGAAAATAAAGTATTACTTATCAACTTATATGGAAGAACTGTTTGTTCTGATAACATCAGTTATTATAAAACGTTCTAGCAGTACTAGAAAATTCAAATCCAAACACAACACGAAAACTGGTTTACGAAAACAACAAATTGCCTTTTCATGAAAACACAATTTCCAAACAACACTATAACAACCTATACTCTCTAAATAAGATGTTTTATTATTCACTGGACCATAAACATAGAAAAATCCTGCAATTCTTAATGAGTGATGACTCATGAAAATGATCTGTTTCTCAGCAAAATAAGCTTAACATTTGAAAAAACGTAACTAAAAACAAAATATCTTGGGATCAATTTATGATACAAATATTTAAATCAATTCCGTCATATGTTGTTACGAAGAAATTTGATAGTCCATTAAATCTATTAGGTATATAAATAAACTAATAAAAATTTTCGTAAAAATTTTAAGCATTCAGTATATAACCAATTCAATTTCAATACATTCTTCCGCTCGACGTAAAAACATCTCTTTAGTTTTAAAAGTTTAATGAAAAAAAGCTGAATTTACAATTTTATAATATATTATGGACAACACGTCGCCTCGAATCTTTGCAACCACTAAATTTGAAAATGTTCAGTTTGTCCATAACAATAAGCAGCCTCCTTTTAAGTTCATTTATGTTGTTTGACATCATTCAAGAATGAATTTGTTTCATTTGTTACAGGACTATTTATGGAATTTCAACAGTTTCTTGTTACAAAATAATAAAAAATGGAAGCAGCTGGAGATTTAATGAGATGGCAGATATGTTGTTAACTCTAATTTTAGAAGCTGATTTGTTATATTGCCAACATCCGTTGATAGACTAATTGACTGGTAAACCTTTGAACATGTTGTATCGGAAGATTAAAATATTTTTGTGTCTTATATTCAAATTGCTTCTCGCAGAACTTTTTGAAATGGAATGGGGGATGAGGGGTGAAATCCAAAAAAACCAAAATCCTTTTTTAGAAGCCAATATATTCAAAGTGCAAGACGGATACATTTTTAACATCTTACTTATTAATTTATTTAAGGCTCATTAAAAAAGATTTCTTGGTTCATGAGAGATAAACAACTCGAAATGAAATTAAGATGCCACCACAGGATGTTGAGTTCTGGCAATCTGGTCAGTAAATTGGTAACTTCTAGCAGGACACGTGTTTACTATTTCTTTTCCTTAAATTGGTAATAATCACTCGGGGCCATGGTCTGAATATGTGGGTGATATCTCGGATTTTAAAGTTTATGTAAAAATAACACAGTATGTCTATGCATCTTTTGTGGAGGATGCACCGTTGTCGTGAGATATTCAACACCTTAAACATAGAGTTGGCTAGGTGGTTTTTTAAATTTTATGGCTTGCCTTTTAGTCGCTCTAATATTGAAGCGTAATAGGTTTTTTGGTTATAAAAGTGTTTTCTTTATAATCAATCAAAAAATTCCTTAATGGATTTCCATAAAATGCTCTGTTTCCGATAAAAATAAGCTTAACAAAAATTGTGAACTTTTATTTCAATATCTTGGAATGCCACTGATAAAGTTGTTTGGACCTTGTAAAGACGTCATAATGATCGAACGCCATATTGATAGAATTGACTCAAACCATCCTTTCTTCATTACAACTATTATAATCTCCGGAATAATAATTTTTCCATATTTCACTTTTCACTCTTGATTATGTTACTTGGCTGACGATAAAAACAACTCTTTAGTTTTAATAACAATGAAAAAAAGTAATCTAACAACTAATACACATATTACACACGCCCCCAATGCGCCTAATCACCCCCCTACAACCCGCTCATTCCGCGAATATAAAAACGCTCCCTCGTATGTTAATCGTATACTATTAATTATTAAATTATTCCAGGTACATTTGCAATAAATATTGATAACAGTGGCGTTCAAAGAACAATCCACACTGTTCGTTTAGAGGAAAACATTTTAGATGCCGGCTCTGAAGATCCATCTACAAGTGTAAGAAAGCTTGCTGCTGAGTATGATTGTTGCAAATCTACAGCCTTTAATGATCTAACGGAACAACTATTGCATCTTTTCCATTTTCAAAAAATACACGCTCTAAAACAAAACGATTTTCCTGCTAGAGTGCAATTTTCAAATTGATTATTACAATATGGGATTAACCAGAAATTTATCGGTTCAATCCTTTTCACCGATGAAGCAAGATTTACCAAAAATGGGGTAATGAATTCGCGTAATTTGCATGTATGGACTGATGCCACATTTGTTTCAAGTCATCAGTATCAATTTCAACCAATTAATGTTTGGGCCGGAATCATAGGAGATGGCCCATTTGTTCTACCCAGACGATTAAAGGGGTTGAAATACTTGGAGTTTCTCCAAAATAATTTACCAGATTTAATTGAAAATGTGCTACTAGAAATGCGACGAAACATGTGGTTCCTGCATGACGGTGCACCGCCTCACTTTAGCCTCGTTGTACGAGAACACCTAAATAATACACATCCAAATTAGTGGATAGGTCGAGGACGACCTAATGCTTAGCCTAGAATTTAGTTCATTCCACTCCAGTAGAAACCAAGGAGGAACTACTACAAAGAAATACTTTTCATTGCGAGCAAATCAACGCTGGAGTGTTAAGGTACGTTAGAGAATCTTTAGTTCGACGTATCCAAGAGTGTATTAGAGTCCAAGGATCTAATGTGGAAGCCTTATTATTAATTTTTATAAATAATTGCATAAATTATTAATTATTGAATTTCTTTCAAGTAGATTTTAATACATATTGAAATTAAAGTTACTTATTTTCGTTAAACTTATTTTTCTCGAAAACAGAGCATTTTATGGAAATTCATTGAGAGTACATTTTTCGCGCTTAGGGTACAAGGAATAGTAAAACATTTATTGGAGAGCAAAAAACCTACACACCTTAAAATTGGATGAAAGATAAGGCAATACATTTAAAAATCACCTAGCTAACTCTATGTTTAGGGTTAAATATCTCAGCAGTGGTGCACCCTAGCAAAAAAATATATATAGACATACAGTCTTATTTTTACATAAACTTTATGTATCCGAGATATTACCCACATATTCATGGACACCATGTATATGTATGTATATACATTGTCATGTTGAAAATTAAAATTAAAAAAAAACCATTTTTGTATATTAAAATTAAAAAAAATAGCAATATATGTATACTAACTAACCACTAGACACATTTATCAATAAATCAGTCCTCTTTTACCTTAAACTAGCGTGGTAAATGTAAAAAATATATCAAAAACTGTATCACTCTCTTCGTTCTGTCTCCGGTATTACTTTGTATCTTGTATCTGCTTTGACTTTTCCTTAGAAACTTCGAACCGTCCACTGTCTCTTACGAAACTGAACGCTTTCCACAATTGCACAACTGTGTGACACTACCCCTACATTTTAAACGCTTTTCTTTCTATTAATTTGATCTGTCTTTTTATATTTCGAACACCATTGTCTTTTTTTATTGACCTTGACTATTTCAATAAAAAATTTCTTATATCCTGGCCATGAGTAGCATCACATGTTTCAGTAATTTTAACAATTCTATTCTGAACTTCCAGTGCTTAACTAGTACTGCTACTTTTACAAACTTTAGTTAATATCACTGAAATATCATAATAATTATGCCCAAAGAGAGTGGTGCAGCTTTTGATATATTTTTTAGATTTAACAACCTAGTTTAAAGTAAGAGAGGGTGGATTTATTTCAAAAGTAGCTAATATACATTACTGTTTTAATAATTATCGCTTTGTGTCCAATATTCTAGTAAATGAAGTCTAAAATGTGGAGGACTCCTTCTTGCTGGAATCACATTTGTTTTATTACTAGGTACATTGTGATTGGTACTGTTCAGAAAAATTGCCTCAGCTTCGTTACGTGTTAAGATGCTTGCTTTCTCCAATGCGCATTTAGATCTGAAGAATGAGGCATTGGCTTCATTGGTGTCCGTTTGATTAGAGACCAAATCATTAAATATGACGCTTTGGCGTCATTGTTAACTATTATATTAAATGGCAACAGTATACAAGAGAAACCTGATTTGAAATCTGCTTCAAATTGCTATTCATCTCTATTTTTGATTTTGACGTCATGTTAGAGAATTACATTCATTTTAAGTTTTAAGTAATCCTATGCGAATAAATCTAAGCGTGTTAGATCCTGAGACCAATAAAGGCACTTTATTGATTCATTAAGTTCCTATCTTACTGCAGCAAAATAGTGTGGAACCTGTTGAAAAGTTATGTCCAGGTGTCTAAATTCCTTAGTATTTTCCCCTAGAGTGTCCAAAGCACAGTTCTCGTAATAAACGTATTCATTTGTATCGCTCCAGTATATTACATTTTGAGTCAATGTGCCTTTTTATATCGATAAAAACTTGACTTATTAGGCACTGGGAAAAGTTTGATGGTGTATACTTAGTTTAAGCAAACAAATGTCAAAATAAAAAAATACTGTTAAGTAGCAATTTGTCGCAGTTTTTTTATTAAGCTCCACTTAGTGTGTCAACAATCAAATATGTCTTCAAAATGAAATCTATGACATAAAAATCATTAAATTAGTTACATATCACTAAATTTGATTAGATCTGCTTATCCTTGATTTATTTCTTTTTATTTTAAATACTAACCTCACTTATTGCAGTCATTTCATTGTTAGAATTTATTTTTTGTCATGTGGCATGACGGAAACAAAAACAAAATTTGTATATGTAACGGGAGATACGAGAAATGTTTTGAGTTGCTTGCATAATACGAAAGGGGTTGTTGGATGTTTTATATCTCTAACCAGCGACAAAGGCGAAGGGTTTTAAAATTAATTAAAATTTCTACAGGTAATTTAATTAAAATAATGTAACAATTTCACATTCTTCATACACATATATGTACAGATTGTGTCCCCTTTAAAGCGTTTATCAAACTTTCTTCCGCTCATGCCCGTTCGGTCGTTTTCAAAAATGCCCCTAGAGATGTATGGTTGCGTATTAAAAATATCTCGACCGAACGAAAACTACCTAATCGGCGTGAGTGAAAGAAAGTTTGATATGGTCTTCAAAGAGGAAGACATTACTTAATACACAAACTGTACATCTAGGAAAATTTATAGGATCAGACTTAAGCAATAAGAATCAAAAATATTTGGACAAAGGTGAAAATATTGTTATAAATATATTATACAATTGAACCTCAGTAACGACGAATATACCTACATATAAACAGAATACAGGAATGTTGTGTGCCCTTTATACGTAGAGTGTTAGCTACCGGTTCGAAGTTCGAAATCGAGAAAACGTAAAACCAAAGTCCTAGAATGGTAAGTAAATATGTAGATGTAGAAGGTACACCCGAAATAGAAAGAAAATTGAAATAAAGCTTGTAGTCCGGAGTACGGTAACTAGATATCCAGAATGTGTGACAGCTTGTGGGTTGAATAAGATTACCTCAGCTTTACATTTAACTGTGTGTCTAATACTTAAATATTATAAATTTATGTAACAACAAAGTTACAACAACATTGTTTTAGTGGAAATGGTTTTCAATAGCTTCCATTATTTGTTCATCTAGCTCTAGTTATATTTTTCGTATTTCAACTAAAGATCAGTTTTAAATTTATTATAGAAAGTCAAATTATATTTAATATCTCACGTTTCATCTATCAGTTAGAAAAATGCAATCGTACATTCCGTCCAAATCCAAAGCTCACATCTATGTAGTTTTCACGTTATTGTAAACCAAATCCGCTTTAAATTAAACTTACATTTTGCTCACTGTCATTTGAGGGCGTAAATCCTTTCCTTTAACGATCGCAAATAAACCAAGTAAAGTGTCTGAAAATTTGATATCGACCATTCCGTTAGCTCTGAAACGCGGATGAACACAAAGAAGGTTGTAACAAAGATATCGACAATAGATAGGAAACCGCAGAGCAGTAAGAGGCGTAGAATGGAGTAGTTACATTTTCGAAATCCCCGGGAGTTGGCCCACAGCTATGTCGAATCGTTTTACTTTGATTCGAAACTTCATTATTACTACATCGATTCTACTAAAATAATCCGCTTTTATCTGAAATGACTGCGGACATTTTTTCTAAAAGGAGATCCTCTTCGTTCTTTCAATAATTTCGTGATTTATAAGTACCGAGGAGAGAGGGTTGTTACCGTCGGTCGTCACGGTAGGGAACGTATCGATCAAATTTACTCGTTCATTTTACATTTTTAACCTAATTTCTGTCGGAAAACATATTCTTGTTTGTCGGCTCGGAAGTTTCGATAAAGCGTTGGGGATGTAATTTATAAGCCTCATCAATTAGGGTTGATTACAATGTAAGGTTTCACTCAGTCACTGTCGGATAAATTAAAGACAATTAGGGCGGAAGGGAAAAGAAGTTTGTTCTATAAAAGATGAATTGTTATTGAAAACTTCGCTCGGTAAATTAAAATTAATTACATAATCGATAGTCTATAAACTCTAATTTGATTTATATCCGTCTATGTGTAATTGAGAGATAGATGTTTACAAGTAAATAGCGCGTTGATAAGTACCTCTAAAATCCTACTTAAATGTAAACTTTGTATTTCCACTTGTAGAGTTTTTAGGGTTATATTGCTTTTAGAAAATCTAACTTTTGTAGGAATAATTTATTCATCTCTTTACAAAAAACACCAAAAATCGCCTGTACTAGGCGATCATGGTCTATTGTTGGAATCGCCCTTTAATGAAGTTGTGGATTAGTTTTGACCTTTTTGGTATCGTCTGCTGCTCCGGATTTTTTTGTGACATTCGGCGGCGTTACTTCCGATCTTTCCCACTAGATGAAATAAGGTTAGAATTAGTCCATTGTAGGATGTTGTTATGTAATAGACGTTGAGAGGTGAACTGTGATGAGATTATGAGTATTCTGTCTATCTAACCGCACCACACTGGTCGTCCTCCAAGACTTAACAGTGGCAGATATCCAAGACTTGAACGAGTTCCTGAGGAAGCTTATTCGAGGATTCTTCGAGAAGGTAGTCGCAAGCAGCAATTCAGCGAAGACTAGCGCTATTGCGCAAAAATCAATGGAGCCCACCAACTAGCACCGCACGAATAGAACATCACTAATATCTAATTCTGTTTCTCTGATTCCAGGTATTTATTAGCGAAGGAGATCTATCAGAAGACTCCAAGAAACCAATCCATCAACACATGAAAACCGCCAGAAGGACATCTCAACAGGAAGTGAAGCTTCAAGAAGAGGAGCCTAGCTGAAGAGGGGTGGAAAACCAACGCGAATAAACGGAAAAGCGATGAAATTAGGTTTTGCATTTGAAGGAAGGCTAACGAGACCGAAAAAGTCGAAATCACGTTGTCTGTTTCTAATGCTTGATCTTCTTTCAATGCACTCGTTTGCAGGGCGATTCCAACAATATACCATGAGCGTATATTACAGGAATTTTTTGATATTTTTATATGTATTTTTATATATAGTGGCATATCTAGACGTTTTGAATACTTTCAGCTTCTCTTCTTTTGGAACTAAAAGGAGGCGTACTCTAAATTTTATGTGAAGAGGCCATATCTAGTAGTCGAACTTATGAAGGCTTGTCTACTCGACGTATAAGTAGCAGTGTTATTCACGTGGAAGGTTGTTTTTGATTTTTTCGACGAGAACTCGAGTAGTGTCTATTACAGGGATGACGAACCTTTAAGGATCAATGTGCCATTTTTTCAAAAGAAATGTTTAATGAGGCCACAGACGTGCCATCAAATAATGTTGACTTAGTGATTAGTAGGAAAATAACAAAGCAAAATAATATCATTTCAAAACCTATTTACTACCAAAAAAAAAAACATTATCCATTACCGTAAAACGAGGTTACTTGATACAATTTTCAACTTCAACGGGCTATATTTTGAAAATGGTTTATTCAAATTTGCTCGAGTTTGAAGCAAATGTTGAGTCTTAATTTGTTGTTAGTGTAAGTCGGGCCCGAAAAACCTTAACTTGATGTTAACTTAAATATTTTTTTAAATTAAATGTGTGTGTATCAGATCACCTGGTGGGTCAGGGTGACTTAATACAGATATTTGTTTAAATGTATTTATCAAGTTAACGTGCTTTGGAGGTGACATGGTACACTTAAAATGTTTTAAAACGTTTATTTTATATTTAAAGTGCAGAAAACAACTTTTTTATAACTCACAAAAAATGTATATTAATACATATTCTTGAATACACTATTTTCTAAAGTGTAGTTAATTTCAGTTAAATACGTTATGTAAAAACTACAAATAAACTTAAAATTTGTATTAAAAGTGAAAAATAAACAAAACAACTCTTTGATATTATAGATATAGGTATAATACATTAGACTGAAACTAAAAGGTAGGTAATTAGGTAATCTCATGAATATCAAACAAAAATTAATAAATATTACAAACTGCAAGGAAACTGCAATAATCCGCGCCTTAATATTTTTGGTTTTGACAAATGACTCTTCACTTCATGCGGATATACAAAACTTGAGTATTCTACATTTGGCTTTGAATATGTCTGGGGCACCCTTATATCGTCTCATAAATTTAACTTGAACACATCGAGAATCATCTGTAAAAGTGCTGGAAATGCCGTAAACGTGGGCCACAAAATTTTGTTTTTGTGGAACTTTTTTCCAGCCACCTTCATTTCCATAAGTAGAAAGTGTTCTTCAAATATGTCATTATAATCAGTAGCCAGATTGGATGATTGTTCTTAGGGTTCAGGTTCTACTTCATCTTCAGGTTCATTTTCGATTTCATTTCCAACTTTATCTGGTGAATCAAAACTTGCCTCAGCATCATTATTTGTCTCATCTGAAATTGAGGAAGCTTACGACTCTTGATTGGTCACGCTCTTGCCCGGTTGCATCTTTAAATTTGTCTTTTTATAACTTTTTTGAAACTCGCTTTGTTCGCCGCCATATCTCAGTTGTACAAGAATATCGGTAGGAGATCTTCCCATTGACACATTTGAATCGCTAGTTGCTGAAGGAACTGCTGGAATTTGATTAAGAACTTTGTCTCTGTTTGTTGAGAAAATTCCACATTTTTCGAATCCTGCTTTGATAATTACTGGAGCTGTTGGTTCTATGTTTATAAGCAGTTTCTTTAACATGGCTGGAAACTTGTCCTCGGGGATTGTTCCTCTATTTCCTTTCATCTTCCACTCCAGTAATATTTCTGGCCAGTCTTTTGAAGGGTTTAAAAAAAGACACGTCAAGGGGCTGACAGATGTGGGTTGAGTTTTTTGGTAAAAATACAAAGCGAATACCTTGTGCCTGACATTCACCAATAACACGAGCAGAAAGATGTGAAGATAAATTGTCTCCAATCAGTACTCTAGGAGGGTCCTGTTTTTTTAAAATGGAAGCGCAATTGTGCTAAACCACTCATCAAACGTTTTTTTTGGTCAATCCATCCCGATTTAGTGTTGCTGTAGCGCGCTCCTTTAGGCACTCCAGTGGTTCAAGTATCCCATAAACTCTTAGATCGGTAAATAACGAAGGGCGGCAATAATGATCCATTTGCAGCGCAAGCCATCATTATAGATGTTGAAGCTTTCGAAGAGTTTAAAATTAATTCGGGATGTTTGCAATCTCTTTTGACAATCACTCGTGTTCTACCTGAATCATCAAATTGGTTTCGTCGTAGTTGACAATCGATTCCGGCTTAACTCCATTTAAAACCCCTTCTAAATTATTAAAATAAGAATTTATAGTATCAGGGAAGATGGCGGCGCGAGATCGTTTAATATTTTCGTTCATTCTAATAGCTAATCTGTGATTTCGTTTCAAAAATCCTTCAACCCACGTGATCCCTGGCATATTATCTTTAAAATTTTTAAAACCTCTACCCTCTCTATCCAAATAGCTTTTTACTATTCTTTGGAGATCATATGATGTCATAGGAAAGCCCCATTCGCTTGCTACTAATAGCTTTTTTATTATTCTTCTTTTTTTGACCCCCAATTTTGTTTTTTTCGTGCAAACAACGATGCAGCTTCATCTTATCGATGTTGTACTTTTCTGCTGCACCCCGTATACTTAATTTAGCAGACTTTATATCCTCCAACGCCTTGTCCAAGTTCGCCAAGCTATTTGCCGCGTATTTTCTCGCATCTGGTCTTCTTTTATACGTTCTCGGCATTGTATCAAGTCATCCCGAACTGTAACCAAAGTTACATTTTTGTCGGTAATTTTTTTGAAAATTTATATAAAGCGGTGGAAGTTTGTAAATAGCATGACAAATATATAAGCATGACTTAATATAAAAATAGTGAAAAAAATTCCTGTATATCCTACAAATCACCATGAATTTTAACGGTCACAAAAAATCAACGGTTTTATCAACAAACTTCACGAAGGGTTGAAGCGCCACCTGTTCAACTTAAGTAAAATTGATTAGATATCATAGCCTACGTACTATATATGTTAGTTGCGTTAATAAAAGTTTCGGTTTGGTCCATAGATCGTTAGATAACAGGGTCATTTAGATGGCGCTGTCAGAATGTATCAATTCACACCGCAGTATCAAGACACCTCGTTTTACGGTATGTGTAATTATAGTAATAAATGTGTCAGTTATACGTTTAATTCAAATAAAGTTACATTAGATTAGTGTCACCTCTGTTGTTGCAGATTAGATGACAAATAACTGATACCTATTCGAATTGTAAGATGTTACTTTTAGCAGAATGCATGCTGAACTGGAGTCATCTGACAAACGGTTTCTAAGCGAGTCCTTAATGTTATCCATCTCTGAAAATAATGATTCGCAGGCATAGGTAGATAATAATAATAATAATAATAATAATAATAATAATAATAATAATAATAATAATAATAATAATAATAATAAGTTTATTGTCATAAGTCTTACAGACATTGAAATTGTCAGATATACATTAAAAACACATTAATTATACACTCTTACGTTACTTTTTACAAATTTATGTATTCAGCCGCACAGTAAAATGATTTATTCAATAAATAAGATTTAAGTTTTGATTTAAATCTATGCGCTGGAGTAATATTTTTTATCTCCGCGGGTAGGTGGTTATAATATATTATAGCTCTATAGTAAGGATTCCTTTCAAATAGATTTGTCCTGTGAGAAGGTACACTGATATTAGACGCCGACCGCGTGTTCATATCATTGTATATGTCACCATTTGTGAGAAAGCTGCTCTGATACTTTTTAAAAAATATAAGTATTTCAAACAAATACAATGACCAAAGCGGCAATATGCGTAGTTGTTTGAACAGTGGGCGACAGGAAGTCAAGGAAGATACACCCATCATATATCGAATAATGCGCTTCTGCATAAGAAACACACCATTCACTCCGGGCACGGCGCCCCAGAACACCAAACCGTAACGCAGACGAGATTCTACATATGCAAAATAGAACATTCTGAGCGAATTTGCTGTGACTGTGCCTCTTAAATTACGCATGCCAAATAGAGCAAATGAGAGCTTACGCTCTACGTAGGAACAGTGATTAACAAATTTCAGATTACTATCTACATGTAGACCCAAAAACTTGACACAGTTCTGCTCAGGTATTGATTTTCCATTACATTTTACATATAAACTTTCATTTGAAACTATATTTGAATTTTTGAATCTAATCAATCCCGTTTTGTTACCATTCAATACCAGCCCATTCACTGTGCACCACTCAATCATGGAGGTAACGACAGTATTAACAGAACTGGCCAAGGCATTAATTCCAGTAGATGCCACCACACAATTAGTGTCATCAGCAAACTGACATAATCTTGATGGACCCTGAATTGATTTTAAATTGTTGGTGTATATGAGAAATAACAGTGGTCCCAGGATCGACCCCTGTGGAACACCATCGGAAACGGCGGTCAAAGACGAATAACATGTTTTTCTATCACCATCCACCGTTCCTGTTACAGCCACACAAGTTTTACGATCACGCAGGTAAGATGAAAACAATTCATATGCAACACCGCGAATTCCAATTTCTGACATTTTAGATAACAGTATAGAGTGATTGACTAAGTCAAAAGCTTTAGACATATCAAAGAAAATTCCAGCCACACAATTACGTTTATCAAGTTCCTCATACACATAGCTCAAGCAGTGGTAGATCGCGTCAGAGGTTGATTTGCCTGATACGAAACCAAACTGACTATTGGAAATAAATTTAATTTTTTGTAAATATCCAGATAGTCTACTATTTATGCATTTTTCAAATACTTTTGCAAATGCTGATGATAATGAAATTGGTCTGTAATTTTCAGGCATGAGATGATTACCCTTTTTATATACTGGTATGGTTTTCATGATTTTCAGTTGATAAGGATAAATACCTTCAACAAAACAACGGTTAATGATATGTACCAGTGGATTCCCAAGTTGATGCTTGATATGTTTTAGAATAGAACATGGCACGTCGTCAAGCCCAGCGCAATTTTTAGTAGTTACATCATCGATGATCCGTAACACCTCAGGCATATCAGTGGGGTACATGTATAAACTATTACTGCGGGCACATTGAGTCTCCTCCAAAGATGAAGGAATGTAAGGTTTTTCGACATTACAAAACTGCAAGCAAAACAAGTTTGCAATATCGTTTGGATTAGACGTAAGATGAAAGTATGATCAAAATAGCATCAGCCAGCTTCTTCAAACAGTTAAATGTGTCTGGAATCGAATTCCATGTTTCCACAATTTTGTTACTAGCATTTTTATTTATATTGCTTGTTAATCTTCTCTCTTTCAATTAATTCCAACTCTTTCCTTGTTTCAATAAATTTTTGAATCCATATTCTACTAGACTGGAAATCAATAAGATGCATTTCAAATTCTTCAATTTCCAACCAATAGAATTGGGACAAGTTTAGTTTATCAAATGAAGTCACATTAGGCTACATAATAAACTTGAGTGTTTCCGATAATTCTTTGAACTGAGGAAATCTCGCTGAAAATTTCTTGATTCAAGAATCAATTACGGAAATAAATTCTTCAGTAACTTCTTCTTCTTCTGGTTTCTCATGCAGATCTAAATCTTTGATATTTTTTTAAAGTTTGGGAAATACTTGTAGTTTTTTGTAATAATATCGTTCCTGAAAACAAGCAGTTTAGCGTCAAAAGCGCGGATGAGATCTATCTTGACGATAATTAATTTATTTGTGCCTTGAAGCTTTATGTTTAATTCATTGAAATGCTGGCATATGTCTGTAAAAAACATCAATTTTGAAAGCCACATAACGTCCAACAACTGTGGGTATTGTTCAATTTTTCCTTCAAGCAGTCAACAAATCTTTGAAGTACGTTTCCGCGGCTCAACCAGCGAACGTTATTATACATCAGTAAGCCATTATACACTGAGCTGACTTCATCCAACAAAGGATCAAACTTTCGCTTATTTAGACTTCATTCATTTGATCCATCAAAAATATTTGAAGAATTGATGAGGTGACTCAAGATATAAATTTCTTTCGGTTGTAAATTAGATTCCCTCAAAATATTGCTAATGGCATAAAAGATACTACACAAGAACATATTGAGTGGTGTATATTTTATTTCACGTCAATAAATTGCCTGTTTTGCGTTACCAACCATCTACATACGCAGAGTATTTTAAATCGGTCGCAATACATCGTGTACATGTGGAATAAAAAGCGGAACAATTCTCTTGCGGTTAGAAAAATAAAACGTTGAATAACAAAACCCATAAGACCCCTACACTTATCCGCATAACGTGAAATAAGGTAAGCAACAATGAAAGGATACCAAGACGGAAAAAGACAAATCTAAGAAACAAAATGGAAGGTGGAGATGAAAAAGCGAGAAAGATAGCGACTCGATAGCGACCTATTTCGAAACAATCTTTTCCCTCTCGCTTTTGTTTTATATTGTATGATTTTTTCACTCCATTTCATATGTAAACGCTACGGTGTGATAAAAAGGAACCGTTTGCGTTTTTCTTGTCCTCTCTTTAAAATGTATTCTTTACCGCTGCGGAATTCTTAAAAGAATCAGTGCTAAGCGCAATATTTTTTCCCTTCGTGTCCTCCGGTGACGCGTCCTGGAAAGAAAGTGCTCAGGATAAATAAAAGCACTGCGGCACAGTTTTATATTTAGAAGGGGATTATACGGAGTTAAGAAGAAAAGGTTTCCTTGGTTCTTGATGCTTATGCTTTTGCATATAAAAAGGTATACAACCGAAGGCTATAGGAGCTGTATCATATAAAAAATGAAGATTTGAGTTAAACTACATTTTTTTCGTATAAAATATATGTATAATATTACGGAAAGTAAATACAGGGAAAAATAATAAAAGTTATGTTGCAGATAAATTAAAGGAGGAAAGAATTGCGTTCGTTGGTTATGGATGACTCGAAAGAGTGCAGTTACTATAACATTTGACCGAGTGCACTTAAGTTTAGCAGAAATAATCTGCACAACGCTTCATCGTTGTAAGTGTTTTGTGTATCGTGTTTATGTACCTATTTTTACAAGCTTAATGGGCTACTAGATTGGTAATATCTATGCAAAATAACATTGATTGATTGATTGATTTGGACACTGGTTGCCGGCCAGCTTTTATTCAGTAGCGTCCCCTTAACACCGCGGCCTATGGCCTATTATATGTATTATTCGGTGCGAAGTGAATTTCTTTATGTAAACAGGTTAGTCCCTTTTACTAGGTTTAGTAGCCTGTGTGATAGGTCTTTTTCCTGTAGACCTGTCAGTAGGTTGATTGCCCCCAGCAGTGGCAGTCTCCGTCGTTCCAACGCAACGCATTCGAATATAACATGGTAGGCTGTCTCCTCCTCGTCATTGCATAGTGTACATATAGGTTCGTCGTTGAAGATGCCAATTTTATGTAGATATTTCCTTAAACAGCCGCTTGTTTGCTATTTCTTTATCTGGTAGACTCTTATGCCCCGGCACCCACACCAAGGTTACCTTATTGTGTTTGGCAAGGGTTCTTAGCTTTTCCAGGCAGTCCCAAGCTAGCCACGAATAAGCTCTGATAAGCTGCTAATGTCTTTGGGGCCTTGGGGGTCTTGGGGACTATCCGACAGGATATGGATCAGCTGATCCCTTAGTTGTCTTTCTGATGCCCTTAGAGCACATGTGTCTATTGCTAGTATTTCCGTTTGGTATACGGTGGTACATTGCCTTAGTGTCATATATTCTTTATGATTTAGGGTTTCACTATATATATCTGCTCCAGGACCTGTGGTTCTTCTTGACCTATATGCGTACCAGATTTGGATTTGGTCCCCTGGTTTCTGTTTTTCTCTTCACTAATCCCAGTCTAGGACGACCTTGAAGCGTTTATCGACGGAGAGTTTGGGAATCATTCTATCACTACCCATCTCAAAGATTGGGTTTGTGATTTCGGTCGTTATGCTGGTGTGTCCTGAAGTGTTGCGGTCTCTCCAATTTCTTCCACATTTCAGTCTATATGCCCCAATTCTTGCTTCCCCCCTTATGTAAATGTCCAAGGGGGATAAGATTAGCATGGTTTCCACAGCAGCTGTTGGCGAGCTTTTTGTCGCCACAGTGATACACAGGCAGGCCAACCTCTGTACCTTTGTGAGTTTTGCACTTGCTTGCTTCTGTGTAGTTTTGCTCGACCATATCAGACAATAATAGGTTAGGATAGGTCTTACCACTGCAGTGTACAGCCAGTACATCATACGTAGCTTTAATCCCCAAGTTTTCCCAATTGTTCTGCGGGTGGTCATTAGTGCTCGTTTGCACTTTTCTATCATCTCTTCAAGATGATTATTCCATGTTAACTTCGAGTCAAGAGTCAATCCTAAGAATTTGGCCTTGACTAAATTGTACAGTTTCATTATAAAGCGTTGGTGGTTTTAGTCCATCCAGCTTTCTTCTTTTCGTAAATAGAACTAGTGTTGCTTTCGCAGGATTAACTCTTTGGTTTTCCTGCATGCACCAGCCTTTTCAGAGCATTTTGCATAAGTTCTGAAATAGTACTTGCACTTTTTCCTCTAATGAGTATTGCTATGTCATCTGCATACCACTGGTTATGTTTATCGTTTAAGGTTACAAGCAGTTTGTAGATGACAAAATCCCACAGTAGGGGAGACATAACTCCTCCCTCCCCTTCCTTCCCCGCCCTCGATGTTTCAATGAGTCTTCCTTCTAGCATGGTCCTGATCCACTTACAAATAGTGTTTGTTTAGTTTTAGAGGGTCGCCCAGGTTAGGGTATAAAAGCTACCCTAGCCCTATTCCATACCTTCGGTATGTATCCAAAGCTAAGCTGGCTCTATATATCTTACATAGCAGCGGTGCTATCTATCCTTCTCCCCGCTGTAGAAGTACTGGGAGTATCATCTGGTCCAGGCAATTTGTATGGTTGCAAAATAACATACTATGATGTCGGTTTTGATTGGAAAGTATGTTTTCGTTTCCAATGAAGTGAACCGTATCATCGTTGTCTAAATATTTTGACAAAATTTGGAATTCCCACCGTATAAATGACCACATACCTACTATACATATGTATCACATTATCCTTTATCAATATGTATATGTATGTATGTATATCGTGCATTGTTTGCATTTAAGTTTGAACCGAATAAAAATAAATTCGCAAATTCAAAAGCACTAATATCTTCATTTCAAGTTTAATAAAGCAGTATAAAATTTGTTACAAATTCTAGTAGACGATAAAATTGCAGTTGTATTATTGTTGCATCATAGTTCGTAACATACGAACAGGGCGCTGCTTGTATTTCAAAGAGAACGGCGGCCATGTACGTGTGCCTTTAATTCCATCACGACACGGTAGAGGACGACTACGTCCTGAATATTAATTATAATGTGCCCTAGAGGGTCTCTTCGCCATATTCATGAGAAAATCTAAAGTACACATCATATAAGTGCATTCTGAAGTTATCAATCTTGAAAGTCTGGTCTAAAAATAACCACAATTATTTAAAAACACAAATTTTGTACTTCAGATATTTTACGGATCTTCTTTATTTAGACTTATTCTCCAACCACCAGTAGGGTTGTTGAGTTTATCAGTAGAGTCGGCAAAGAGGAGCGAGTTTCAGTGCAGTGCGGAGAGCAACGTAGGGTGGTGAAGCGCGTGGTACGGAAACTCGAGCGTCCGTTCAAAGCACATTTGTTCAGTATTATTCCACTGATAGTTGTGAGTGCTTATCAGTACATACATACTACTTCGAAAATGTCGCATTTAGGTACGTTTCGGAAACGACGTATTTCGAAGGAACTAGGAAACGTAATAGCGAGTACGCCGGATTTAAAATATGTACGAAGGCGATCAAATTAAATGTGTTAAATGTTTGACGTGTACCAGCAGGTGGCCTTGATACGAAAGTTCGGCCTCTCCACGTTGTTCTCCGCACTGCACTGAAACATGACCCCCTTTGCTGAGACTATTCATCAGTTAAAGGTTTCCATACTTGCATCGGGGCTAATTTGAAGTTTGGCGTAGAGGCTCTTTTAGACCAGGCAACTGGAGACATATCTTGGAGTTTAACGTTCTTATTAAAGTATCTTTGATTCAGAAACTCATCTGTATTAATTTTTTTTATCTCTTGGTTATATTTGGGCCTATGATTTTATTTCCATCAATAATAGAGTTACCATTGTGTTCACTAATTTTGTTATCCACACAGTTAAATTCGTTTGCGGTAGATTCTTCAGCATTGCCTCTCTTCATCTTTTTTCTGGACTTTCATTCTCCTTTTTTTGTTTTCTCGCTATTATATTTTCTTCACTATTAATACTGTACTATAAATTAATTAGTATAATTAATACACGCTACCAGTAAACTGCTGTTTAAGCTGTTCAGTACTACTTCTGTAGTGCTAGTTAAAGCGCTTAGTGTAATCTTGCTTTCATAAAACCGTATTGGCAACATGTTAAATGGTAAAGAATGTTCTCATTCTTTATTTTCAATGTGATAATTAGTTAACGATAATAAAGAATAAAAAGAACAAGATATGTCCAACACGAATCCTCGTAGCAGTCCCACAGCCTGACAATTTGAATTTGACTCTTAAATTTGGAATTTGCTAAATAGAGGCAAAAAAGGAAAGGCCAAAGAACCCTTAATGCGTAGGATATCAGAATAGAAAAGGCTGTCGCTTACAGGTTTAAGTTTAACCTAAAGGATGACTATGAAAGCAGGTCGTGGTCCACAGTAAAAAAGTGACTCTCTGACATTCTCTCAGTATGTCCAAACTACTACGAATTTGTTCTTCCTGCATATAAATGTCCTGCTGCAATTCTTTTAAGATACTTGTCCTATAAGGCTGTAGTGGTGGCCGTGCTGGTTTATTAGCTTCATTTAGTCTTGCATCGTCGTCTCGACAAATTAGCTTCGAATAGCATTTGAAGCTTAGTAAAGGAAGATGTAACTTGTTAATATGTTAGGTTAGAATGTGTGTAAAAATATTACAAGAATAACAAATGTGTACCCTATCATGTAAAGAATTTAAATTTGTAGTTTTGTTTTGAGGCTGCTGCTTGATACAAAATCTTCTATATCAGAAGGTGAAGGAGATGAAAATGTAAATTATGTGAAGCTCCCAGATATTAAAAGTCGGTTAACATGACGGTAGATCATTTCAAAAACACCTCAGAATGCAAAACCTAACATTGTATAAATTAATTTCTCAGAAAAATAATAAGTACCAATCATATAATCTTAATGTACTATTTAAATTTAGACAAATGAAATTAGAATAAAATTTGATGCAGACAAACCACTTTTACTGGCGATGTGGTATTTTACTAATGAAGAAACCTTGTGACGAGTCGTGGTTAAGGTTTTCAATTTAATTTCTCTTATAATATGTCTATATCTCTGTCTCTTTTTGTGTACCTATCGCACGTTGTCGATTGTAAGTTTGGTGGTCGTCTTTCTGCTTATGGTTAGAATTCTAGTGTATTACATATAACATAATATTTTTTGAACTGGAGATATCAATAAAGACTAGAAACTTTGGTAGAGCCACATAGACAATAAAAAAGGTTTACAAAACGTATAAAACAAAACCATTCATAGTCTTATTGGTACAAAATCTCGAAACACATACAAATACCAGTTCCTATAACTGATTCTTAAACGCCAGTGGTGTCTAGTAATCTTTTCTGAGTTTGGTTTTCTATTGCATTAATATAGATTTAAGATATCTGCATTGTTTCAAATTATGTGTCTACTATTAATCTTACGTCTTCTGTTAAATACCGTAAACTACATTTCCGGCTATATTCAAGTTTCTTGCCGACAAATTTATCGGATAAAATATTTAATTAATACTAAATCTATGCTTGTATAATCATTAATAGTTTATGGCATGTACATATATACATACAATTGTACATAGCATGGAAATAGTCGAATGGAATTTACGTATGTATGTAGATTTCAATAAAGTTCGCAAACTTCGCCGGGCGTGAAATAATGTGGCGCTAATTATAGTCGGTGTACCTGTAAGGCAACACAGTGCTAATCCGAATATTCTATTCAGGTAGAACACAGCGGTTGGTAGATGCAGGTGATATAGAGTAATTCGGGGTGGGTAGGCGCATGCTAGTAGGGAGTTTGCCGCCAGAGAAAGAGGTGATTCGGAATTGGTGGGTTGTAGCCCGCAGCGACACGTCGGAACTAGGTTGAAACTCTAATTAAAACGACTTTGATAAGGGTGAAAAGTAATATAACATAAAATATAGGAGATTAAATATTGTGACTGGTGGCTATCAACATCAGTTTGTCTTATCAAAGTGTCATCTTGAACTAGATTTGGAGAATATTGCGTTTGAAAGAGACATGTAAATGAAGTGCAGTCCATGTATATACATGTATCGACATCTAAGTATGCTTGAAGAAAAAAATGCTTTATTTCTGTAAAAATTTCATATGTAAGACTCGCCTAGCTCGTTTAAGAATAGTCAGAAAGTCATTATTAAATTAAATGCATGACAGTGGGAAAAGATTTCCTACTAACGTTGTAATTTTTGAGGTCGAAAGTGTTTCTTCTTTAAATGCTTGTATAAATTTCCAAACTTGATTTATTAGTATTGATCCATTAGGGTCTGTATTGTGCGCATGGAACGCACACGCGGTAGCTCGAAAAGTCGAAAAATGTAGGTTGGAATTTGAAGGAACTGCAATATTATATTATTTTTGAACTATAATGTACTTAGTTGAAGTGGAAGCTTTTAAATCAAAATATGCTGGCAAGATGAGCTGCCATCAAAATATATAATGTAATACGAAATAAATCGAAGGAAATTGGTGGATGCGCCGGTAAATCAAATGATGTACTATATTAATCAATTAGTACGTAGTATTTTATACTTTGAAGTAGAAGGTATATATAGGTACCAGATATTAACCAAATGTAATTAATTGCCGAACAAGCCTATTACCTAGGATTTTGTAGATTTTCGTATAGCACTGAATACCTATTGTTTCGAATGAACATATGCTACCGCATGTGTTTCGGGGTAACAAAGAATTGAAAAGTCCTGTTGCATCCACTATGATACACATTAATTCACTAATTCCCACACATGCAAGATTTTAATCCAAAAAAATCCATCCAGCCTGTATTTCATACGTACGATTAGAATTTGCGTACTTCATGTGTAATTCATATGGATTTAACTTACTCGACCGGGCTTTACTTCGACTTTTATTATAACAAATTACTTTGGACGGGAAAAAAACCCGAAAAAAATCCTCCGAGCTCAAACGAATTTTAATTACGCTCCTGCAGAATTTAGAGCTTTGGACTAGCAGGGGCGCATATTATCTGTAATTGTTGTACCCAGCCTGAGTACCATGCTGTACTATTATGTGATAAAGAATGGAATCGCTTGTTCTAAAGGGTATGATACGATTCACTTGTATAACTGTTGAACCATTCCTGTGCAACACTACTGCACTATTGGTTTAGCTGCGTGAGCTCTTGTGTCATAGTGACAGGATACTTCAGCAGGGTTTTCTTTATACCTCTGTGGTAATTTATGCATTTTCTAACATATACTTCATGTGGGCCTTTTTTCATTCATTATAGCTCCAAAAAGGTATCATTAAAAGATGTACACTTTAGGAGAGCATGCATTTTAGGATTGGTCTTATTCAAATTCTTACAAAACGAAACTAAAGCTAGATTATTTGCCATTTAATCGTACTGAATTTAAACAAAACAAAATTTCGTATTTTTCCATTTACATCTGTGGAAAAATACGAAACACACTATTGTTGAAATAATATATCTCCGAATAAAATCTAGTCTAAATAACTAAATTAACTTTACATGTGTTACTTGAGTATTCAGTTTTGTTTCAAAGCAAGGTCAGCCATATAATTGTAATCGGTTTATGTTTCCTCTGTTACCGACTAGACTGATGTATGAATCAGCTGTTCACTCAGTCTACGGATTAGTGACAAATGAGCTCAAGGTTTTTCTTCTTTGTTTATTTTTGTGTAGTTCTTCCGACAGCATTAAAGAGAGAACAAGAAAAAAAGCATAGGTAAGAGGAGCTTAGAGGTTCTGTGTGCACGTGTGTGTTACGATCTTTAAAATAATTAGTATATATATTCAAATGTTGATCCAAATCTAAGGCGTCTTGTACGGTTTTGAAACCACAACACGGATGCTTACATGCGTAGTTTAACAAAGTGGATCTCAGAAACTCCTACAAAAGGCTTCTCAAAATTAGAGGGAATGCTTTCTATAAATTGTTACAAGACAGGAGTAAAAATAGCATTTCTTTCTCGCAATATCGTTTATAAAAAATGCCAATCATAAATACATATTGTTTAAGCTAAATCAGTTTATACACCCTTTGTTACAATAGCATTGACTTAAGACATCTCTTTTCTATACCTGATCTAAAAACCAACCTAGCAACGGTTCAATAGAAGTTGGGTCAGCTCAATTGGCTGCTTGATCTAACTAATAATACAAAATTGATCATGCTCTTTTTTGATGCCGTAGAGACCAAACTAAAAATTTTGGTTCAACGTAAAAATTACTGAAGTAGTATGTAGTATGATTTACCAAGTTGGGAAAGTTCGAGAGTTGGGCAAAGACTGGTTTCTATACAATATGTAATACCTATCAGTAGCTTACGGTAGAGCCAGAGGGGTTAAGTAATTGGCGAATAGTCGGGGTAGCTAAGGTACTAGCTATCAATGATCAAAAAGTCTCCTGGCCTTTTTTACGTGAGTGACTGTCGTGCATTTTACCATTCGAAGTGCGTTCAACTACCCACTAGCGTTCTGCCCGCTCTTACGACTCCGAGCTCGTTTTGGAAGTGTCCTGATTGTAGGAAGAAAACGAGGAGAGACAAGTGACGGTGGTGGGGTTTTACTTGCTATTCGAAATAACATTTTAACTTCTACTCTATTAGAGTTACACAGTAATGCTGAAGATCTTTGGATTTCTGTGAATTCCTCCAACGAACGACTTTTAATATGTGCCGGTTATCTACCCCCGAGAGATGAGTACTTTATAATCAACTTGTCTAGCGTAGTTGAGCACACCGATACAGACACTATTTTAATTTTACGCGATTTCAACCGCCCTCATAGAACTTGGATGGCTAAAGGTAATATTTTAGAGCCGCCTAGTTATGATAATAAATCAATAGATTTTGTAGATACGTGTTCCTATTATAATCTTATACAAATCAGTTGTTGGTTAGACGGCTGACTATCGTTGTGAGAGGACGATAGGTGTCGGGGTTCAATTCTCTGGAGGAACGGTGACATTTTTTCAGAGAGTTTAATCCCGGATCGACTTGCCATTCGCTGTTGGGAGCAAAGTGATTAACAGCGCGGCATCATAAAGGCGATATGATGCTGTCACAAAGCCATCTTGAACACAACTTACACACACCAAAACTACACCGCAAGAGTTGCAGTGATAGCCAGACAAGTAATACAGCTTACGGAGTCACTGCACCTAAGCACGCACCACACATAAAAAAAAATCAATAACTAACTGCGATGGGCGTCTTTTAGATTTAGTTTTTGCAAATGACTTCATTATCGAGTCACTAATCCTCTGTAATTCTCCTCTTCTCAAAAGAGATAATTATCACCATGCATTAGATCTTAAATATAAATTATAATAAGAGATGCCTAAATTACAATAATGTCCCTATGAGACTGTTTCGTAAAGCTGATGATTTAATGAATGAGGAAGTTGCATCTGTTAGGTGGTTCGATGAACTAAGTCCCATTGAAGATATTGATAATGGTACAGTTTTGTAATGTTTATGCATTTGATACGACACAGTTTTCTAAAAAATTACTTCAAATTTGAAGTCTGCACATGCATTCGTTTTGCAGCAACGTGGTTGTTTATAACAGTTCGTAGCGGATAACTTTTTAAAATTTATTTGAATTAAGAAATTTGATATGCATTTCGGGCGTAACTGGAAGAAGTAGACATTTAAAATTAATTTAAATTCAAAGCTCATAGTTTATTAGCTTACTCTATTCTCTTAACTAAATCTCGTTGCGACATATCCTGTATTCAATACAAAAGCAAAAAAATAAGCGAGACACCAAATAAAATGAACACACAGAAAATAGAAAAATCTACCAGCTCAACGTTTCCCTACTAATATCACCGACTACGTCAGGAGCAAAAGTGTGTTGCTACTATGGCACAGTTAAAATCGGAAGTTTTCATTATAAACAAAGATTTTAAACGATGATAGATTTTCAAAGTGGAATTATAGTCAGAAAATGAGTCTTTTAGATGACATGGCTAACTTTTCTAACCACAATCTCTCCCTTTCTGACTCTCATAGAAAGCCTACATATTTACCATTATAGTTTGCTGGCTGTAAGTTATACATTCTTTGGTTTTTTGGTATATATATGGTTTCCCAATTTTTGTTTTTTGGAACCATTACTGGAATTAGATGTAGTGACGTGCAGTTTGAAGAATTTATGTTGTAATGCTGCGCAAACATAAGACCAATCTTGATTGGAGTCTATGCGAAACAGGCTGTTACAGTGATTTATGACAATAATTTTTCATTTAAGAAGCAATAAATGATATTTATAATCTTAGTATAGATTACTTTAGCAAGTCTAAGAGGAAACGGATCTGCTTGCTTGTAAAAATATTATGTGTCATACGCTACTATATGAAATGAACTAACGGCTAGATATAATCTTTTTGTACCACAGGCTAAGGATATACTTAGTCAAAATTATTGTAGAGAGGGCTATAAAATCCATACAGATCGATTGGAGACCAATATTTTTGAAATAATAATTTACGGTGTTCACGAAGAATTGTCTTTTCAAAGTAAGACTACACATATGCTAAAATGTTGAAATTAAATTCGCGATTCTTATGGGTATAATAGTACAAAAATTCTGACACCGGGTACTGACCGTCGTCTATATCCGTTTGCTGCAAGAGAAATGATGTCATTTCCTGCGTTCCTGTTAGTTTCACATGCATACCGTGGCGACACCACTACCGTCACCACTTTCCAGTTTTGCAGTTTCCGGGCCTAAAAAGGCCCGCCATCTGACGGCACCGTTATAATTACGAGACCGTTCCCTGTGTCGTTCGGTTGGGCTTGGGTCCGGACGATCTCGCCTCCCTTCGGCGAATTTATGGCCTTAAAGGGGTGTTCGTTTCGCGAATAAAAGAAGGAGCTTATAAGTAGAACGCTAAACATATTAAATTATTTCGGAAGGACGACAGTAGGTGGCCGGGAAACGAAGGGGTCCGGAGGGTAAGGAGAGGGTGGCATAAACAAAAAGTTTTAATCCATAAGTCAAAGTTTTGCTGTAGGGGGGAAACCAAACATTTATCTGGTCCGTAAGTAAATTCTGTCCGGCTGTTAGATTTATATTGTACCGTTAGACGTGGCCAAAATTTATTATGGAATCATATAATTAATTATAATGTTTTTAGTTAGTATAACGTCCGGATGCGAGTAACAAGATGCATTCGGAAAAATTAATTGGTTTAATATTTTTCCCGTGTAGTAGCAATTTGTCAATGTTAACTGTCCTTAGTTTCGTTGACAGCGATTTCATTTTCTGTATAGGAATCGTGTTCGCTTGCATGACCTCGAGTTTTATAATTTTGCTTTCTTCCTCTTTGTAAATATGTGGTTAACATCTTCATTTTCGTGTTTTTTAGTCGTAAAAAAAACTGTTATTAGTTCACGAAACTTGTATAGAACGTAACACAAACTGAAGAGCTTTCAAGTTACGTTTTTAGATTCTATCTTTATGTTACTTCTTCATCCGCAACCCATATTTTTACAATCAGTAAATCATTCTTTAAAAAATTGGATACGGATGTCAGTTATTCAATTTATCAAATTTTATTTTAGAACATCGAATATCAGGTCAATTACAAAAAATCTTCTGTCGATATTTCTTCGACGCTATAAAAAGGAAATGGTAATCGGATTTATAACGCTGCGTTACCTAATATACATGTATATACATAAAAGAAAATCAATAAAGACCCTGGAAATTTATGTTCACAATAAATAATCTTCGGACCAAATATCGCATTCCATCTTTCTTTTCCCGTGCGAATATTTTATCTTTTCGCTTGATAGCACGGAAAGTGAGGCTTTGCTTTCTCTTATCTTTTCCGTAGTAGTAATTGGTGAAAAGGAATAACTTCTCGAGTCAAATAACGGAAATTTGCTTTGGGAAAACAACTATCATCCAATTGGAAAAATAGAAAGAAGTTAAATTTATCTGATTAATGTCGATGATTTATTGATACATGTTGTTGTTATAATTCATAATACAGCTTATATTTAGTTAATGTAATTAAGAAGAGTTGACTTAATAAGTACAACATAATGAGGAACGTACTACTCCATGTTTTAGTACAAATAGTACAAGTCTTGAATTATCGTTCATTTCATTTTTGTTTTGTCTTTTATTACTGCTTAGTCACTTTGTTTTCTAACCAAATTTTTGTCAAGTAACAATTCTGGATTCTGTCGTCACAGTACCTACACAATATATCTTACTTTCTGTAAAATCTTCCACTCTTCTGTGTTTGTTGCAGTAAAGTAATTACCACAATAAATATGGCAATATTTTCCAGTGAGTGAATGGGTTAGATTTTTTGCTTTGAATCCTCCCAATATTTTTTCTAACACACCGAAGCTCCTATGCCTGAAAGTGACAATTAAGTAACAATTAAGATGAAGTAATATTAAGAAGTAAAGGAAAACGTGTCTAACAAATGCAGGTTAAGGTAGAACAAAAAGTAATATGACTTGGTTGCCATAATTTCAAATAATAAACAAAACCAAATACGTTTTAGAAATTCAACCTGAATTTAGATTCACAAATATCAGAAGGTAAAGAATAGGATACGCAGAAACTTGGAATTGAAGGTTTAGTTTTCCACAATTGAGAAATTTGTTACGAAATCCTAAAACGAGAAATTGAGATAAATGAGAAGATCTACCACCTCTATCTCCGAGGCTATCCATGAGCATTTTTATTTCTTGAAAAACCTGAAAATAGGATGCAATTTCATTAATCTAAAAGTACAATTAAGATGTTGAAATTTTCCTGAAAAAAATAGATTTTTTTCTGATTGCCTGACCGATTTTAGGGATTGCTAGTCGTTTTGTCGTGCGGTATTGATATTTAGACAGTCTAAACTAGACTCCGACAGATCTAACGTGACCACTGTCAAAGCAGGAGGCCTCTTTATTTGTACTGAATGGTAAGTTTGGTATCATTTGTGTTTTAAATCATTTCGAAAAGTTTATATATATTTTTTAATGTGTGGTGGGTGCTTAGTTGCGGTGACTCTGTAAGCTGTATTACTTGTTTGGCTATGACTGTAACTCTCGCGGTGTAGTTTCGTGTGTGTAAATTGTGTTCAAATGGCTTTGTGACAGCATCATATTGCCTTTTATAATACCGCGCTGTTAATTACTTTGCCCCCAACAACGAACGGTAAGTCGATCTGAATTTCAACTCTCTGAAAAAATGTCACCATCCCTCCAGAGAATTGAAACCCGGTACCTATCGTCCCGCCGCAACGATAATCAGCCGCCTAACCACAGCGGCTATCGATCCGTTCAAATTTCAAATTATAAATTTTATTTCATCATAATAATCTCCGCTTTTGGTTTTGATTTAAATAACAATAAACCATCTTGAATGAAACCAATACTACCTCCACAATGAGCGATTATCCATCTTTGCTCAGCTCCATCTTTTTTAACTCCATGTTCATCAGGACCTCGTCAGAATATTGAAACAGTATACTTTTGTCTTTCATCTAAATACAGGGTGAGGACTTTAACTGGAACAAATTCGATAAAAAATCAAGTGACAATTTTTGTGAAAAATGATTGGACACGTCGACTTTTATTTTTGAATACGGATTTTTTTGTGGTAAATGCATATATACAGGGTGGCCCAAAAATAAATTACGACCATCAACTTATACCATCAAGTTCTATCGATAGGGGACTTTAAATGGAACAAATTCCATAAATTTATTATTTCAAAAGTTGTTCGAAATGCGCTCCATTCACTTCTTGGCAAAGAGCCAATCGGTTATAAAACTCATTTTGCAGGCTGTTTAAAACCTGAGGTGGTATTAATCTGATTTTCAGTCTAATCCGAGTTTCCAATTCTTCGATATTTCTAGGCTCTATAACATACATACATAAATTTCTCGATAATTGTTGAGTTTAGGTATAGGACATGGTACATAAAACATACTTAGATTTCGATAAAGAATTCAAAAATATAATAAAAAATAGGTCATTCCATTTGAAAAAATGAAGTTGATGGTCGTAACTTATTTTTGGGCCATCCTATATACAGTGTGTTTCACTTTCCATGGGGACACCTAAATAACTTTTTTATTTTGAAAGCAATCAATATAAAATTTTTATCAGTTATGTAGGCCACGACAATGCATCTTTTCATATGAATAGAGTTTTTATAAAGTCAAAATCTAGCCAACTACGATTAAAATAAAAAGTAGCGTTTCAAGTCGGGTCATAGTAGCGATTAAGATAGAGCAAAAAAGTATTAAGAAAAGTTATTACAAATCACTCAAGAACTCCAAATACCAAATTTCTCTGAAAAATTTGTAATTTTACATTTTTCTCCATTTTTATGCCATCAGCAGATGATAATTTGTTATTGCAATAATAAGAGTGCCATGAAACAAGAAAACGATTCATCAGTTCAAACGTCAAACATCAAACGTCAATTAACTAAACAGTTTACTTCAGTTGCAACTATCGAACTTTGCTAAGCAATGGCCGATAGACATTTAAGTATTGCTGAAAAAGTAGAAATTATTCGAATTGTTGGTGACAATGTACGTTCTACCCGAGAGGCGGCTAGAGAGTTTAACGCGAGGCACCTGAACGTCCACCCATCCGTCATCGAACTGTTGCATACTTGAATAATATTTTCAACACTACTGGAAATGTTACTAAACCACGTCCACGAGGATTGAACAATCGAGAACACCATTTAGATGCAGTAATATTAGCAGCGTATCGTAATAATCCTCACACGAGTTTACGAGATATGGCTAGAAATTTAAATATCTCTTACTCTAAAATTTGGAGATGTCTCCGTCGTCACAAATTGAAACCGTATAAGCCAAAATATTTACACACTCTTGAAGATGGAGATCTCCATAGAAGAATGGAGTATTGTCTATGGGCTCAAGGTAATTATCTAAATGACAGAGAATTTTGAAAAAAATTATGTTTAGTGATGAAGCTACATTTACTACTAACGGTGTACTTTCGTCCCAGAACTGTAGATACTGGGCAACAGAAAACCCAAACTGCGTCATCAACTGTAAAAGACAATATTCACAGAAAATTAATGTGTGGTGCGGAATTTTAAATGCACGAATCATTGGCCCGTTTTTCTTTTTTGACACGCTAAATGCAGAAAAGGTTTTACATTTTTTAAATACTGAATTAATGGATGTGCTTGATGATTTACCACTGGATGAGAGGCGAGATTTGTACTTCCAGCTAGATGGATCCCCGGTTCATAACGCAAGAATAGTGCGAGCATGGTTAGACGAGCACTTTCCGTTAAGATGGATAGGTCGTAATAGCCCGTTAATAGAGTGGGCTCTAGATCGCCTGACATTACACCACTTGACTTTTTCCTTTGGGGAACTATTAAAAATGTTGTGTATGCATCAAGACCGGAAAACATACAGGAACTGTGTCAGAGAATCCGACAAGCCTGCCGAGAAATTTCCCCCAGAAATACTACGACGAGTTGTACTGAATCACAAAAGACGATTGGAAAAATGTATCCGTCTTCAAGGTGATCTAGTTGAAAAAGATCCTATTTAAAATATTGTTCGTTAAATTGTTGCTATATTTTGTTCTTTAATACTGAATAAAATTTGCGAATCGTTTTCTTGTTTCATGGCACTCTTATTATTGCAATAACAAATTATCATGGAGAAAAATGTAAAATTACAAATTTTTCAGAGAAATTTGGTATTTGGAGTTCTTGAGTGATTTGTAATAACTTTTCTTAATACTTTTTTGCTCTATCTTAATCGCTACTATGACCCGACTTGAAACGCTACTTTTTATTTTAATCGTAGTTGGCTAGATTTTGACTTTATAAAAACTCTATTCATATGAAAAGATGCATTGTCGTGGCCTACATAACTGATAAAAATTTTATATTGATTGCTTTCAAAATAAAAAGTTATTTAGGTGTCCCCATGAAAAGTGAAACACACTGTATATGAATTTACCACAAAAAGTCCGTATTCAAAAATAAAAATCGACTTTTCCAAGCATTTTTCGCACAAATTGTCACCTGATTTTTTATCGAATTTGTTCCAGTTAAAGTCCCCACATTGTATATTATAATACAAGTCTTTTACTTTCACCAATGTTATCGTTAGCCTTTAGAAACCTCCTACCTTGTGAGGTATGTTCACGAAATAAAGTAGCCAAAGATTAACTGTAATAAATTGTATTTGATAAAAGATATTTAAAGCTCATACCAAATACAGTTTATTTTAGTATACGTAGGCAATCTCAAATACAATACAATAAATTAAATTATCTAAACTTAGCGAAATTACACACCCTTTTCCGAACACCTGCCATAAGTGTCTGAATTGAAGATCGCGAAATTTTTCGAGCAGTTGCGTTCCAAAATGTTAGGAAATCAGCCATGTCTGTGGCAGCTGCACCTTTCTTACGCAACTCACGCTTGATGTTTGCCAATATCGTTCGATAGGGCGAAGTTCCGGACAATTAGACGGATTGATGTGTTTTGCAATGAAACTGATGTTTTCTTAGTTGAATAAATTTAAAGTTTCGTGAGCATAGTGAGCGGACGCTGAGTCAGACCAAAATATTGGAGACACTGTGTGCTTGCGATGGAGTGGCACAAAGCGCTGCGTAATACATTGCTCTCGGTAGTTCTCGCCGTTGATTGTATCGAAGAGTAAAGAACGTTGAACTTTTAAACCACATGAGCAGATAGCTTGCCATACCACAATCTTCTAGCTGAATTTTTCTATTGCGACATTTTTATCCTTATCTGAAACATCCTTACTGCGGCTCTGCGTCTTTGATCCGACAAGATATCACGCTTCTTGACAGTACAGTTAATGCGTCAGTTGTTTTAGACAAATTTTACGTTTAAACTAGCTACATGGTTATCTAGAGGTCTCATAGCATCAGTATGACACAGTTCATTGGTCTAAAGGATTCTTCAATTACGTTTTGGCATGGATGTATCTGCACTGGCTATCTACTGTATTGTTTGTCATGGCTGCGCTAGAGCTCTTCTTGTGTACACCACTGTTTCTCATTTGCTGAAAAGTCGGTATTATCGCTGCGAGTATCGAACTGTAAAAAGATTAATTTTGTGCTATTATTTCTTATAAGAGGATTGCTTTTGCAAAATTTTATGTTGATATTGATAACAGGTTGGTTTTTAATATTCTTTGACTTTGAATTGAAACATTCTTCTTCCCATTTAATTGGTAAGTAATTAGCACATACTTTTTCATTCTTTGGTGTTACTGGTTTTATGTTTAACTTAAGCTCTTATCCAAGATCACTTTTTTTTCAATTTACTCCTTTTAGCTGTTTGCTGGGCACATTATGTGACACGACTTACTGAGGTGCATGTTTTAGGCAATTTTGTACATTTAATTGAAACGATTTCTTGTTGTACTTTATCTAAGCCGAAGCAACTTGAAAATTTAACCATTGCGCAATAGTGAAGACACTTTTATTGCTTTCATTTTATAAATGTAAGTTTTTGACCTTGTTATTTTAGAAATTACTCTTCATTTTATTTTTTGGAAGTTATTTTAAACAATGCTTGCTGCCATTAACAAAAAAGGTGCAAGTTTGAGATTTGGGAATTTATAATAAATGAAAACAAAAGAACTTAGGGATACACAACTTTGATGTAAAGATTTGAAACTTATTACTTTGATTCCAAAATGGATTTTTTTTAATATCACGGATATTAATATGCGTTTTTCATCCAAAGGTATATCGAGCTGATCTAACTACGTGCTTCCCCGTATTTATTATCCTCAATTTTACCTTATAATAATTTTCCCCGAGCTAAGAAAATTGAGTAAAGAAGATGTTATATAAACATCTCCAGAAACGAAGAGATATATAAATCTTTATTCCTTTACTGATTTAAGACATTAGAAAAAGATGATAGACGTAAATACGGCTTCAAATTGCGACGATATACATTACATTTTACGACGGAAGGGGTGTAAGAAAATATAAGCGAGCATATTTCTGACGCTTTACGGTCTGTGTACACAGTCGCCATCAAATATGTAAAGTTAATCCACTTCCTTAGTAATAAACATCAAAAACTATGACTACGATGCCTTGGAGACCCTATCAGGTTATTACATCGCTAATAACGTCTGCTTAAAAGCGGCGCTGTCGTTTCGTTTGAAGAGGATCCTTGCGGAAGGCCGTCATAGCCGGAAGACAAGAAACTGGGACAAGTTATTCGTTGCGTCATTGATGGATGATTTGCAGGATGTTGGTTTTAGATGGAGTTGTTTTTTCTGTAGTTATATTCCAGTGGACATACATGTAACTCGGAAAATATAATATCGTTAAGGGAATCTTTAAAAAATCTGGATTTAGTTTTTATATTTTGCTTCGGTTAGTAATACTTTTTTATAGTCCTGTTATGTATTACGTTCTCATAACATGAAATCGTTATTTTTCTTAATATGTGTGTATATATCGTCTAGCTGAGTATAGGCATTTATAATCGCTATCGATTATTTGTGTATTTTATTCCTCATGCTCGATGATGAAAAATAATTAATAAAGGAAAATTATAGTAGCAACTATTATGATGCTCTCGACGTACTAAGACAGTTTTATTCTTAAGAAAGTATAAAAAAATATTAGAAATAAATGTTACTACCATTCGCTGTTGGGAACAACGTGATCAGCAGCGCAACATCATAAACAGTGCTGTAACAAGGCCATTGAAAACACTTCGACACACACAAATTATACAGCAAGTGTTGTAATGACGACCAGGCAAGTAATACAGCTTAAGAAGCCGTTGTCATTAGAACCCATCTGAGACAAAACAAATGAAATCCAGTGTTAACATTTTTTTGTTATTTTTTGCTTTACTTAAAAATGTTAGAAAGTTTACAACCCATAAATATCAGATATTTTTGGTAGGTTGTAGTTTTATGACAAGATAGAAGTAAGTACCCCAAGTTCCTAGCATAGTGATCATGCGTAATACCATTAAAGAAAATATTGAAGTTACAATGTGCATACAAAGCATAGGAGTTCCAGAATATAAATATCAGCGAAAGTTAATATTTTGTGATTGAAATACATTTTTACAGGAATGCCTCGAGGTTAAACCTATCATAGACCTGAGAGCCCGCTTCTGAATAGGGGAAACGCGATTGGAATCGAACACATTCCCCAATGTATAATATGCCATAGGCCATTCTCGATTGAAAATTAGAATAATAAAAGTTTTTTACAACCAAAAAACTACAAGACTTTTAGCTTATAAATAGTATAACAAGGTTCGAGAGAGACTGCTACAGAGCTCATCAACATGAGAAGTCCACTTCAGATGCTCATCAATGAACACTTCGCCAGGGGGTCATTGGGAAGTCATTAATGTAAATTATAAACAGTGTAGGTTCCAAAACGGAACCCTGGGGTACTCTATATTAATACTTAACAACATACAAGTTTGCGATTTCTCAGGTATGATTGGAACCAGCTTAAAAAGTTTTACCATTAATTCCATATCTTTCAAGCTTGTAAATTGGTACTGGTAGGCAAGGAAAACCTTGATCAACACATTTGTAAATTTCTGCTAAAAAAATTCTAGACGAAACGCCGCTGTATAGTCTGTCATATTCATATATCGGTTGATTATCAATTGTCTGTTAATATACAAAATACATTAGTGATGTCCAGTTGTTAATAGCGATCTTGGATCATTGGATGACCGGGATGGCATCGAAACAATTTCCTTTTTTCACCAATCTCAGTTTGGAAAAATAGAAGCCCGATGGAGCCAAATCAGGTGAATACATTGGATGACCGATAACATTGATGCATTTTTTTGGTCAAGAATTCATCTACCATAATGGCTTTGTGCGATGCTGCATTGTCGTGCAACAAACCAACTGCCTGGCTCTCGATATTCCGGGCGAACTTGTCGAATTCGGGCCTGCAATTGTTGTAGAACCCTAGATTCTGCGTTCACCGTCTGAGCTTCTGGGACGAATTTGGTGTGAACAATTCGCTTTGAATTGAAGAAAATGGTTAGCATTGTTTTGATTTTGCTCTTCTGCTAACTTACTACTGACCACGTCGCAATCTGACGTTTTGTTTTTGGCTTGTTTCATCATCAGTTACAATGGCTGACATGCTTTCCCGATTCCTTTGTGACATTACTAATATGTCTTTGAAATGCTCTACTTTCCAATATTTCTAGTAGTCTGTCAGAGTGTGTTTCAATAGAGCTTCTGTTTGGCCAAGTCATCAAGACTGTGCTTTTCCGTATCCCAGTTTCCTCTTTTCTTCATTGCAAGTGGCTTTTGGCGTCCCTGTTTGATAAGGTCGTACCCATTTTTTAGCGTTTCGGAAGTCTCTGCACCTCTTTTGTGTGAGATTATTAGACAAAATTAATTGGATTACCTGTTTTCATGTATGTATGTATAATCATTTCTTCCTATACCGCCCTCCAGGCAGTGTCGAGGTCTAATTACATATATTACACTTCAATATTATGGATAATTTTCCTCCATCCTTTTCTGTCTGGTTTTCCTTTCGCTTCATTCCAGTTACTCCGTAGTATTTTCAGTGTTTGCTCCACGCTTTGATTCCATGACTTCCTTGGTCGCCCTGTTGTTCTTTTTCCTGCTGTCCTAGTTTGCCATATTGTTTTCGTTCTGTTATTCTCCTCCATTCTGGTAAGATGTCTCCACCATTTCAGCTTTTTGTATTGCGATTTTTTTACTATGTACTGATTTGATTCCCAGTTTTTTCCTGATTTCTGTATTTGGGATCTTATCTTTTCCTTGTCTTACTCAGTATTCTTCGTAGAAACTTGCCTGTATTTTTGAAAAGATTTTAGTTTTGTTGCGTTTGTAATTTTTTTTGTTTATAACTATATTCCTTAGGCTGTTCCTATACTCTATTCGCTGCTAGTATTCTGCTGTTGATTTCCGTTGTTCTCTATGGTAGTTCCCAAGTATTTATACTTCTTCACTGTTTCTATGTGTTGGTTATTTATTTTTATATTTATTGTTCTCATCTTTCCCTATCGATAAAACCTTTGTTTTTTGTACATTGATTTTCATATTCTTCTCCTCTAGTAATTTGTTCCACACCTTTAAATTGTGCTGCAGATCATTTTCGTTTTTTGGCGAATATTACCATGTCGTTTGCGAATGTACAAACACTTAGATTTAGTTTTCTTAGGTTTAAGTTTCCGATATACAGATTTTTAGTTTCTCTGCTTGCTTTTTTTGTTGTCTCCTCCATTAGCACTATGAATAGTAGGGGACTTAGGGTTCCTCCTTGTCTTAGTCCGCTTTTGATGTGGAACGTTTCTGAAATCGCATTATTTGTTCTTATTCTTGGCTTTGATTGTCTGTATATACTTTTTATTGCTTCCATTAGTTGGTAATTGACCTTTCTTTCTTTTAATATCTTTCATATATCCTTTCTCTTTAGTTCTGTCAAATGCCTTTCTAGATCAACAAAACATACTATTGCTTCTCGATTATACTCTGTTAATTTCTCTATGGTTGTTTAAGGGTGAATATATGGTCTTGTATGCTTCTGTTTTTTTCCTAAATCCAGCCTGTGTGCCTTCCAGTGATGCCTCTATTTTCTTCCTTAGTCTTCTCTCTAGTATTTTTTCATAAATTTTCTCCATTGTACTTAACAGCGATATACCTCTATAATTGCTGCATTCTTCTCTCCATCCCTTTTTATGTATAGGTAGCATTACTGCAGTTTTCCAATTTTTTGGTATTTCTTTTTGCTTCCAAACCATATGTATTAACTTGTGTATTAGTTGTACTCCTTCTCGCTGGCGTATTTAATTTGTTCGCTTTTAGTCATGTCATAACCTACTGCTTTAATTTTTCAGATCTTTGATCTTCTATTTCTTCTATGTTGATGTTGTCCTCTTCTGTGTAACTTTTGGGCACTCGTTCCGTTTCTACTCCCTTTGTCTATTATGGTTTCTTCATTCAATAATGTTTTGAAGTATTCTTTCCCTATCTGTGTAATATCTTCCGGGTTATTCAGCATATTTCCATGAGCGTCTCTGATTTGGTTAAATGTTGACTGTTTTCCACGCTTCTCTGACCTGTTTTCATACATTCTAATAAATGTGGTAAATTTTGGATTCATTTATGTTTGTCATTGACAGGAAATTGAAGGAGGGGGTGGTTAAAGGTCATAGAGAACTTAAATTTTCTTTTTATTATTTTCTTCAGATAGGCTACTGAAGAAAATTCTCCACATCATCAATTACAGTGTATCTCAAGTCTACCGCATATCACAACAATACATATGGCACTATTTTTACGAATACATGTTTTATAGGCTGATACGCTTATCCCAAACCACTACAGGCACCTAGTTTTTCTTTTACTTGTTCTGATATAGCTGATTTTATTAATTGTGTAGTAAATTTTTCCGATTATCGAAATATTCTATAAAAATCTAAAGAGTATATAGGCTATATGTCTGCGCATATAGGACCATCTACGCAAATACGACCTCTA
>CM043022.1:71426397-71573822 GCA_023690525.1 Holotrichia oblita | reverse complement strand
AGAAAGGCTGCTGCTGAGTATGATTGTTGCAAATCTACAGCCTTTAATGATCTAACGGAACAACTATTGCATCTTTTCCATTTTCAAAAAATACACGCTCTAAAACAAAACGATTTTCCTGCTAGAGTGCAATTTTCAAATTGATTATTACAATATGGGATTAACCAGAAATTTTTCGGTTCAATCCTTTTCACCGATGAAGCAAGATTTACCAAAAATGGGGTAATGAATTCGCGTAATTTGCATGTATGGACTGATGCCACATTTGTTTCAAGGCATCAGTATCAATTTCAACCAATTAATGTTTGGGCCGGAATCATAGGAGATGGCCCATTTGCTCTACCCAGACGATTAAAGGGGTTGAAATACTTGGAGTTTCTCCAAAATAATTTACCAGATTTAATTGAAAATGTGCTACTAGAAATGCGACGAAACATGTGGTTCATGCATGACGGTGCACCGCCTCACTTTAGCCTCGTTGTACGAGAACACCTAAATAATACACATCCAAATTAGTGGATAGGTCGAGGACGACCTAATGCTTAGCCTAGAATTTAGTTCATTCCACTCCAGTAGAAACCAAGGAGGAACTACTACAAAGAAATACTTTTCATTGCGAGCAAATCAACGCTGGAGTGTTAAGGTACGTTAGAGAATCTTTAGTTCGACGTATCCAAGAGTGTATTAGAGTCCAAGGATCTAATGTGGAAGCCTTATTATTAATTTTTATAAATAATTGCATAAATTATTAATTATTGAATTTCTTTCAAGTAGATTTTAATACATATTGAAATTAAAGTTACTTATTTTCGTTAAACTTATTTTTTTCTCGAAAACAGAGCATTTTATGGAAATTCATTGAGAGTACATTTTTCGCGCTTAGGGTCCAAGGAATAGTAAAACATTTATTGGAGAGCAAAAAACCTACACACCTTAAAATTGGATGAAAGATAAGGCAATACATTTAAAAATCACCTAGCTAACTCTATGTTTAGGGTTAAATATCTCAGCAGTGGTGCACCCTAGCAAAAAAATATATATAGACATACAGTCTTATTTTTACATAAACTTTATGTATCCGAGATATTACCCACATATTCATGGACACCATGTATATGTATATACATTGTCATGTTGAAAATTAAAATTAAAAAAAAAAACATTTTTGTATATTAAAATTAAAAAAAATAGCAATATATGTATACTAACTAACCACTAGACACATTTATCAATAAATCAGTCCTCTTTTACCTTAAACTAGCGTGGTAAATGTAAAAAATATATCAAAAACTGTATCACTCTCTTCGTTCTGTCTCCGGTATTACTTCGTATCTTGTATCTGCTTTGACTTTTCCTTAGAAACTTCGAACCGTCCACTGTCTCTTACGAAACTGAACGCTTTCCACAATTGCACAACTGTGTGACACTACCCCTACATTTTAAACGCTTTTCTTTCTATTAATTTGATCTGTCTTTTTATATTTCGAACACCATTGTCTTTTTTTATTGACCTTGACTATTTCAATAAAAAATTTCTTATATCCTGGCCATGAGTAGCATCACATGTTTCAGTAATTTTAACAATTCTATTCTGAACTTCCAGTGCTTAACTAGTACTGCTACTTTTACAAACTTTAGTTAATATCACTGAAATATCATAATAATTATGCCCAAAGAGAGTGGTGCAGCTTTTGATATATTTTTTAGATTTAACAACCTAGTTTAAAGTAAGAGAGGGTGGATTTATTTCAAAAGTAGCTAATATACATTACTGTTTTAATAATTATCGCTTTGTGTCCAATATTCTAGTAAATGAAGTCTAAAATGTGGAGGACTCCTTCTTGCTGGAATCACATTTGTTTTATTACTAGGTACATTGTGATTGGTACTGTTCAGAAAAATTGCCTCAGCTTCGTTACGTGTTAAGATGCTTGCTTTCTCCAATGCGCATTTAGATCTGAAGAATGAGGCATTGGCTTCATTGGTGTCCGTTTGATTAGAGACCAAATCATTAAATATGACGCTTTGGCGTCATTGTTAACTATTATATTAAATGGCAACAGTATACAAGAGAAACCTGATTTGAAATCTGCTTCAAATTGCTATTCATCTCTATTTTTGATTTTGACGTCATGGTAGAGAATTACATTCATTTTAAGTTTTAAGTAATCCTATGCGAATAAATCTAAGCGTGTTAGATCCTGAGACCAACGAAGGCACTTTATTGATTCATTAAGTTCCTATCTTACTGCAGCAAAATAGTGTGGAACCTGTTGAAAAGTTATGTCCAGGTGTCTAAATTCCTTAGTATTTTCCCCTAGAGTGTCCAAAGCACAGTTCTCGTAATAAACGTATTCATTTGTATCGCTCCAGTATATTACATTTTGAGTCAATGTGCCTTTTTATATCGATAAAAACTTGACTTATTAGGCACTGGGAAAAGTTTGATGGTGTATACTTAGTTTAAGCAAACAAATGTCAAAATAAAAAAATACTGTTAAGTAGCAATTTGTCGCAGTTTTTTTATTAAGCTCCACTTAGTGTGTCAACAATCAAATATGTCTTCAAAATGAAATCTATGACATAAAAATCATTAAATTAGTTACATATCACTAAATTTGTACTTGACTAGATCTGCTTACCCTTGATTCATTTCTTTTTATTTTAAATACTAACCTCACTTATTGCAGTCATTTCATTGTTAGAATTTATTTTTTGTCATGTGGCATGACGGAAACAAAAACAAAATTTGTATATGTAACGGGAGATACGAGAAATGTTTTGAGTTGCTTGCATAATACGAAAGGGGTTGTTGGATGTTTTATATCTCTAACCAGCGACAAAGGCGAAGGGTTTTAAAATTAATTAAAATTTCTACAGGTAATTTAATTAAAATAATGTAACAATTTCACATTCTTCATACACATATATGTACAGATTGTGTCCCCTTTAAAGCGTTTATCAAACTTTCTTCCGCTCATGCCCGTTCGGTCGTTTTCAAAAATGCCCCTAGAGATGTATGGTTGCGTATTAAAAATATCTCGACCGAACGAAAACTACCTAATCGGCGTGAGTGAAAGAAAGTTTGATATGGTCTTCAAAGAGGAAGACATTACTTAATACACAAACTGTACATCTAGGAAAATTTATAGGATCAGACTTAAGCAATAAGAATCAAAAATATTTGGACAAAGGTGAAAATATTGTTATAAATATATTATACAATTGAACCTCAGTAACGACGAATATACCTACATATAAACAGAATACAGGAATGTTGTGTGCCCTTTATACGTAGAGTGTTAGCTACCGGTTCGAAGTTCGAAATCGAGAAAACGTAAAACCAAAGTCCTAGAATGGTAAGTAAATATGTAGATGTAGAAGGTACACCCGAAATAGAAAGAAAATTGAAATAAAGCTTGTAGTCCGGAGTACGGTAACTAGATATCCAGAATGTGTGACAGCTTGTGGGTTGAATAAGATTACCTCAGCTTTACATTTAACTGTGTGTCTAATACTTAAATATTATAAATTTATGTAACAACAAAGTTACAACAACATTGTTTTAGTGGAAATGGTTTTCAATAGCTTCCATTATTTGTTCATCTAGCTCTAGTTATATTTTTCGTATTTCAACTAAAGATCAGTTTTAAATTTATTATAGAAAGTCAAATTATATTTAATATCTCACGTTTCATCTATCAGTTAGAAAAATGCAATCGTACATTCCGTCCAAATCCAAAGCTCACATCTATGTAGTTTTCACGTTATTGTAAACCAAATCCGCTTTAAATTAAACTTACATTTTGCTCACTGTCATTTGAGGGCGTAAATCCTTTCCTTTAACGATCGCAAATAAACCAAGTAAAGTGTCTGAAAATTTGATATCGACCATTCCGTTAGCTCTGAAACGCGGATGAACACAAAGAAGGTTGTAACAAAGATATCGACAATAGATAGGAAACCGCAGAGCAGTAAGAGGCGTAGAATGGAGTAGTTACATTTTCGAAATCCCCGGGGAGTTGGCCCACAGCTATGTCGAATCGTTTTACTTTGATTCGAAACTTCATTATTACTACATCGATTCTACTAAAATAATCCGCTTTTATCTGAAATGACTGCGGACATTTTTTCTAAAAGGAGATCCTCTTCGTTCTTTCAATAATTTCGTGATTTATAAGTACCGAGGAGAGAGGGTTGTTACCGTCGGTCGTCACGGTAGGGAACGTATCGATCAAATTTACTCGTTCATTTTACATTTTTAACCTAATTTCTGTCGGAAAACATATTCTTGTTTGTCGGCTCGGAAGTTTCGATAAAGCGTTGGGGATGTAATTTATAAGCCTCATCAATTAGGGTTGATTACAATGTAAGGTTTCACTCAGTCACTGTCGGATAAATTAAAGACAATTAGGGCGGAAGGGAAAAGAAGTTTGTTCTATAAAAGATGAATTGTTATTGAAAACTTCGCTCGGTAAATTAAAATTAATTACATAATCGATAGTCTATAAACTCTAATTTGATTTATATCCGTCTATGTGTAATTGAGAGATAGATGTTTACAAGTAAATAGCGCGTTGATAAGCACCGCTAAAATCCTACTTAAATGTAAACTTTGTATTTCCACTTGTAGAGTTTTTAGGGTTATATTGCTTTTAGAAAATCTAACTTTTGTAGGAATAATTTATTCATCTCTTTACAAAAAACACCAAAAATCGCCTGTACTAGGCGATCATGGTCTATTGTTGGAATCGCCCTTTAATGAAGTTGTGGATTAGTTTTGACCTTTTTGGTATCGTCTGCTGCTCCGGATTTTTTTGTGACATTCGGCGGCGTTACTTCCGATCTTTCCCACTAGATGAAATAAGGTTAGAATTAGTCCATTGTAGGATGTTGTTATGTAATAGACGTTGAGAGGTGAACTGTAATGAGATTATGAGTATTCTGTCTATCTAACCGCACCACACTGGTCGTCCTCCAAGACTTAACAGTGGCAGATATCCAAGACTTGAACGAGTTCCTGAGGAAGCTTATTCGAGGATTCTTCGAGGAGGTAGTCGCAAGCAGCAATTCAGCGAAGACTAGCGCTATTGCGCAAAAATCAATTGTGCCCACCAACTAGCACCGCACGAATAGAACATCACTAATATCTAATTCTGTTTCTCTGATTCCAGGTATTTATTAGCGAAGGAGATCTATCAGAAGACTCCAAGAAACCAATCCATCAACACATGAAAACCGCCAGAAGGACATCTCAACAGGAAGTGAAGCTTCAAGAAGAGGAGCCTAGCTGAAGAGGGGGGTGGAAAACCAACGCGAATAAACGGAAAAGCGATGAAATTAGGTTTTGCATTTGAAGGAAGGCTAACGAGACCGAAAAAGTCGAAATCACGTTGTCTGTTTCTAATGCTTGATCTTCTTTCAATGCACTCGTTTGCAGGGCGATTCCAACAATATACCATGAGCGTATATTACAGGAATTTTTTGATATTTTTATATGTATAGTGGCATATCTAGACGTTTTGAATACTTTCAGCTTCTCTTCTTTTGGAACTAAAAGGAGGCGTACTCTAAATTTTATGTGAAGAGGCCATATCTAGTAGTCGAACTTATGAAGGCTTGTCTACTCGACGTATAAGTAGCAGTGTTATTCACGTGGAAGGTTGTTTTTGATTTTTTCGACGAGAACTCGAGTAGTGTCTATTACAGGGATGACGAACCTTTAAGGATCAATGTGCCATTTTTTCAAAAGAAATGTTTAATGAGGCCACAGACGTGCCATCAAATAATGTTGACTTAGTGATTACTAGGAAAATAACAAAGCAAAATAATATCATTTCAAAACCTACTACTACCAAAAAAAAAACATTATCCATTACCGTAAAACGATGAGGTTACTTGATACAATTTTCAACTTCAACGGGCTATATTTTGAAAATGGTTTATTGAAATTTGCTCGAGTTTGAAGCAAATGTTGAGTCTTAATTTATTGTTAGTGTAAGTCGGGCCCGAAAAACCTTAACTTGATGTTAACTTAAATATTTTTTTTAATTAAATGTGTGTGTATCAGATCACCTGGTGGGTCAGGGTGACTTAATACAGATATTTGTTTAAATGTATTTATCAAGTTAACGTGCTTTGGAGGTGACATGGTACACTTAAAATGTTTTAAAACGTTTATTTTATATTTAAAGTGCAGAAAACAACTTTTTTATAACTCACAAAAAATGTATATTAATACATATTCTTGAATACACTATTTTCTAAAGTGTAGTTAATTTCAGTTAAATACGTTATGTAAAAACTACAAATAAACTTAAAATTTGTATTAAAAGTGAAAAATAAACAAAACAACTCTTTGATATTATAGATATAGGTATAATACATTAGACTGAAACTAAAAGGTAGGTAATTAGGTAATCTCATGAATATCAAACAAAAATTAATAAATATTACAAACTGCAAGGAAACTGCAATAATCCGCGCCTTAATATTTTTGGTTTTGACAAATGACTCTTCACTTCATGCGGATATACAAAACTTGAGTATTCTACATTTGGCTTTGAATATGTCTGGGGCACCCTTATATCGTCTCATAAATTTAACTTGAACACATCGAGAATCATCTGTAAAAGTGCTGGAAATGCCGTAAACGTGGGCCACAAAATTTTGTTTTTGTGGAACTTTTTTCCAGCCACCTTCATTTCCATAAGTAGAAAGTGTTCTTCAAATATGTCATTATAATCAGTAGCCAGATTGGATGATTGTTCTTAGGGTTCAGGTTCTACTTCATCTTCAGGTTCATTTTCGATTTCATTTCCAACTTTATCTGGTGAATCAAAACTTGCCTCAGCATCATTATTTGTCTCATCTAAAATTGAGGAAGCTTACGACTCTTGATTGGTCACGCTCTTGCCCGGTTGCATCTTTAAATTTGTCTTTTTATAACTTTTTTGAAACTCGCTTTGTTCGCCGCCATATCTCAGTTGTACAAGAATATCGGTAGGAGATCTTCCCATTGACACATTTGAATCGCTAGTTGCTGAAGGAACTGCTGGAATTTGATTAAGAACTTTGTCTCTGTTTGTTGAGAAAATTCCACATTTTTCGAATCCTGCTTTGATAATTACTGGAGCTGTTGGTTCTATGTTTATAAGCAGTTTCTTTAACATGGCTGGAAACTTGTCCTCGGGGATTGTTCCTCTATTTCCTTTCATCTTCCACTCCAGTAATATTTCTCGCCAGTCTTTTGAAGGGTTTAAAAAAAGACATGGGGGCTGACAGATGTGGGTTGAGTTTTTTGGTAAAAATACAAAGCGAATACCTTGTGCCTGACATTCACCAATAACACGAGCAGAAAGATGTGAAGATAAATTGTCTCCAATCAGTACTCTAGGAGGGTCCCGTTTTTTTTAAAATGGAAGCGCAATTGTGCTAAACCACTCATCAGACGTTTTTTTTTGGTCAATCCATCCCGATTTAGTGTTGCTGTAGCGCGCTCCTTTAGGCCCTCCAGTGGCCCAAGTATCCCATAAACTCTTAGATCGGTAAATAACGAAGGGCGGCAATAATGATACATTTGCAGCGCAAGCCATCATTATAGGTGTTGAAGTTTTCGAAGAGTTTAAAATTAATTCGGGATGTTTGCAATCTCTTTTGACAATCACTCGTGTTCTACCTGAATCATCAATTGGTTTCGTCGTAGTTGACAATCGATTCCGGCTTAACTCCATTTAAAACCCCTTCTAAGTTATTAAAATAACAATTTATAGTATCAGGGGAGATGGCGGCGCGAGATCGTTTAATATTTTCGTTCATTCTAATAGCTAATCTGTGATTTCGTTTCAAAAATCCTTCAACCCACGTGATCCCTGGCATATTATCTTTAAAATTTTTAAAACCTCTACCCTCTCTATCCAAATAGCTTTTTACTATTCTTTGGAGATCATATGATGTCATAGGAAAGCCCCATTCGCTTGCTACTAATAGCTTTTCGGTCAGTGTTGTCTCTTCTTGAATAGACAGCACAGGTTGACCCCCAATTTTTTATTCTGTTTTTTCCGTGCAAACAACGATGCAGCTTCATCTTATCGATGTTGTACTTTTCTGCTGCACCCCGTATACTTAATTTGGCAGACTTTACATCCTCCAACGCCTTGTCCAAGTTCGCCAAGCTATTTGCCGCGTATTTTCTCGCATCTGGTCTTCTTTTATACGTTCTCGGCATTGTATCAAGTCATCCCGAACTGTAACCAAAGTTACATTTTTGTTGGTAATTTTTTTGAAAATTTATATAAAGCGGTGGAAGTTTATAAATAGCATGACAAATATATAAGCATGACTTACACACAAAATGGTGAAAAAATTCCCTGTATATCCTACAAATCACCATGAATTTTAACGGTCACAAAAAATCAACGGTTTTATCAACAAACTTCACGAAGGGTTGAAGCGCCACCTGTTCAACTTAAGTAAAATTGATTAGATATCATAGCCTACGTACTATAGGTATATGTTAGTTGCGTTAAGAAAAGTTTCGGTTTGGTCCATAGATCGTTAGATTCATTTAGATGGCGCTGTCAGAATGTATCAATTCACACCGCAGTATCAAGACACCTCGTTTTACGGTATGTGTAATTATAGTAATAAATGTGTCAGTTATACGTCTAATTCAAATAAAGTTACACTAGATTAGTGTGACCTCTGTTGCAGATTAGATGACAAATAACTGATATTCGAATTGTAAGATGTTACTTTTAGCAGAATGCATGCTGAACTGGAGTCATCTGACAAACGGTTTCTAAGCGAGTCCTTAATGTTATCCATCTCTGAAAATAATGATTTGCAGGCATAGGTAGATGAAAGTATGATCAAAATAGCATCAGCCAACTTCTTCAAACAGTTAAATGCGTCTGGAATCGAATTCCATGTTTCCACAATTTTGTTACTAGCAATTTTATCTTCTCTCTTTCAATTAATTCCAACTCTTTCCTTGTTTCAATAAATTTTTGAATCCATATTCAACTAGACTGGAAATCAATCAGCTGCATTTCAAATTCTTCAATTTCCAACCAATAGAATTGAGACAAACATGAAGTCACATTAGGGTACATAATAAACTTGAGTGTTTTCAATAATTCTTTGAACTGAGGAAATCTCGCTGAAAATTTCTTGATTGAAGAATCAATTACGGAAATAAATTTTTCAGTAACTTTTTTTCTTCTGGTTTTTCATGCAGATCTAAATCTTTGATATATTTTTTTAAGTTTGGGAAATACTTGTAGTTTTTTTGTAATAATATCGTTCCTGAAAACCAGCAATTTAGCATCAAAAGCGCGGATGAGTGGGTATTGTTCAATTTTTCCTTCAAGCAGTTAACAAATGTTTGAAGTATGTTTCCGCGGCTCAACCATCGAACGTTATTATACATCAGTAAGCCATTATACACTGAGCTGACTTCATCCAACAAAGGATCAAACTTTCGCTTATTTAGACTTCATTCATTTGATTCATCAAAAATATTTGAAGAATTGATGAGGTGACTCAAGATATAAATTTCTTTCGGTTGTAAATTAGATTCCCTCAAAATATTGCTAATGGCATAAAAGATACTACACAAGAACATATTGAGTGGTGTATATTTTATTTCACGTCAATAAATTGCCTGTTTTGCGTTACCAACCATCTACATACGCAGAGTATTTTAAATCGGTCGCAATACATCGTGTACATGTGGAATAAAAAGCGGAACAATTCTCTTGCGGTTAGAAAAATAAAACGTTGAATAACAAAACCCATAAGACCCCTACACTTATCCGCATAACGTGAAATAAGGTAAGCAGCAATGAAAGGATACCAAGACGGAAAAAGACAAATCTAAGAAACAAAATGGAAGGTGGAGATGAAAAAGCGAGAAAGATAGCGACTCGATAGCGACCTATTTCGAAACAATCTTTTCCCTCTCGCTTTTGTTTTATATTGTATGATTTTTTCACTCCATTTCATATGTAAACGCTACGGTGTGATAAAAAGGAACCGTTTGCGTTTTTCTTGTCCTCTCTTTAAAATGTATTCTTTACCGCTGCGGAATTCTTAAAAAGAATCAGTGCTAAGCGCAATATTTTTTCCCTCCGTGTCCTCCGGTGACGCGTCCTGGAAAGAAAGTGCTCAGGATAAATAAAAGCACTGCGGCACAGTTTTATATTTAGAAGGGGATTATACGGAGTTAAGAAGAAAAGGTTTCCTTGGTTCTTGATGCTTATGCTTTTGCATATAAAAAGGTATACAACCGAAGGCTATAGGAGCTGTATCATATAAAAAATGAAGATTTGAGTTAAACTACATTTTTTTCGTATAAAATATATGTATAATATTACATTCATCGTGGAAAGTAAATATAGGGAAAAATAATAAAAATAATAATAAATTATGTTGCAGATAAATTAAAGGAGGAAAGAATTGCGTTCGTTGGTTATGGATGACTCGAAAGAGTGCAGTTACTATAACATTTGACCGAGTGCACTTAAGTTTAGCAGAAATAATCTGCACAACGCTTCATTGTTGTAAGTGTTTTGTGTATCGTGTTTATGTACCTATTTTTACAAGCTTAATGGGCTACTAGATTGGCAATATCTATGCAAAATAACATTGATTGATTGATTGATTTGGACACTGGTTGCCGGCCGGCTTTTATTCAGTAGCGTCCCCTTAACACCGCGGCCTATGGCCTATTATATTATTCGGTGCGAAGTGAATTTCTTTATGTGAACAGATTAGTCCCTTTTACTAGGTTTAGTAGCCTGTGTGATAGGTCTTTTTCCTGTAGACCTGTCAGTAGTAGTAGTATTCGAATATAACATGGTAGGCTGTCTCCTCCTCCTCATTGCATAGTCTACATATAGGTTCGTCCTTGTAGATGCCAATTTTATGTAGATATGTCCTTAAACAGCCGCTTGTTTGCTATTTCGTTATCTGGTACACCCTTATGCCCCGGCACCCACACCAAGGTTACCTTATTGTGTTTGGCCAGGGTTCTTAGGTTTTCCAGGCAGTCCCAAGCTAGCCACGAGGTTATCTGATAAGCTGCTAATGTCTTTGGGGCCTTGGGGGTCTTGGGGACTATCCGACAGGATATAGATCAGCTGACCCCTTGGTTGTCTTTCTGATGCCCTTAGAGCACATGTGTCTATTGCTAGTATTTCCGTTTGGTATACGGTGGTATATTGCCCTAGTGTCATATATTCTTTATGATTTAGGGTTTCACTATATATACCTGCTCCAGAACCTGTGGTTCTTCTTGACCTATATGCGTACCAGATTTGGATTTGGTCCCTGGTTTCTGTTTTTCTCTTCACTAATCCCAGTCTAGGACGACCTTGAAGCGTTTATCGAAGGAGAGTTTGGGAATCATTGTATCACTACCCATCTCAAATATAGGTTTGTGATTTCGGTCGTTATGCTGGTGTGTCCTGAAGTGTTCTGGGCTCTCCAGTTTCTACCACAATTCAGTCTATATGCCCCCATTCTTGCTTCCCCCCTTATGTAAATGTCCAAGAGGGGTAAGTTTAGCATGATTTCCACAGCAGCTGTTGGCGTGCTTTTTGTCGCCACAGTGATACACAGGCAGGCCAACCTCTGTACCTTTGCGAGTTTTGCACTTGCTTGCTTCTGTGTAGTTTTGCTCCATCATATCAGACAATAATAGGTTAGGATAGGTCTTACCACTGCAGTGTACAGCCAATATATCATACGTGGCTTTAATCCCCATGTTTTCCCAATTGTTTTGCGGGTGGTCATTAGTGCTCGTTTGCACTTTTCTATCATCTGTTCAAGATGTTTATTCCATCTTAACTTCGAGTCAAGAGTCAATCCTAAGAATTTGGCCTTGACTGAATTGTACAGTTTCATTATAAAGCGTTGGTGGTTTTAGGCCATCCAGCTTTCTTCTTTTCGTAAATGGAACTAGTATTTTAGTTGCTTTCGCAGGATTAACTCTTAGTTTTTCCTGCATGCACCATCCTTCCTTTGTTTTCAGAGCATTTTGCATAAGTTCTGAAATAGTACTTGCACTATGCTTATCGTTTAAGGTTACAAGCAGTTTGTAGATGACAAAATCCCACAGAACTCCCCCTCTCCTTCCCTCCCCGCCCCCGATGTTTCAATGAGTCTTCCTTCTAGCATGGTCCTGATCCACTTACAAATAGTGTTTTCCACGCCACGGTTGTTGGCAGCTCTTATCATTGAGTTAAAGGAGGTGTTGTCAAATGCTCCTTTTATACACAGGAATGCCACTAGTGTAATCTTCTGATTGTTGATTGGTGCCTCTACTCTTGATACGAGTTGGTGTAAGGCAGTGTCACATGATTTTCCTGACTGGTATGCTTGTTGATTAGGGTGTAATGGCCTCTGTTCTAGAGTGGTTTTCCTAATGTGTTTTTCCATTGGTTTTAATAAGAATGATGGTTATATGGGTCTGTAAGCTTTAGCCTCCGAATAGGAGGGTCGCCCAGGTTAGGGTATAAAAGCTACCCTAGCCCTGTTCCATACTTTCGATATGTATCCTAGAGCTGGCTCTATATTATAGCTTACATAGCAGCGGTGCTATGTATCCTTCTCCCCGCTGTAGAAGTACTGGGAGTATATCATCTGGTCCAGGCGATTTGTATGGTTGCAATATGATGTCGGCTTTGATTGGAATGTATGTTTTCGTTTCCAAGGAAGTGGACCGTATCATCGTTGTCTAAATATTTTGACAAAATTTGAAATTCCCACGGTATAAATGAATGACCACATACCTACTATACATATGTATCACATTATCCTTTATCAACATGTATATGTATATCGTGTATTGTTTGTATTTAAGTTTGAACCGAATAAAAATAAATTCGCAAATTCAAAAGCACTAATATCTTCATTTCAAGTTTAATAAAGCAGTATAAAATTTGTTACAAATTCAAGTAGACGATAAAATTGCAGTTGTATTATTGTTGCATCATAGTTCGTAACATACGAACAGGGCGCTGCTTGTATTTCAAAGAGAACGGCGGCCATGTACGTGTGCCTTTAATTCCATCACGACACGGTAGAGGACGACTACGTCCTGAATATTAATTATAATGTGCCCTAGAGGGTCTCTTCGCCATATTCATGAGAAAATCTAAAGTACACATCATATAAGTGCATTCTGAAGTTATCAATCTTGAAAGTCTGGTCTAAAAATAACCACAATTATTTAAAAACACAAATTTTGTACTTCAGATATTTTACGGATCTTCTTTATTTAGACTTATTCTCCAACCACCAGTAGAGTTGTTGAGTTTATCAGTAGAGTCGGCAAAGAGGAGCGAGTTTCAGTGCAGTGCGGAGAGCAACGTAGGGTGGTGAAGCGCGTGGTACGGAAACTCGAGCGTCCGTTCAAAGCACATTTGTTCAGTATTATTCCACTGATAGTGGTGAGTGCTTATCAGTACATACATACTACTTCGAAAATGTCGCATTTAGGTACGTTTCGGAAACGACGTATTTCGAAGAAACTAGAAAACGTAATAGCGAGTATGCCGGATTTAAAATATGTACGAAGGCGATCAAATTAAATGTGTTAAATGTTTGACGTGTACCAGCTGGTGGCCTTGATACGACAGTTCGGCCTCTCCACGTTGTTCTCCGCACTGCACTGAAAATGGCCCCCTTTGCTGAGTCTATTCATCAGTTAAAGGTTTCCATACTAGCATCGGGGCTAATTTGAAGTTTGGCGTAGAGGCTCTTTTAGACCAGGCAACTGGAGACATATCTTGGAGTTTAACGTTCTTATTAAAGTATCTTTGATTCAGAAACTCATCTGTATTAATTTTTTTATCGCTTGTTTATTTTTGGGCCTATGATTTTATTTCTATCAATAGAGTTACCATTGTGTTCACTAATTTTGTTATCCACACAGTTAAATACCTTCGTTTGTGGTAGATTCTTCAGCATTGCCTCTCTTCATCTTTTTTCTGGACTTTCATTCTCCTTTTTTGTTTTCTCACTATTATATTTTCTTCACTATTAATACTGTACTATAAATTAATTAGTATAATTAATACACGCTACCAGTAAACTGCTGTTTAAGCTGTTCAGTACTACTTCTGTAGTGCTAGTTAAAGCGCTTAGTGTAATCTTGCTTTCATAAAACCGTATTGGCAACATGTTAAATGGTAAAGAATGTTCTCATTCTTTATTTTCAATGTGATAATTAGTTAACGATAATAAAGAATAAAAAGAACAAGATATGTCCAACACGAATCCTCGTAGCAGTCCCACAGCCTGACAATTTGAATTTGACTCTTAAATTTGGAATTTGCTAAATAGAGGCAAAAAAGGAAAGGCCAAAGAACCCTTAATGCGTAGGATATCAGAATAGAAAAGGCTGTCGCTTACAGGTTTAAGTTTAACCTAAAGGATGACTATGAAAGCAGGTCGTGGTCCACAGTAAAAAAGTGACTCTCTGACATTCTCTCAGTATGTCCAAACTACTACGAATTTGTTCTTCCTGCATATAAATGTCCTGCTGCAATTCTTTTAAGATACTTGTCCTATAAGGCTGTAGTGGTGGCCGTGCTGGTTTATTAGCTTCATTTAGTCTTGCATCGTCGTCTCGACAAATTAGCTTCGAATAGCATTTGAAGCTTAGTAAAGGAAGATGTAACTTGTTAATATGTTAGGTTAGAATGTGTGTAAAAATATTACAAGAATAACAAATGTGTACCCTATCATGTAAAGAATTTAAATTTGTAGTTTTGTTTTGAGGCTGCTGCTTGATACAAAATCTTCTATATCAGAAGGTGAAGGAGATGAAAATGTAAATTATGTGAAGCTCCCAGATATTAAAAGTCGGTTAACATGACGGTAGATCATTTCAAAAACACCTCAGAATGCAAAACCTAACATTGTATAAATTAATTTCTCAGAAAAATAATAAGTACCAATCATATAATCTTAATGTACTATTTAAATTTAGACAAATGAAATTAGAATAAAATTTGATGCAGACAAACCACTTTTACTGGCGATGTGGTATTTTACTAATGAAGAAACCTTGTGACGAGTCGTGGTTAAGGTTTTCAATTTAATTTCTCTTATAATATGTCTATATCTCTGTCTCTTTTTGTGTACCTATCGCACGTTGTCGATTGTAAGTTTGGTGGTCGTCTTTCTGCTTATGGTTAGAATTCTAGTGTATTACATATAACATAATATTTTTGAACTGGAGATATCAATAAAGACTAGAAACTTTGGTAGAGCCACATAGACAATAAAAAAGGTTTACAAAACGTATAAAACAAAACCATTCATAGTCTTATTGGTACAAAATCTCGAAACACATACAAATACCAGTTCCTATAACTGATTCTTAAACGCCAGTGGTGTCTAGTAATCTTTTCTGAGTTTGGTTTTCTATTGCATTAATATAGATTTAAGATATCTGCATTGTTTCAAATTATGTGTCTACTATTAATCTTACGTCTTCTGTTAAATACCGTAAACTACATTTCCGGCTATATTCAAGTTTCTTGCCGACAAATTTATCGGATAAAATATTTAATTAATACTAAATCTATGCTTGTATAATCATTAATAGTTTATGGCATGTACATATATACATACAATTGTACATAGCATGGAAATAGTCGAATGGAATTTACGTATGTATGTAGATTTCAATAAAAGTTCGCAAACTTCGCCGGGCGTGAAATAATGTGGCGCTAATTATAGTCGGTGTACCTGTAAGGCAACACAGTGCTAATCCGAATATTCTATTCAGGTAGAACACAGCGGTTGGTAGATGCAGGTGATATAGAGTAATTCGGGGTGGGTAGGCGCATGCTAGTAGGGAGTTTGCCGCCAGAGAAAGAGGTGATTCGGAATTGGTGGGTTGTAGCCCGCAGCGACACGTCGGAACTAGGTTGAAACTCTAATTAAAACGACTTTGATAAGGGTGAAAAGTAATATAACATAAAATATAGGAGATTAAATATTGTGACTGGTGGCTATCAACATCAGTTTGTCTTATCAAAGTGTCATCTTGAACTAGATTTGGAGAATATTGCGTTTGAAAGAGACATGTAAATGAAGTGCAGTCCATGTATATACATGTATCGACATCTAAGTATGCTTGAAGAAAAAAATGCTTTATTTCTGTAAAAATTTCATATGTAAGACTCGCCTAGCTCGTTTAAGAATAGTCAGAAAGTCATTATTAAATTAAATGCATGACAGTGGGAAAAGATTTCCTACTAACGTTGTAATTTTTGAGGTCGAAAGTGTTTCTTCTTTAAATGCTTGTATAAATTTCCAAACTTGATTTATTAGTATTGATCCATTAGGGTCTGTATTGTGCGCATGGAACGCACACGCGGTAGCTCGAAAAGTCGAAAAATGTAGGTTGGAATTTGAAGGAACTGCAATATTATATTATTTTTGAACTATAATGTACTTAGTTGAAGTGGAAGCTTTTAAATCAAAATATGCTGGCAAGATGAGCTGCCATCAAAATATATAATGTAATACGAAATAAATCGAAGGAAATTGGTGGATGCGCCGGTAAATCAAATGATGTACTATATTAATCAATTAGTACGTAGTATTTTATACTTTGAAGTAGAAGGTATATATAGGTACCAGATATTAACCAAATGTAATTAATTGCCGAACAAGCCTATTACCTAGGATTTTGTAGATTTTCGTATAGCACTGAATACCTATTGTTTCGAATGAACATATGCTACCGCATGTGTTTCGGGGTAACAAAGAATTGAAAAGTCCTGTTGCATCCACTATGATACACATTAATTCACTAATTCCCACACATGCAAGATTTTAATCCAAAAAAATCCATCCAGCCTGTATTTCATACGTACGATTAGAATTTGCGTACTTCATGTGTAATTCATATGGATTTAACTTACTCGACCGGGCTTTACTTCGACTTTTATTATAACAAATTACTTTGGACGGGAAAAAAACCCGAAAAAATCCTCCGAGCTCAAACGAATTTTAATTACGCTCCTGCAGAATTTAGAGCTTTGGACTAGCAGGGGCGCATATTATCTGTAATTGTTGTACCCAGCCTGAGTACCATGCTGTACTATTATGTGATAAAGAATGGAATCGCTTGTTCTAAAGGGTATGATACGATTCACTTGTATAACTGTTGAACCATTCCTGTGCAACACTACTGCACTATTGGTTTAGCTGCGTGAGCTCTTGTGTCATAGTGACAGGATACTTCAGCAGGGTTTTTCTTTATACCTCTGTGGTAATTTATGCATTTTCTAACATATACTTCATGTGGGCCTTTTTTCATTCATTATAGCTCCAAAAAGGTATCATTAAAAGATGTACACTTTAGGAGAGCATGCATTTTAGGATTGGTCTTATTCAAATTCTTACAAAACGAAACTAAAGCTAGATTATTTGCCATTTAATCGTACTGAATTTAAACAAAACAAAATTTCGTATTTTTCCATTTACATCTGTGGAAAAATACGAAACACACTATTGTTGAAATAATATATCTCCGAATAAAATCTAGTCTAAATAACTAAATTAACTTTACATGTGTTACTTGAGTATTCAGTTTTGTTTCAAAGCAAGGTCAGCCATATAATTGTAATCGGTTTATGTTTCCTCTGTTACCGACTAGACTGATGTATGAATCAGCTGTTCACTCAGTCTACGGATTAGTGACAAATGAGCTCAAGGTTTTTCTTCTTTGTTTATTTTTGTGTAGTTCTTCCGACAGCATTAAAGAGAGAACAAGAAAAAAGCATAGGTAAGAGGGAGCTTAGAGGTTCTGTGTGCACGTGTGTGTTACGATCTTTAAAATAATTAGTATATATATTCAAATGTTGATCCAAATCTAAGGCGTCTTGTACGGTTTTGAAACCACAACACGGATGCTTACATGCGTAGTTTAACAAAGTGGATCTCAGAAACTCCTACAAAAGGCTTCTCAAAATTAGAGGGAATGCTTTCTATAAATTGTTACAAGACAGGAGTAAAAATAGCATTTCTTTCTCGCAATATCGTTTATAAAAAATGCCAATCATAAATACATATTGTTTAAGCTAAATCAGTTTATACACCCTTTGTTACAATAGCATTGACTTAAGACATCTCTTTTCTATACCTGATCTAAAAACCAACCTAGCAACGGTTCAATAGAAGTTGGGTCAGCTCAATTGGCTGCTTGATCTAACTAATAATACAAAATTGATCATGCTCTTTTTTGATGCCGTAGAGACCAAACTAAAAATTTTGGTTCAACGTAAAAATTACTGAAGTAGTATGTAGTATGATTTACCAAGTTGGGAAAGTTCGAGAGTTGGGCAAAGACTGGTTTCTATACAATATGTAATACCTATCAGTAGCTTACGGTAGAGCCAGAGGGGTTAAGTAATTGGCGAATAGTCGGGGTAGCTAAGGTACTAGCTATCAATGATCAAAAAGTCTCCTGGCCTTTTTTACGTGAGTGACTGTCGTGCATTTTACCATTCGAAGTGCGTTCAACTACCCACTAGCGTTCTGCCCGCTCTTACGACTCCGAGCTCGTTTTGGAAGTGTCCTGATTGTAGGAAGAAAACGAGGAGAGAAAAGTGACGGTGGTGGGGTTTTACTTGCTATTCGAAATAACATTTTAACTTCTACTCTATTAGAGTTACACAGTAATGCTGAAGATCTTTGGATTTCTGTGAATTCCTCCAACGAACGACTTTTAATATGTGCCGGTTATCTACCCCCGAGAGATGAGTACTTTATAATCAACTTGTCTAGCGTAGTTGAGCACACCGATACAGACACTATTTTAATTTTACGCGATTTCAACCGCCCTCATAGAACTTGGATGGCTAAAGGTAATATTTTAGAGCCGCCTAGTTATGATAATAAATCAATAGATTTTGTAGATACGTGTTCCTATTATAATCTTATACAAATCAGTTGTTGGTTAGACGGCTGACTATCGTTGTGAGAGGACGATAGGTGTCGGGGTTCAATTCTCTGGAGGAACGGTGACATTTTTTCAGAGAGTTTAATCCCGGATCGACTTGCCATTCGCTGTTGGGAGCAAAGTGATTAACAGCGCGGCATCATAAAAGGCGATATGATGCTGTCACAAAGCCATCTTGAACACAACTTACACACACCAAAACTACACCGCAAGAGTTGCAGTGATAGCCAGACAAGTAATACAGCTTACGGAGTCACTGCACCTAAGCACGCACCACACATAAAAAAAATCAATAACTAACTGCGATGGGCGTCTTTTAGATTTAGTTTTTGCAAATGACTTCATTATCGAGTCACTAATCCTCTGTAATTCTCCTCTTCTCAAAAGAGATAATTATCACCATGCATTAGATCTTAAATATAAATTATAATAAGAGATGCCTAAATTACAATAATGTCCCTATGAGACTGTTTCGTAAAGCTGATGATTTAATGAATGAGGAAGTTGCATCTGTTAGGTGGTTCGATGAACTAAGTCCCATTGAAGATATTGATAATGGTACAGTTTTGTAATGTTTATGCATTTGATACGACACAGTTTTCTAAAAAATTACTTCAAATTTGAAGTCTGCACATGCATTCGTTTTGCAGCAACGTGGTTGTTTATAACAGTTCGTAGCGGATAACTTTTTAAAATCTATTTGAATTAAGAAATTTGATATGCATTTCGGGCGTAACTGGAAGAAGTAGACATTTAAAATTAATTTAAATTCAAAGCTCATAGTTTATTAGCTTACTCTATTCTCTTAACTAAATCTCGTTGCGACATATCCTGTATTCAATACAAAAGCAAAAAAATAAGCGAGACACCAAATAAAATGAACACACAGAAAATAGAAAAATCTACCAGCTCAACGTTTCCCTACTAATATCACCGACTACGTCAGGAGCAAAAGTGTGTTGCTACTATGGCACAGTTAAAATCGGAAGTTTTCATTATAAACAAAGATTTTAAACGATGATAGATTTTCAAAGTGGAATTATAGTCAGAAAATGAGTCTTTTAGATGACATGGCTAACTTTTCTAACCACAATCTCTCCCTTTCTGACTCTCATAGAAAGCCTACATATTTACCATTATAGTTTGCTGGCTGTAAGTTATACATTCTTTGGTTTTTTTGGTATATATATGGTTTCCCAATTTTTGTTTTTTGGAACCATTACTGGAATTAGATGTAGTGACGTGCAGTTTGAAGAATTTATGTTGTAATGCTGCGCAAACATAAGACCAATCTTGATTGGAGTCTATGCGAAACAGGCTGTTACAGTGATTTATGACAATAATTTTTCATTTAAGAAGCAATAAATGATATTTATAATCTTAGTATAGATTACTTTAGCAAGTCTAAGAGGAAACGGATCTGCTTGCTTGTAAAAATATTATGTGTCATACGCTACTATATGAAATGAACTAACGGCTAGATATAATCTTTTTGTACCACAGGCTAAGGATATACTTAGTCAAAATTATTGTAGAGAGGGCTATAAAATCCATACAGATCGATTGGAGACCAATATTTTTTGAAATAATAATTTACGGTGTTCACGAAGAATTGTCTTTTCAAAGTAAGACTACACATATGCTAAAATGTTGAAATTAAATTCGCGATTCTTATGGGTATAATAGTACAAAAATTCTGACACCGGGTACTGACCGTCGTCTATATCCGTTTGCTGCAAGAGAAATGATGTCATTTCCTGCGTTCCTGTTAGTTTCACATGCATACCGTGGCGACACCACTACCGTCACCACTTTCCAGTTTTGCAGTTTCCGGGCCTAAAAAGGCCCGCCATCTGACGGCACCGTTATAATTACGAGACCGTTCCCTGTGTCGTTCGGTTGGGCTTGGGTCCGGACGATCTCGCCTCCCTTCGGCGAATTTATGGCCTTAAAGGGGTGTTCGTTTCGCGAATAAAAGAAGGAGCTTATAAGTAGAACGCTAAACATATTAAATTATTTCGGAAGGACGACAGTAGGTGGCCGGGAAACGAAGGGGTCCGGAGGGTAAGGAGAGGGTGGCATAAACAAAAAGTTTTAATCCATAAGTCAAAGTTTTGCTGTAGGGGGGAAACCAAACATTTATCTGGTCCGTAAGTAAATTCTGTCCGGCTGTTAGATTTATATTGTACCGTTAGACGTGGCCAAAATTTATTATGGAATCATATAATTAATTATAATGTTTTTAGTTAGTATAACGTCCGGATGCGAGTAACAAGATGCATTCGGAAAAATTAATTGGTTTAATATTTTTCCCGTGTAGTAGCAATTTGTCAATGTTAACTGTCCTTAGTTTCGTTGACAGCGATTTCATTTTCTGTATAGGAATCGTGTTCGCTTGCATGACCTCGAGTTTTATAATTTTGCTTTCTTCCTCTTTGTAAATATGTGGTTAACATCTTCATTTTCGTGTTTTTTAGTCGTAAAAAAAACTGTTATTAGTTCACGAAACTTGTATAGAACGTAACACAAACTGAAGAGCTTTCAAGTTACGTTTTTAGATTCTATCTTTATGTTACTTCTTCATCCGCAACCCATATTTTTACAATCAGTAAATCATTCTTTAAAAAATTGGATACGGATGTCAGTTATTCAATTTATCAAATTTTATTTTAGAACATCGAATATCAGGTCAATTACAAAAAATCTTCTGTCGATATTTCTTCGACGCTATAAAAGGAAATGGTAATCGGATTTATAACGCTGCGTTACCTAATATACATGTATATACATAAAAGAAAATCAATAAAGACCCTGGAAATTTATGTTCACAATAAATAATCTTCGGACCAAATATCGCATTCCATCTTTCTTTTCCCGTGCGAATATTTTATCTTTTCGCTTGATAGCACGGAAAGTGAGGCTTTGCTTTCTCTTATCTTTTCCGTAGTAGTAATTGGTGAAAAGGAATAACTTCTCGAGTCAAATAACGGAAATTTGCTTTGGGGAAAACAACTATCATCCAATTGGAAAAATAGAAAGAAGTTAAATTTATCTGATTAATGTCGATGATTTATTGATACATGTTGTTGTTATAATTCATAATACAGCTTATATTTAGTTAATGTAATTAAGAAGAGTTGACTTAATAAGTACAACATAATGAGGAACGTACTACTCCATGTTTTAGTACAAATAGTACAAGTCTTGAATTATCGTTCATTTCATTTTTGTTTTGTCTTTTATTACTGCTTAGTCACTTTGTTTTCTAACCAAATTTTTGTCAAGTAACAATTCTGGATTCTGTCGTCACAGTACCTACACAATATATCTTACTTTCTGTAAAATCTTCCACTCTTCTGTGTTTGTTGCAGTAAAGTAATTACCACAATAAATATGGCAATATTTTCCAGTGAGTGAATGGGTTAGATTTTTTGCTTTGAATCCTCCCAATATTTTTTTCTAACACACCGAAGCTCCTATGCCTGAAAGTGACAATTAAGTAACAATTAAGATGAAGTAATATTAAGAAGAAAAAGGAAAACGTGTCTAACAAATGCAGGTTAAGGTAGAACAAAAAGTAATATGACTTGGTTGCCATAATTTCAAATAATAAACAAAACCAAATACGTTTTAGAAATTCAACCTGAATTTAGATTCACAAATATCAGAAGGTAAAGAATAGGATACGCAGAAACTTGGAATTGAAGGTTTAGTTTTCCACAATTGAGAAATTTGTTACGAAATCCTAAAACGAGAAATTGAGATAAATGAGAAGATCTACCACCTCTATCTCCGAGGCTATCCATGAGCATTTTTATTTCTTGAAAAACCTGAAAATAGGATGCAATTTCATTAATCTAAAAGTACAATTAAGATGTTGAAATTTTCCTGAAAAAAATAGATTTTTTCTGATTGCCTGACCGATTTTAGGGATTGCTAGTCGTTTTGTCGTGCGGTATTGATATTTAGACAGTCTAAACTAGACTCCGACAGATCTAACGTGACCACTGTCAAAGCAGGAGGCCTCTTTATTTGTACTGAATGGTAAGTTTGGTATCATTTGTGTTTTAAATCATTTCGAAAAGTTTATATATATTTTTTTAATGTGTGGTGGGTGCTTAGTTGCGGTGACTCTGTAAGCTGTATTACTTGTTTGGCTATGACTGTAACTCTCGCGGTGTAGTTTCGTGTGTGTAAATTGTGTTCAAATGGCTTTGTGACAGCATCATATTGCCTTTTATAATACCGCGCTGTTAATTACTTTGCCCCCAACAACGAACGGTAAGTCGATCTGAATTTCAACTCTCTGAAAAAATGTCACCATCCCTCCAGAGAATTGAAACCCGGTACCTATCGTCCCGCCGCAACGATAATCAGCCGCCTAACCACAGCGGCTATCGATCCGTTCAAATTTCAAATTATAAATTTTATTTCATCATAATAATCTCCGCTTTTGGTTTTGATTTAAATAACAATAAACCATCTTGAATGAAACCAATACTACCTCCACAATGAGCGATTATCCATCTTTGCTCAGCTCCATCTTTTTTTTAACTCCATGTTCATCAGGACCTCGTCAGAATATTGAAACAGTATACTTTTGTCTTTCATCTAAATACAGGGTGAGGACTTTAACTGGAACAAATTCGATAAAAAATCAAGTGACAATTTTTGTGAAAAATGATTGGACACGTCGACTTTTATTTTTGAATACGGATTTTTTTGTGGTAAATGCATATATACAGGGTGGCCCAAAAATAAATTACGACCATCAACTTATACCATCAAGTTCTATCGATAGGGGACTTTAAATGGAACAAATTCCATAAATTTATTATTTCAAAAGTTGTTCGAAATGCGCTCCATTCACTTCTTGGCAAAGAGCCAATCGGTTATAAAACTCATTTTGCAGGCTGTTTAAAACCTGAGGTGGTATTAATCTGATTTTCAGTCTAATCCGAGTTTCCAATTCTTCGATATTTCTAGGCTCTATAACATACATACATAAATTTCTCGATAATTGTTGAGTTTAGGTATAGGACATGGTACATAAAACATACTTAGATTTCGATAAAGAATTCAAAAATATAATAAAAAATAGGTCATTCCATTTGAAAAAATGAAGTTGATGGTCGTAACTTATTTTTGGGCCATCCTATATACAGTGTGTTTCACTTTCCATGGGGACACCTAAATAACTTTTTTATTTTGAAAGCAATCAATATAAAATTTTTATCAGTTATGTAGGCCACGACAATGCATCTTTTCATATGAATAGAGTTTTTATAAAGTCAAAATCTAGCCAACTACGATTAAAATAAAAAGTAGCGTTTCAAGTCGGGTCATAGTAGCGATTAAGATAGAGCAAAAAGTATTAAGAAAAGTTATTACAAATCACTCAAGAACTCCAAATACCAAATTTCTCTGAAAAATTTGTAATTTTACATTTTTCTCCATTTTTATGCCATCAGCAGATGATAATTTGTTATTGCAATAATAAGAGTGCCATGAAACAAGAAAACGATTCATCAGTTCAAACGTCAAACATCAAACGTCAATTAACTAAACAGTTTACTTCAGTTGCAACTATCGAACTTTGCTAAGCAATGGCCGATAGACATTTAAGTATTGCTGAAAAAGTAGAAATTATTCGAATTGTTGGTGACAATGTACGTTCTACCCGAGAGGCGGCTAGAGAGTTTAACGCGAGGCACCCTGAACGTCCACCCATCCGTCATCGAACTGTTGCATACTTGAATAATATTTTCAACACTACTGGAAATGTTACTAAACCACGTCCACGAGGATTGAACAATCGAGAACACCATTTAGATGCAGTAATATTAGCAGCGTATCGTAATAATCCTCACACGAGTTTACGAGATATGGCTAGAAATTTAAATATCTCTTACTCTAAAATTTGGAGATGTCTCCGTCGTCACAAATTGAAACCGTATAAGCCAAAATATTTACACACTCTTGAAGATGGAGATCTCCATAGAAGAATGGAGTATTGTCTATGGGCTCAAGGTAATTATCTAAATGACAGAGAATTTTTGAAAAAAATTATGTTTAGTGATGAAGCTACATTTACTACTAACGGTGTACTTTCGTCCCAGAACTGTAGATACTGGGCAACAGAAAACCCAAACTGCGTCATCAACTGTAAAAGACAATATTCACAGAAAATTAATGTGTGGTGCGGAATTTTAAATGCACGAATCATTGGCCCGTTTTTCTTTTTTGACACGCTAAATGCAGAAAGGTTTTTACATTTTTTAAATACTGAATTAATGGATGTGCTTGATGATTTACCACTGGATGAGAGGCGAGATTTGTACTTCCAGCTAGATGGATCCCCGGTTCATAACGCAAGAATAGTGCGAGCATGGTTAGACGAGCACTTTCCGTTAAGATGGATAGGTCGTAATAGCCCGTTAATAGAGTGGGCTCCTAGATCGCCTGACATTACACCACTTGACTTTTTCCTTTGGGGAACTATTAAAAATGTTGTGTATGCATCAAGACCGGAAAACATACAGGAACTGTGTCAGAGAATCCGACAAGCCTGCCGAGAAATTTCCCCAGAAATACTACGACGAGTTGTACTGAATCACAAAAGACGATTGGAAAAATGTATCCGTCTTCAAGGTGATCTAGTTGAAAAAGATCCTATTTAAAATATTGTTCGTTAAATTGTTGCTATATTTTGTTCTTTAATACTGAATAAAATTTGCGAATCGTTTTCTTGTTTCATGGCACTCTTATTATTGCAATAACAAATTATCATGGAGAAAAATGTAAAATTACAAATTTTTCAGAGAAATTTGGTATTTGGAGTTCTTGAGTGATTTGTAATAACTTTTCTTAATACTTTTTTGCTCTATCTTAATCGCTACTATGACCCGACTTGAAACGCTACTTTTTATTTTAATCGTAGTTGGCTAGATTTTGACTTTATAAAAACTCTATTCATATGAAAAGATGCATTGTCGTGGCCTACATAACTGATAAAAATTTTATATTGATTGCTTTCAAAATAAAAAAGTTATTTAGGTGTCCCCATGAAAAGTGAAACACACTGTATATGAATTTACCACAAAAAAGTCCGTATTCAAAAATAAAAATCGACTTTTCCAAGCATTTTTCGCACAAATTGTCACCTGATTTTTTATCGAATTTGTTCCAGTTAAAGTCCCCACATTGTATATTATAATACAAGTCTTTTACTTTCACCAATGTTATCGTTAGCCTTTAGGAAACCTCCTACCTTGTGAGGTATGTTCACGAAATAAAGTAGCCAAAGATTAACTGTAATAAATTGTATTTGATAAAAGATATTTAAAGCTCATACCAAATACAGTTTATTTTAGTATACGTAGGCAATCTCAAATACAATACAATAAATTAAATTATCTAAACTTAGCGAAATTACACACCCTTTTCCGAACACCTGCCATAAGTGTCTGAATTGAAGATCGCGAAATTTTTCGAGCAGTTGCGTTCCAAAATGTTAGGAAATCAGCCATGTCTGTGGCAGCTGCACCTTTCTTACGCAACTCACGCTTGATGTTTGCCCAATATCGTTCGATAGGGCGAAGTTCCGGACAATTAGACGGATTGATGTGTTTTGCAATGAAACTGATGTTTTCTTAGTTGAATAAATTTAAAGTTTCGTGAGCATAGTGAGCGGACGCTGAGTCAGACCAAAATATTGGAGACACTGTGTGCTTGCGATGGAGTGGCACAAAGCGCTGCGTAATACATTGCTCTCGGTAGTTCTCGCCGTTGATTGTATCGAAGAGTAAAGAACGTTGAACTTTTTAAACCACATGAGCAGATAGCTTGCCATACCACAATCTTCTAGCTGAATTTTTCTATTGCGACATTTTTATCCTTATCTGAAACATCCTTACTGCGGCTCTGCGTCTTTGATCCGACAAGATATCACGCTTCTTGACAGTACAGTTAATGCGTCAGTTGTTTTAGACAAATTTTACGTTTAAACTAGCTACATGGTTATCTAGAGGTCTCATAGCATCAGTATGACACAGTTCATTGGTCTAAAGGATTCTTCAATTACGTTTTGGCATGGATGTATCTGCACTGGCTATCTACTGTATTGTTTGTCATGGCTGCGCTAGAGCTCTTCTTGTGTACACCACTGTTTCTCATTTGCTGAAAAGTCGGTATTATCGCTGCGAGTATCGAACTGTAAAAAGATTAATTTTGTGCTATTATTTCTTATAAGAGGATTGCTTTTGCAAAATTTTATGTTGATATTGATAACAGGTTGGTTTTTAATATTCTTTGACTTTGAATTGAAACATTCTTCTTCCCATTTAATTGGTAAGTAATTAGCACATACTTTTTCATTCTTTGGTGTTACTGGTTTTATGTTTAACTTAAGCTCTTATCCAAGATCACTTTTTTTCAATTTACTCCTTTTAGCTGTTTGCTGGGCACATTATGTGACACGACTTACTGAGGTGCATGTTTTAGGCAATTTTGTACATTTAATTGAAACGATTTCTTGTTGTACTTTATCTAAGCCGAAGCAACTTGAAAATTTAACCATTGCGCAATAGTGAAGACACTTTTATTGCTTTCATTTTATAAATGTAAGTTTTTGACCTTGTTATTTTAGAAATTACTCTTCATTTTATTTTTTGAAGTTATTTTAAACAATGCTTGCTGCCATTAACAAAAAAGGTGCAAGTTTGAGATTTGGGAATTTATAATAAATGAAAACAAAAGAACTTAGGGATACACAACTTTGATGTAAAGATTTGAAACTTATTACTTTGATTCCAAAATGGATTTTTTTTTAATATCACGGATATTAATATGCGTTTTTCATCCAAAGGTATATCGAGCTGATCTAACTACGTGCTTCCCCGTATTTATTATCCTCAATTTTACCTTATAATAATTTTCCCCGAGCTAAGAAAATTGAGTAAAGAAGATGTTATATAAACATCTCCAGAAACGAAGAGATATATAAATCTTTATTCCTTTACTGATTTAAGACATTAGAAAAAGATGATAGACGTAAATACGGCTTCAAATTGCGACGATATACATTACATTTTACGACGGAAGGGGGTGTAAGAAAATATAAGCGAGCATATTTCTGACGCTTTACGGTCTGTGTACACAGTCGCCATCAAATATGTAAAGTTAATCCACTTCCTTAGTAATAAACATCAAAAACTATGACTACGATGCCTTGGAGACCCTATCAGGTTATTACATCGCTAATAACGTCTGCTTAAAAGCGGCGCTGTCGTTTCGTTTGAAGAGGATCCTTGCGGAAGGCCGTCATAGCCGGAAGACAAGAAACTGGGACAAGTTATTCGTTGCGTCATTGATGGATGATTTGCAGGATGTTGGTTTTAGATGGAGTTGTTTTTTCTGTAGTTATATTCCAGTGGACATACATGTAACTCGGAAAATATAATATCGTTAAGGGAATCTTTAAAAAATCTGGATTTAGTTTTTATATTTTGCTTCGGTTAGTAATACTTTTTTATAGTCCTGTTATGTATTACGTTCTCATAACATGAAATCGTTATTTTTCTTAATATGTGTGTATATATCGTCTAGCTGAGTATAGGCATTTATAATCGCTATCGATTATTTGTGTATTTTATTCCTCATGCTCGATGATGAAAAATAATTAATAAAGGAAAATTATAGTAGCAACTATTATGATGCTCTCGACGTACTAAGACAGTTTTATTCTTAAGAAAGTATAAAAAAATATTAGAAATAAATGTTACTACCATTCGCTGTTGGGAACAACGTGATCAGCAGCGCAACATCATAAACAGTGCTGTAACAAGGCCATTGAAAACACTTCGACACACACAAATTATACAGCAAGTGTTGTAATGACGACCAGGCAAGTAATACAGCTTAAGAAGCCGTTGTCATTAGAACCCATCTGAGACAAAACAAATGAAATCCAGTGTTAACATTTTTTTGTTATTTTTTGCTTTACTTAAAAATGTTAGAAAGTTTACAACCCATAAATATCAGATATTTTTGGTAGGTTGTAGTTTTATGACAAGATAGAAGTAAGTACCCCAAGTTCCTAGCATAGTGATCATGCGTAATACCATTAAAGAAAATATTGAAGTTACAATGTGCATACAAAGCATAGGAGTTCCAGAATATAAATATCAGCGAAAGTTAATATTTTGTGATTGAAATACATTTTTACAGGAATGCCTCGAGGTTAAACCTATCATAGACCTGAGAGCCCGCTTCTGAATAGGGGAAACGCGATTGGAATCCGAACACATTCCCCAATGTATAATATGCCATAGGCCATTCTCGATTGAAAATTAGAATAATAAAAGTTTTTTACAACCAAAAAACTACAAGACTTTTTAGCTTATAAATAGTATAACAAGGTTCGAGAGAGACTGCTACAGAGCTCATCAACATGAGAAGTCCACTTCAGATGCTCATCAATGAACACTTCGCCAGGGGGTCATTGGGAAGTCATTAATGTAAATTATAAACAGTGTAGGTTCCAAAACGGAACCCTGGGGTACTCCTATATTAATACTTAACAACATACAAGTTTGCGATTTCTCAGGTATGATTGGAACCAGCTTAAAGTTTTACCATTAATTCCATATCTTTCAAGCTTGTAAATTGGTACTGGTAGGCAAGGAAAACCTTGATCAACACATTTGTAAATTTCTGCTAAAAAAAATTCTAGACGAAACGCCGCTGTGTATAGTCTGTCATATTCATATATCGGTTGATTATCAATTGTCTGTTAATATACAAAATACATTAGTGATGTCCAGTTGTTAATAGCGATCTTGGATCATTGGATGACCGGGATGGCATCGAAACAATTTCCTTTTTTCACCAATCTCAGTTTGGAAAAATAGAAGCCCGATGGAGCCAAATCAGGTGAATACATTGATGACCGATAACATTGATGCATTTTTTGGTCAAGAATTCATCTACCATAATGGCTTTGTGCGATGCTGCATTGTCGTGCAACAAAAACCAACTGCCTGGCTCTCGATATTCCGGGCGAACTTGTCGAATTCTGGCCTGCAATTGTTGTAGAACCCCTAGATTCTGCGTTCACCGTCTGAGCTTCTGGGACGAATTTGGTGTGAACAATTCGCTTTGAATTGAAGAAAATGGTTAGCATTGTTTTGATTTTGCTCTTCTGCTAACTTACTACTGACCACGTCGCAATCTGACGTTTTGTTTTTGGCTTGTTTCATCATCAGTTACAATGGCTGACATGCTTTCCCGATTCCTTTGTGACATTACTAATATGTCTTTGAAATGCTAAACTTTCCAATATTTCTAGTAGTCTGTCAGAGTGTGTTTCAATAGAGCTTCTGTTTGGCCAAGTCATCAAGACTGTGCTTTTCCGTATCCCAGTTTCCTCTTTTCTTCATTGCAAGTGGCTTTTGGCGTCCCTGTTTGATAAGGTCGTACCCATTTTTTAGCGTTTCGGAAGTCTCTGCACCTCTTTTGTGTGAGATTATTAGACAAAATTAATTGGATTACCTGTTTTCATGTATGTATGTATAATCATTTCTTCCTATACCGCCCTCAGGCAGTGTCGAGGTCTAATTACATATATTACACTTCAATATTATGGATAATTTTCCTCCATCCTTTTCTGTCTGGTTTTCCTTTCGCTTCATTCCAGTTACTCCGTAGTATTTTCAGTGTTTGCTCCACGCTTTGATTCCATGACTTCCTTGGTCGCCCTGTTGTTCTTTTTCCTGCTGTCCTAGTTTGCCATATTGTTTTCGTTCTGTTATTCTCCTCCATTCTGGTAAGATGTCTCCACCATTTCAGCTTTTGTATTGCGATTTTACTATGTACTGATTTGATTCCCAGTTTTTTCCTGATTTCTGTATTTGGGATCTTATCTTTCCTTGTCTTACTCAGTATTCTTCGTAGAAACTTGCCTGTATTTTAAAGATTTTTAGTTTTGTTGCGTTTGTAATTTTTTTTGTTTATAACTATATTCCTTAGGCTGTTCTATACTCTATTCGCTGCTAGTATTCTGCTGTTGATTTCCGTTGTTCTCTATGGTAGTTCCCAAGTATTTATACTTCTTCACTGTTTCTATGTGTTGGTTATTTATTTTTATATTTATTGTTCTCTCATCTTTCCCTATCGATAAAACCTTTGTTTTTTGTACATTGATTTTCATATTCTTCTCCTCTAGTAATTTGTTCCACACCTTTAAATTGTGCTGCAGATCATTTTCGTTTTTGGCGAATATTACCATGTCGTTTGCGAATGTACAAACACTTAGATTTAGTTTTCTTAGGTTTAAGTTTCCGATATACAGATTTTTAGTTTCTCTGCTTGCTTTTTTTGTTGTCTCCTCCATTAGCACTATGAATAGTAGGGGACTTAGGGTTCCTCCTTGTCTTAGTCCGCTTTTGATGTGGAACGTTTCTGAAATCGCATTATTTGTTCTTATTCTTGGCTTTGATTGTCTGTATATACTTTTTATTGCTTCCATTAGTTGGTAATTGACCTTTCTTTCTTTTAATATCTTTCATATATCCTTTCTCTTAGTTCTGTCAAATGCCTTTTCTAGATCAACAAAACATACTATTGCTTCTCGATTATACTCTGTTAATTTCTCTATGGTTGTTTAAGGGTGAATATATGGTCTTGTATGCTTCTGTTTTTTCCTAAATCCAGCCTGTGTGCCTTCCAGTGATGCCTCTATTTTCTTCCTTAGTCTTCTCTCTAGTATTTTTTCATAAATTTTCTCCATTGTACTTAACAGCGATATACCTCTATAATTGCTGCATTCTTCTCTCCATCCCTTTTTATGTATAGGTAGCATTACTGCAGTTTTCCAATTTTTTGGTATTTCTTTTGCTTCCAAACCATATGTATTAACTTGTGTATTAGTTGTACTCCCTTCTCGCTGGCGTATTTAATTTGTTCGCTTTTAGTCATGTCATAACCTACTGCTTTAATTTTTCAGATCTTTGATCTTCTATTTCTTCTATGTTGATGTTGTCCTCTTCTGTGTAACTTTTGGGCACTCGTTCCGTTTCTACTCCCTTGTCTATTATGGTTTCTTCATTCAATAATGTTTTGAAGTATTCTTTCCCTATCTGTGTAATATCTTCCGGGTTATTCAGCATATTTCCATGAGCGTCTCTGATTTGGTTAAATGTTGACTGTTTTCCACGCTTCTCTGACCTGTTTTCATACATTCTAATAAATGTGGTAAATTTTGGATTCATTTATGTTTGTCATTGACAGGAAATTGAAGGAGGGGGGTGGTTAAAGGTCATAGAGAACTTAAATTTTCTTTTTATTATTTTCTTCAGATAGGCTACTGAAGAAAATTCTCCACATCATCAATTACAGTGTATCTCAAGTCTACCGCATATCACAACAATACATATGGCACTATTTTTACGAATACATGTTTTATAGGCTGATACGCTTATCCCAAACCACTACAGGCACCTAGTTTTTCTTTTACTTGTTCTGATATAGCTGATTTTATTAATTGTGTAGTAAATTTCTCCGATTATAGAAATATTCTATAAAAATCTAAAGAGTATAGGCTATATGTCTGCGCATATAGGACCATCTACGCAAATACGACCTCTATGAACCGGGGCAATAACAATTAATTTTACTTTACACTAGGCTTTATCACGTAAATTATTATTCAGTTCCACTTAAGCGGGGATTACTCACTTACGAAACATATAAATCTGGACTAACCGAGGGTCAGGCGGACCTACAGATTTCTCAACGTATACGTGTGCAGTGGACGCTACAGCTTATATTCTACGAGTATCTCTACTATCCTCTATGCTAGAGAGTACACACATATATGTACGTGTCTGCGTCTATGTGTTTTCCTAGATACATGGACCTTCTATGCTAGTTGATACGTGAGCTGTTTTGTGAACATCTAGGTCTAGGCAAGTCCCGGTTCGCAGGAAGAGAATCGTTAGCGTCGTAACGGCACGGTGCTATCGGAACACGTTCTAAATTACACGATCGGGACGCGTCCGGACGTCTTACCGTCACCACATACTGGAAGACATATTACACAGTCAGGAGCAGATGCAGTGTGTGTACTAGTACACGTTTCTCGGAAATCGAAAATATTTTATGTCAACCCGTGCAGTTATCAATAATGCTGAGTCTACTATATTTCGATTGGTTGGAATTCATTTTCTTTCCTGGAAAAGAGAAATAAACTAGTAGGATGGGATTTGTTGTAAGGTCATAAGTATTTCGAAATCATCGAGAGAAATGTTTCTCGAGGTAATTTTAGATTGTTTTTGTTTTGTGTGATGTTGATTGTGTCTAATGATGCTGACAAAATATGATTAAACATAATATAACAATAAAGATGTGATATTATTTCTGAGAGAAAGATAGAGATCACATATCTACTAGCAACAATGTTCACTACTAAAGTCAAAAAGTTACATATTTTATAAACTAAAAAAATTTCACGTAAAAATATCTATGATAACGACCATGCTGATTTCTTTATATTGCAACTCCTTAAAACTTCCTTGTGTAATTCCACTTACAGAAACATTCTCGTATGTGCAGTATATTAGGCGTTAGTTGGAGAACACAATGAAATCGAGAGAAATACTGATTTTCTTCGCAGACATACAACCTCACAATATGTGGATAAACTTCTTGAAATATGGGGACTACAGCGACGCTACTGCGATTCGAATTTGCATTACACGATTCAGTGCAACTGTTGCGAGCGTACGAAACTTGGGAAAATCCTGGAAAACTTTACCCCTATATAGATTCGCGAGGCCGGAGGAAGAATGCAGTAGTTCCCTAGAAAGTTCTGTAAATACGTGTTCACGTCGTTCTATGCCCCATTGCTATTAATTCCGACGACGCTTATCCGACAAGGATAGGTTACCAGAATCTGTGTAACTGTAATGGTTCATACATGAATGAATTTCTTTTTCGAGCGGAGGAATTATTATTTTGCTGGTGTCTGTAGTAGTTGAATAAGTGTTGTTTATAAAATCTAACCAACCAAAGAAGTGACGGTTCTTTAAGAGAAACTAAGTATTATTGTATGGTTTGTCGGTTAAACAATGGTAAATATTTGCAATATCTTGAGATTGTTTGTCGTTATAAGTAATTATATTTAATTACTATGTGCTTAAGTCATATTGACGTAATAATAACATTTTAATGACTTAAAACTGATATACTTCTGCATTACGTTTAATAGCGGACAGATAAATGTCGATAATGGATACAATGTCAATTGAATTTGTCCTTTCTTGAAATTTTAAGAATTGTTTCTCATGAAATTGCGAGTGTGGGCTTTCGAGAGTTTGAAAGATATGTAGATTGCTTCGCATCTGATAAAAAAAAACGAAAGGAAGGTGCCTGACGGATACATTTTTCACATCTTTCAATTAATTTATCTATACCGTAGAGACCAAACTAAAAATTTTGGTTCAACGTAAAAATTACTGAAGTAGTATGTAGTATGATTTACCAAGTTGGGAAAGTTCGAGAGTTAGAGCCTGTGGTTCTGGTTTCTATACAATATGTAATACCTATCAGTAGCTTACGGTAGAGCCAGAGGGGTTAAGTAATTGGCGAATAGTCGGGGTAGCTAAGGTACTAGCTATCAATGATCAAAAGTCTCCTGGCCTTTTTACGTGAGTGACTGTCGTGCATTTTACCATTCGAAGTGCGTTCAACTACCCAGCGTTCTGCCCGCTCTTACGACTCCGAGCTCGTTTTGGAAGTGTCCTGATTGTAGGAAGAAACGAGGAGAGACAAGGACGGTGGTGGGTTTACTTGCTATTCGAAATAACATTTTAACTTCTACTCTATTAGAGTTACACAGTAATGCTGAAGATCTTTGGATTTCTGTGAATTCCTCCAACGAACGACTTTTAATATGTGCCGTTATCTACCCCCGAGAGATGAGTACTTTATAATCAACTTGTTCAGCGTAGTTGAGCACACCGATACAGACACTATTTTAATTTTACGCGATTTCAACCGCCCCTCATAGAACTTGGATGGCTAAAGGTAATATTTTTTAGAGCCGCCTAGTTATGATAATAAATCAATAGATTTTGTAGATACGTGTTCTAATATAATCTTATACAAATCAGTTGTTGGTTAGACGGCTGACTATCGTTGTGAGAGGACGATAGGTGTCGGGGTTCAATTCTCTGGAGGAACGGTGACATTTTTTCAGAGAGTTTAATCCCGGATCGACTTTGCCATTCGCTGTTGGGAGCAAAGTGATTAACAGCGCGGCATCATAAAAGGCGATGATGCTGTCACAAAGCCATCTTGAACACAACTTACACACACAAAACTACACCGCAAGAGTTGCAGTGATAGCCAGACAAGTAATACAGCTTACGGAGTCACTGCACCTAAGCACGCACCACACATAAAAAAAATCAATAACTAACTGCGATGGGCGTCTTTTAGATTTAGTTTTTACAAATGACTTCATTATCGAGTCACTAATCCTCTGTAATTCTCTCTTCTCAAAAGAGATAATTATCACCATGCATTAGATCTTAAATATAAATTATAATAAGAGATGCCTAAATTACAATAATGTCCCTATGAGACTGTTTCGTAGAAGCTGATGATTTAATGAATGAGGAAGTTGCATCTGTTAGGTGGTTCGATGAACTAAGTCCCATTGAAGATATTGATAATGGTACAGTTTTGTAATGTTTATGCATTTGATACGACACAGTTTTCTAAAAATTACTTCAAATTTGAAGTCTGCACATGCATTCGTTTTGCAGCAACGTGGTTTGTTTATAACAGTTCGTAGCGGATAACTTCTTAAAATTTATTTGAATTAAGAAATTTGATATGCATTTCGGGCGTAACTGGAAGAAGTAGACATTTAAAATTAATTTAAATTCAAAGCTCATAGTTTATTAGCTGCTCTATTCTCTTAACTAAATCTCGTTGCGACATATCCTGTATTCAATACAAAAGCAAAAAAAATAAGCGAGACACCAAATAAAATGAACACACAGAAAATAGAAAAAATCACCAGCTCAACGTTTCCTTACTAATATCACCGACTACGTCAGGAGCAAAAGTGTGTTGCTACTATGGCACAGTTAAAATCGGAAGTTTTCATTATAAACAAAGATTTTAAACGATGATAGATTTTCAAAGTGGAATTATAGTCAGAAAATGAGTCTTTTAGATGACATGGCTAACTTTTCTAACCACAATCTCTCCCTTCTGACTCTCATAGAAAGCCTACATATTTACCATTATAGTTTGCTGGCTGTAAGTTATACATTCTTTGGTTTTTTTGGTATATATATGGTTTCCTCAATTTTTGTTTTTTGGAACCATTACTGGAATTAGATGTAGTGACGTGCAGTTTGAAGAATTTATGTTGTAATGCTGCGCAAACATAAGACCAATCTTGATTGGAGTCTATGTGAAACAGGCTGTTACAGTGATTTATGACAATAATTTTCATTTAAGAAGCAATAAATGATATTTATAATCTTAGTATAGATTACTTTAGCAAGTCTAAGAGGAAACGGATCTGCTTGCTTGTAAAAATATTATGTGTCATACGCTACTATATGAAATGAACTAACGGCTAGATATAATCTTTTTGTACCACAGGCTAAGGATATACTTAGTCAAAATTATTGTAGAGAGGGCTATAAAATCCATACAGATCGATTGGAGACCAATATTTTTTGAAATAATAATTTACGGTGTTCACGAAGAATTGTCTTTTCAAAGTAAGACTACACATATGCTAAAATGTTGAAATTAAATTCGCGATTCTTATGGGTATAATAGTAAAAATTCTGACACCGGGTACTGACCGTCGTCTATATCCGTTTGCTGCAAGAGAAATGATGTCATTTCCTGCGTTCCTGTTAGTTTCATACATGCATACCGTGGCGACACCACTACCGTCACCACTTTCCAGTTTTGCAGTTTTCCGGGCCTAAAAAGGCCCGCCATCTGACGGCACCGTTATAATTACGAGACCGTTCCCTGTGTCGTTCGGTTGGGCTTTGGGTCCGGACGATCTCGCCTCCTTCGGCGAATTTATGGCCTTAAAGGGGTGTTCGTTTCGCGAATAAAAGAAGGAGCTTATAAGTAGAACGCTAAACATATTAAATTATTTCGGAAGGACGACAGTAGGTGGCGGGAAACGAAGGGGTCCGGAGGGTAAGGAGAGGGTGGCATAAACAAAAAGTTTTAATCCATAAGTCAAAGTTTTGCTGTAGGGGGAAACCAAACATTTATCTGGTCCGTAAGTAAATTCTGTCCGGCTGTTAGATTTATATTGTACCGTTAGACGTGGCCAAAATTTATTATGGAATCATATAATTAATTATAATGTTTTTTAGTTAGTATAACGTCCGGATGCGAGTAACAAGATGCATTCGGAAAATTAATTGGTTTAATATTTTTCCCGTGTAGTAGCAATTTGTCAATGTTAACTGTCCTTAGTTTCGTTGACAGCGATTTCATTTTCTGTATAGGAATCGTGTTCGCTTGCATGACCTCGAGTTTTATAATTTTGCTTTCTTCCTCTTTGTAAATATGTGGTTAACATCTTCATTTTCGTGTTTTTTAGTCGTAAAAAAACTGTTATTAGTTCACGAAACTTGTATAGAACGTAACACAAACTGAAGAGCTTTCAAGTTACGTTTTTAGATTCTATCTTTATGTTACTTCTTCATCCGCAACCCATATTTTTACAATCAGTAAATCATTCTTTAAAAAATTGGATACGGATGTCAGTTATTCAATTTATCAAATTTTATTTTAGAACATCGAATATCAGGTCAATTACAAAAAAATCTTCTGTCGATATTTCTTCGACGCTATAAAAGGAAATGGTAATCGGATTTATAACGCTGCGTTACCTAATATACATGTATATACATAAAAGAAAATCAATAAAGACCCTGGAAATTTATGTTCACAATAAATAATCTTCGGACCAAATATCGCATTCCATCTTTCTTTTCCCGTGCGAATATTTTATCTTTTTCGCTTGATAGCACGGAAAGTGAGGCTTTGCTTTCTCTTATCTTTTCCGTAGTAGTAATTGGTGAAAAGGAATAACTTCTCGAGTCAAATAACGGAAATTTGCTTTGGGGAAAACAACTATCATCCAATTGGAAAAATAGAAAGAAGTTAAATTTATCTGATTAATGTCGATGATTTATTGATACATGTTGTTGTTATAATTCATAATACAGCTTATATTTAGTTAATGTAATTAAGAAGAGTTGACTTAATAAGTACAACATAATGAGGAACGTACTACTCCATGTTTTAGTACAAATAGTACAAGTCTTGAATTATCGTTCATTTCATTTTTGTTTTGTCTTTTATTACTGCTTAGTCACTTTGTTTTCTAACCAAATTTTTGTCAAGTAACAATTCTGGATTCTGTCGTCACAGTACCTACACAATATATCTTACTTTCTGTAAAATCTTCCACTCTTCTGTGTTTGTTGCAGTAAAGTAATTACCACAATAAATATGGCAATATTTTCCAGTGAGTGAATGGGTTAGATTTTTTGCTTTGAATCCTCCCAATATTTTTTTCTAACACACCGAAGCTCCTATGCCTGAAAGTGACAATTAAGTAACAATTAAGATGAAGTAATATTAAGAAGTAAAGGAAAACGTGTCTAACAAATGCAGGTTAAGGTAGAACAAAAAGTAATATGACTTGGTTGCCATAATTTCAAATAATAAACAAAACCAAATACGTTTTAGAAATTCAACCTGAATTTAGATTCACAAATATCAGAAGGTAAAGAATAGGATACGCAGAAACTTGGAATTGAAGGTTTAGTTTTCCACAATTGAGAAATTTGTTACGAAAATCCTAAAACGAGAAATTGAGATAAATGAGAAGATCTACCACCTCTATCTCCGAGGCTATCCATGAGCATTTTTATTTCTTGAAAAACCTGAAAATAGGATGCAATTTCATTAATCTAAAAGTACAATTAAGATGTTGAAATTTTCCTGAAAAAATAGATTTTTTCTGATTGCCTGACCGATTTTAGGGATTGCTAGTCGTTTTGTCGTGCGGTATTGATATTTAGACAGTCTAAACTAGACTCCGACAGATCTAACGTGACCACTGTCAAAGCAGGAGGCCTCTTTATTTGTACTGAATGGTAAGTTTGGTATCATTTGTGTTTTAAATCATTTTCGAAAAGTTTATATATATTTTTTTAATGTGTGGTGGGTGCTTAGTTGCGGTGACTCTGTAAGCTGTATTACTTGTTTGGCTATGACTGTAACTCTCGCGGTGTAGTTTCGTGTGTGTAAATTGTGTTCAAATGGCTTTGTGACAGCATCATATTGCCTTTTATAATACCGCGCTGTTAATTACTTTGCCCCCAACAACGAACGGTAAGTCGATCTGGAATTTCAACTCTCTGAAAAAATGTCACCATCCCTCCAGAGAATTGAAACCCGGTACCTATCGTCCCGCCGCAACGATAATCAGCCGCCTAACCACAGCGGCTATCGATCCGTTCAAATTTCAAATTATAAATTTTATTTCATCATAATAATCTCCGCTTTTGGTTTTGATTTAAATAACAATAAACCATCTTGAATGAAACCAATACTACCTCCACAATGAGCGATTATCCATCTTTGCTCAGCTCCATCTTTTTTTAACTCCATGTTCATCAGGACCTCGTCAGAATATTGAAACAGTATACTTTTGTCTTTCATCTAAATACAGGGTGAGGACTTTAACTGGAACAAATTCGATAAAAAATCAAGTGACAATTTTTGTGAAAAATGATTGGACACGTCGACTTTTATTTTTGAATACGGATTTTTTGTGGTAAATGCATATATACAGGGTGGCCCAAAAATAAATTACGACCATCAACTTATACCATCAAGTTCTATCGATAGGGGACTTTAAATGGAACAAATTCCATAAATTTATTATTTCAAAAGTTGTTCGAAATGCGCTCCATTCACTTCTTGGCAAAGAGCCAATCGGTTATAAAACTCATTTTGCAGGCTGTTTAAAACCTGAGGTGGTATTAATCTGATTTTCAGTCTAATCCGAGTTTCCAATTCTTCGATATTTCTAGGCTCTATAACATACATACATAAATTTCTCGATAATTGTTGAGTTTAGGTATAGGACATGGTACATAAAACATACTTAGATTTCGATAAAGAATTCAAAAATATAATAAAAAATAGGTCATTCCATTTGAAAAATGAAGTTGATGGTCGTAACTTATTTTTGGGCCATCCTATATACAGTGTGTTTCACTTTCCATGGGGACACCTAAATAACTTTTTTATTTTGAAAGCAATCAATATAAAATTTTTATCAGTTATGTAGGCCACGACAATGCATCTTTTCATATGAATAGAGTTTTTATAAAGTCAAAATCTAGCCAACTACGATTAAAATAAAAAGTAGCGTTTCAAGTCGGGTCATAGTAGCGATTAAGATAGAGCAAAAAAGTATTAAGAAAAGTTATTACAAATCACTCAAGAACTCCAAATACCAAATTTCTCTGAAAAATTTGTAATTTTACATTTTTCTCCATTTTTATGCCATCAGCAGATGATAATTTGTTATTGCAATAATAAGAGTGCCATGAAACAAGAAAACGATTCATCAGTTCAAACGTCAAACATCAAACGTCAATTAACTAAACAGTTTACTTCAGTTGCAACTATCGAACTTTGCTAAGCAATGGCCGATAGACATTTAAGTATTGCTGAAAAAGTAGAAATTATTCGAATTGTTGGTGACAATGTACGTTCTACCCGAGAGGCGGCTAGAGAGTTTAACGCGAGGCACCCTGAACGTCCACCCATCCGTCATCGAACTGTTGCATACTTGAATAATATTTTCAACACTACTGGAAATGTTACTAAACCACGTCCACGAGGATTGAACAATCGAGAACACCATTTAGATGCAGTAATATTAGCAGCGTATCGTAATAATCCTCACACGAGTTTACGAGATATGGCTAGAAATTTAAATATCTCTTACTCTAAAATTTGGAGATGTCTCCGTCGTCACAAATTGAAACCGTATAAGCCAAAATATTTACACACTCTTGAAGATGGAGATCTCCATAGAAGAATGGAGTATTGTCTATGGGCTCAAGGTAATTATCTAAATGACAGAGAATTTTTGAAAAAAATTATGTTTAGTGATGAAGCTACATTTACTACTAACGGTGTACTTTCGTCCCAGAACTGTAGATACTGGGCAACAGAAAACCCAAACTGCGTCATCAACTGTAAAAGACAATATTCACAGAAAATTAATGTGTGGTGCGGAATTTTAAATGCACGAATCATTGGCCCGTTTTTCTTTTTTGACACGCTAAATGCAGAAAGGTTTTTACATTTTTTAAATACTGAATTAATGGATGTGCTTGATGATTTACCACTGGATGAGAGGCGAGATTTGTACTTCCAGCTAGATGGATCCCCGGTTCATAACGCAAGAATAGTGCGAGCATGGTTAGACGAGCACTTTCCGTTAAGATGGATAGGTCGTAATAGCCCGTTAATAGAGTGGGCTCCTAGATCGCCTGACATTACACCACTTGACTTTTTCCTTTGGGGAACTATTAAAAATGTTGTGTATGCATCAAGACCGGAAAACATACAGGAACTGTGTCAGAGAATCCGACAAGCCTGCCGAGAAATTTCCCCAGAAATACTACGACGAGTTGTACTGAATCACAAAAGACGATTGGAAAAATGTATCCGTCTTCAAGGTGATCTAGTTGAAAAAGATCCTATTTAAAATATTGTTCGTTAAATTGTTGCTATATTTTGTTCTTTAATACTGAATAAAATTTGCGAATCGTTTTCTTGTTTCATGGCACTCTTATTATTGCAATAACAAATTATCATGGAGAAAAATGTAAAATTACAAATTTTTCAGAGAAATTTGGTATTTGGAGTTCTTGAGTGATTTGTAATAACTTTTCTTAATACTTTTTTGCTCTATCTTAATCGCTACTATGACCCGACTTGAAACGCTACTTTTTATTTTAATCGTAGTTGGCTAGATTTTGACTTTATAAAAACTCTATTCATATGAAAAGATGCATTGTCGTGGCCTACATAACTGATAAAAATTTTATATTGATTGCTTTCAAAATAAAAAAGTTATTTAGGTGTCCCCATGAAAAGTGAAACACACTGTATATGAATTTACCACAAAAAGTCCGTATTCAAAAATAAAAATCGACTTTCCAAGCATTTTTCGCACAAATTGTCACCTGATTTTTTATCGAATTTGTTCCAGTTAAAGTCCCCACATTGTATATTATAATACAAGTCTTTTACTTTCACCAATGTTATCGTTAGCCTTTAGGAAACCTCCTACCTTGTGAGGTATGTCTCACGAAATAAAGTAGCCAAAGATTAACTGTAATAAATTGTATTTGATAAAAGATATTTAAAGCTCATACCAAATACAGTTTATTTTAGTATACGTAGGCAATCTCAAATACAATACAATAAATTAAATTATCTAAACTTAGCGAAATTACACACCCTTTTCCGAACACCTGCCATAAGTGTCTGAATTGAAGATCGCGAAATTTTCGAGCAGTTGCGTTCCAAAATGTTAGGAAATCAGCCATGTCTGTGGCAGCTGCACCTTTCTTACGCAACTCACGCTTGATGTTTGCCCAATATCGTTCGATAGGGCGAAGTTCCGGACAATTAGACGGATTGATGTGTTTTGCAATGAAACTGATGTTTTCTTAGTTGAATAAATTTAAAGTTTCGTGAGCATAGTGAGCGGACGCTGAGTCAGACCAAAATATTGGAGACACTGTGTGCTTGCGATGGAGTGGCACAAAGCGCTGCGTAATACATTGCTCTCGGTAGTTCTCGCCGTTGATTGTATCGAAGAGTAAAGAACGTTGAACTTTTTAAACCACATGAGCAGATAGCTTGCCATACCACAATCTTCTAGCTGAATTTTTCTATTGCGACATTTTTATCCTTATCTGAAACATCCTTACTGCGGCTCTGCGTCTTTGATCCGACAAGATATCACGCTTCTTGACAGTACAGTTAATGCGTCAGTTGTTTTAGACAAATTTTACGTTTAAACTAGCTACATGGTTATCTAGAGGTCTCATAGCATCAGTATGACACAGTTCATTGGTCTAAAGGATTCTTCAATTACGTTTTGGCATGGATGTATCTGCACTGGCTATCTACTGTATTGTTTGTCATGGCTGCGCTAGAGCTCTTCTTGTGTACACCACTGTTTCTCATTTGCTGAAAAGTCGGTATTATCGCTGCGAGTATCGAACTGTAAAAAGATTAATTTTGTGCTATTATTTCTTATAAGAGGATTGCTTTTGCAAAATTTTATGTTGATATTGATAACAGGTTGGTTTTTAATATTCTTTGACTTTGAATTGAAACATTCTTCTTCCCATTTAATTGGTAAGTAATTAGCACATACTTTTTCATTCTTTGGTGTTACTGGTTTTATGTTTAACTTAAGCTCTTATCCAAGATCACTTTTTTTCAATTTACTCCTTTTAGCTGTTTGCTGGGCACATTATGTGACACGACTTACTGAGGTGCATGTTTTAGGCAATTTTGTACATTTAATTGAAACGATTTCTTGTTGTACTTTATCTAAGCCGAAGCAACTTGAAAATTTAACCATTGCGCAATAGTGAAGACACTTTTATTGCTTTCATTTTATAAATGTAAGTTTTTGACCTTGTTATTTTAGAAATTACTCTTCATTTTATTTTTTGAAGTTATTTTAAACAATGCTTGCTGCCATTAACAAAAAAGGTGCAAGTTTGAGATTTGGGAATTTATAATAAATGAAAACAAAAGAACTTAGGGATACACAACTTTGATGTAAAGATTTGAAACTTATTACTTTGATTCCAAAATGGATTTTTTTAATATCACGGATATTAATATGCGTTTTTCATCCAAAGGTATATCGAGCTGATCTAACTACGTGCTTCCCCGTATTTATTATCCTCAATTTTACCTTATAATAATTTTCCCCGAGCTAAGAAAATTGAGTAAAGAAGATGTTATATAAACATCTCCAGAAACGAAGAGATATATAAATCTTTATTCCTTTACTGATTTAAGACATTAGAAAAAGATGATAGACGTAAATACGGCTTCAAATTGCGACGATATACATTACATTTTACGACGGAAGGGGGTGTAAGAAAATATAAGCGAGCATATTTCTGACGCTTTACGGTCTGTGTACACAGTCGCCATCAAATATGTAAAGTTAATCCACTTCCTTAGTAATAAACATCAAAAACTATGACTACGATGCCTTGGAGACCCTATCAGGTTATTACATCGCTAATAACGTCTGCTTAAAAGCGGCGCTGTCGTTTCGTTTGAAGAGGATCCTTGCGGAAGGCCGTCATAGCCGGAAGACAAGAAACTGGGACAAGTTATTCGTTGCGTCATTGATGGATGATTTGCAGGATGTTGGTTTTAGATGGAGTTGTTTTTTCTGTAGTTATATTCCAGTGGACATACATGTAACTCGGAAAATATAATATCGTTAAGGGAATCTTTAAAAAATCTGGATTTAGTTTTTATATTTTGCTTCGGTTAGTAATACTTTTTTATAGTCCTGTTATGTATTACGTTCTCATAACATGAAATCGTTATTTTTCTTAATATGTGTGTATATATCGTCTAGCTGAGTATAGGCATTTATAATCGCTATCGATTATTTGTGTATTTTATTCCTCATGCTCGATGATGAAAAATAATTAATAAAGGAAAATTATAGTAGCAACTATTATGATGCTCTCGACGTACTAAGACAGTTTTATTCTTAAGAAAGTATAAAAAAATATTAGAAATAAATGTTACTACCATTCGCTGTTGGGAACAACGTGATCAGCAGCGCAACATCATAAACAGTGCTGTAACAAGGCCATTGAAAACACTTCGACACACACAAATTATACAGCAAGTGTTGTAATGACGACCAGGCAAGTAATACAGCTTAAGAAGCCGTTGTCATTAGAACCCATCTGAGACAAAACAAATGAAATCCAGTGTTAACATTTTTTTGTTATTTTTTGCTTTACTTAAAAATGTTAGAAAGTTTACAACCCATAAATATCAGATATTTTTGGTAGGTTGTAGTTTTATGACAAGATAGAAGTAAGTACCCCAAGTTCCTAGCATAGTGATCATGCGTAATACCATTAAAGAAAATATTGAAGTTACAATGTGCATACAAAGCATAGGAGTTCCAGAATATAAATATCAGCGAAAGTTAATATTTTGTGATTGAAATACATTTTTACAGGAATGCCTCGAGGTTAAACCTATCATAGACCTGAGAGCCCGCTTCTGAATAGGGGAAACGCGATTGGAATCCGAACACATTCCCCAATGTATAATATGCCATAGGCCATTCTCGATTGAAAATTAGAATAATAAAAGTTTTTTACAACCAAAAAACTACAAGACTTTTTAGCTTATAAATAGTATAACAAGGTTCGAGAGAGACTGCTACAGAGCTCATCAACATGAGAAGTCCACTTCAGATGCTCATCAATGAACACTTCGCCAGGGGGTCATTGGGAAGTCATTAATGTAAATTATAAACAGTGTAGGTTCCAAAACGGAACCCTGGGGTACTCCTATATTAATACTTAACAACATACAAGTTTGCGATTTCTCAGGTATGATTGGAACCAGCTTAAAGTTTTACCATTAATTCCATATCTTTCAAGCTTGTAAATTGGTACTGGTAGGCAAGGAAAACCTTGATCAACACATTTGTAAATTTCTGCTAAAAAAAATTCTAGACGAAACGCCGCTGTGTATAGTCTGTCATATTCATATATCGGTTGATTATCAATTGTCTGTTAATATACAAAATACATTAGTGATGTCCAGTTGTTAATAGCGATCTTGGATCATTGGATGACCGGGATGGCATCGAAACAATTTCCTTTTTTCACCAATCTCAGTTTGGAAAAATAGAAGCCCGATGGAGCCAAATCAGGTGAATACATTGGATGACCGATAACATTGATGCATTTTTTTGGTCAAGAATTCATCTACCATAATGGCTTTGTGCGATGCTGCATTGTCGTGCAACAAAAACCAACTGCCTGGCTCTCGATATTCCGGGCGAACTTGTCGAATTCTGGCCTGCAATTGTTGTAGAACCCCTAGATTCTGCGTTCACCGTCTGAGCTTCTGGGACGAATTTGGTGTGAACAATTCGCTTTGAATTGAAGAAAATGGTTAGCATTGTTTTGATTTTGCTCTTCTGCTAACTTACTACTGACCACGTCGCAATCTGACGTTTTGTTTTTGGCTTGTTTCATCATCAGTTACAATGGCTGACATGCTTTCCCGATTCCTTTGTGACATTACTAATATGTCTTTGAAATGCTCTACTTTCCAATATTTCTAGTAGTCTGTCAGAGTGTGTTTCAATAGAGCTTCTGTTTGGCCAAGTCATCAAGACTGTGCTTTTCCGTATCCCAGTTTCCTCTTTTCTTCATTGCAAGTGGCTTTTGGCGTCCCTGTTTGATAAGGTCGTACCCATTTTTTAGCGTTTCGGAAGTCTCTGCACCTCTTTTGTGTGAGATTATTAGACAAAATTAATTGGATTACCTGTTTTCATGTATGTATGTATAATCATTTCTTCCTATACCGCCCTCAGGCAGTGTCGAGGTCTAATTACATATATTACACTTCAATATTATGGATAATTTTCCTCCATCCTTTTCTGTCTGGTTTTCCTTTCGCTTCATTCCAGTTACTCCGTAGTATTTTCAGTGTTTGCTCCACGCTTTGATTCCATGACTTCCTTGGTCGCCCTGTTGTTCTTTTTCCTGCTGTCCTAGTTTGCCATATTGTTTTCGTTCTGTTATTCTCCTCCATTCTGGTAAGATGTCTCCACCATTTCAGCTTTTGTATTGCGATTTTACTATGTACTGATTTGATTCCCAGTTTTTTCCTGATTTCTGTATTTGGGATCTTATCTTTCCTTGTCTTACTCAGTATTCTTCGTAGAAACTTGCCTGTATTTTAAAGATTTTTAGTTTTGTTGCGTTTGTAATTTTTTTGTTTATAACTATATTCCTTAGGCTGTTCTATACTCTATTCGCTGCTAGTATTCTGCTGTTGATTTCCGTTGTTCTCTATGGTAGTTCCCAAGTATTTATACTTCTTCACTGTTTCTATGTGTTGGTTATTTATTTTTATATTTATTGTTCTCTCATCTTTCCCTATCGATAAAACCTTTGTTTTTTGTACATTGATTTTCATATTCTTCTCCTCTAGTAATTTGTTCCACACCTTTAAATTGTGCTGCAGATCATTTTCGTTTTTGGCGAATATTACCATGTCGTTTGCGAATGTACAAACACTTAGATTTAGTTTTCTTAGGTTTAAGTTTCCGATATACAGATTTTTAGTTTCTCTGCTTGCTTTTTTTGTTGTCTCCTCCATTAGCACTATGAATAGTAGGGGACTTAGGGTTCCTCCTTGTCTTAGTCCGCTTTTGATGTGGAACGTTTCTGAAATCGCATTATTTGTTCTTATTCTTGGCTTTGATTGTCTGTATATACTTTTTATTGCTTCCATTAGTTGGTAATTGACCTTTCTTTCTTTTAATATCTTTCATATATCCTTTCTCTTAGTTCTGTCAAATGCCTTTTCTAGATCAACAAAACATACTATTGCTTCTCGATTATACTCTGTTAATTTCTCTATGGTTGTTTAAGGGTGAATATATGGTCTTGTATGCTTCTGTTTTTTCCTAAATCCAGCCTGTGTGCCTTCCAGTGATGCCTCTATTTTCTTCCTTAGTCTTCTCTCTAGTATTTTTTCATAAATTTTCTCCATTGTACTTAACAGCGATATACCTCTATAATTGCTGCATTCTTCTCTCCATCCCTTTTTATGTATAGGTAGCATTACTGCAGTTTTCCAATTTTTTGGTATTTCTTTTTGCTTCCAAACCATATGTATTAACTTGTGTATTAGTTGTACTCCCTTCTCGCTGGCGTATTTAATTTGTTCGCTTTTAGTCATGTCATAACCTACTGCTTTAATTTTTCAGATCTTTGATCTTCTATTTCTTCTATGTTGATGTTGTCCTCTTCTGTGTAACTTTTGGGCACTCGTTCCGTTTCTACTCCCTTGTCTATTATGGTTTCTTCATTCAATAATGTTTTGAAGTATTCTTTCCCTATCTGTGTAATATCTTCCGGGTTATTCAGCATATTTCCATGAGCGTCTCTGATTTGGTTAAATGTTGACTGTTTTCCACGCTTCTCTGACCTGTTTTCATACATTCTAATAAATGTGGTAAATTTTGGATTCATTTATGTTTGTCATTGACAGGAAATTGAAGGAGGGGGTGGTTAAAGGTCATAGAGAACTTAAATTTTTCTTTTTTATTATTTTCTTCAGATAGGCTACTGAAGAAAATTCTCCACATCATCAATTACAGTGTATCTCAAGTCTACCGCATATCACAACAATACATATGGCACTATTTTTACGAATACATGTTTTATAGGCTGATACGCTTATCCCAAACCACTACAGGCACCTAGTTTTTCTTTTACTTGTTCTGATATAGCTGATTTTATTAATTGTGTAGTAAATTTTTCCGATTATCGAAATATTCTATAAAAATCTAAAGAGTATAGGCTATATGTCTGCGCATATAGGACCATCTACGCAAATACGACCTCTATGAACCGGGGCAATAACAATTAATTTTACTTTACACTAGGCTTTATCACGTAAATTATTATTCAGTTCCACTTAAGCGGGGATTACTCACTTACGAAACATATAAATCTGGACTAACCGAGGGTCAGGCGGACCTACAGATTTCTCAACGTATACGTGTGCAGTGGACGCTACAGCTTATATTCTATCTCTACTATCCTCTATGCTAGAGAGTACACACATATATGTATGTACGTGTCTGCGTCTATGTGTTTTCCTAGATACATGGACCTTCTATGCTAGTTGATACGTGAGCTGTTTTGTGAACATCTAGGTCTAGGCAAGTCCCGGTTCGCAGGAAGAGAATCGTTAGCGTCGTAACGGCACGGTGCTATCGGAACACGTTCTAAATTACACGATCGGGACGCGTCCGGACGTCTTACCGTCACCACATACTGGAAGACATATTACACAGTCAGGAGCAGATGCAGTGTGTGTACTAGTACACGTTTCTCGGAAATCGAAAATATTTTATGTCAACCCGTGCAGTTATCAATAATGCTGAGTCTACTATATTTCGATTGGTTGGAATTCATTTTCTTTCCTGGAAAGAGAGAAATAAACTAGTAGGATGGGATTTGTTGTAAGGTCATAAGTATTTCGAAATCTTCGAGAGAAATGTTTCTCGAGGTAATTTTAGATTGTTTTTGTTTTGTGTGATGTTGATTGTGTCTAATGATGCTGACAAAATATGATTAAACATAATATAACAATAAAGATGTGATATTATTTCTGAGAGAAAGATAGAGATCACATATCTACTAGCAACAATGTTCACTACTAAAGTCAAAAAGTTACATATTTTATAAACTAAAAAAATTTCACGTAAAAATATCTATGATAACGACCATGCTGATTTCTTTATGTTGCAACTCCTTAAAACTTCCTTGTGTAATTCCACTTACAGAAACATTCTCGTATGTGCAGTATATTAGGCGTTAGTTGGAGAACACAATGAAATCGAGAGAAATACTGATTTTCTTCGCAGACATACAACCTCACAATATGTGGATAAACTTCTTGAAATATGGGGACTACAGCGACGCTACTGCAATTCGAATTTGCATTACACGATTCAGTGCAACTGTTGCGAGCGTACGAAACTTGGGAAAATCCTGGAAAACTTTACCCCTATATAGATTCGCGAGGCCGGAGGAAGAATGCAGTAGTTCCCTAGAAAGTTCTGTAAATACGTGTTCACGTCGTTCTATGCCCCATTGCCATTAATTCCGACGACGCTTATCCGACAAGGATAGGTTACCAGAATCTGTGTAACTGTAATGGTTCATACATGAATGAATTTCTTTTTCGAGCGGAGGAATTATTATTTTGCTGGTGTCCGTAGTAGTTGAATAAGTGTTGTTTATAAAATCTAACCAGCCAAAGAAGTGGCGGTTCTTTAAGAGAAACTAAGTATTATTGTATGGTTTGTCGGTTAAACAATGGTAAATATTTGAAATATCTTGAGATTTTTTGTCGTTATTAAATAATTATATTTTAATAACTTTGTAATGACGTCACATTGACGTAATAATAACATTTTAATGTAGTAAAACCGACATACTTCTGCATTACGTTTAATAGCGGACAGACGAATGTCGATAATGCTAGATTGTGAATTGAATTAGTCCTTTTTTGAAATTTTGAGAATTGTTTCTCATGAAATTGCGAGTGTGGGCTTTCGAGAGTTTATTGAAAGATGGATTGCTTCGCATCTGATAAAGAAAAACGAAAGGAAGGTGCAGTTCCTTCTCAGTCGATATACGAGGGAGCGTTTTTATATTCGCGGAATGGGGGATAAGGGGTGGAAATAAAAAAACCAAATTATTTTTCTTTTTCAATATATTCACCTGCAAGACGGATACATTTTTCACATCTTTCAATTAATTTATCTATACCCTCATAAAAAAATAATTTCTCTTTATCTGCAAAATACGCCGAAACTGCCTCCTTGACTTCATCATCGGCAGTAAATTTTTTACCCCGCAGCTATTTTTTCATTTTCGGAAATAGGTAATAATCACTCGGGGCCAGGTCTGAGCTGTAGGGTGGGTGATTCACAATTTCGAAGCCCACCTTATACAGGGCAGCTAACGCAACGCGGCTCTTGTGGACGGGCGCGTTGTCGTGCAAAAGCAGCACACCTTTCGTCAATTTTCCCCGTCTTTTCTCTTTAATGGCTTCTTTTAGTCGCTCTAATATTCAAGCGTAATATTCTCCGGTTATAGAAACACCTTTATATTTATAATCAATCAACAACATTCCTTCCGAGTCCCAAAATACCGTTGCCATGAGTTTCCCAGCTCGGGTCGTCTTCAAGGGATTCCCTTCCTTGTTTAAATAAACTATGCCACTTGTACACCATGGTTTTTCCTGGACAAGAGTCGTCGTAAACCAATGACATCTCATTCATTATGGTCGCGACTGATTTTCCTTGCCTGGTAAGGAACTTTATAACGGCACGATATTCGATTTTTTCCATATTTCTCTTTTCACTCCTCATTATGTTACTTGGTTGACGATAGCTCAAAGACTAACTGTCTAATAACAATGAAACTTCGTATTTATACTAATTATGACTCGCTGCACAGGTCACGCCCCCAATGCGCCTAATCACCCCCCTACAACCAGCTCATTCCGCGAATATAAAAACGCTCCCTCGTAAAGAAGAAGGTGACAAATTCTTGAATCACCATTCACTTGATATAACTCCAAAACTACAAACTCTGTGCGCAAAAAATGTGATTCTGGCAGTGAAGCAGTAAGAACTGTCTAATATGAACGCTAGTTGCAATCAAATTTTGTTTTAATGCAGCGAAATACATCTTAGTGGGAGTTGTACCCTTATAGCTCAGATTCTCTCTCTTTATTTGACACTCAGATTCTGTCTGAGTGGGTGCTTTAATGGCATAGTTCCGCTGACACCACATACCTCCCTGCGGGTCTATCAACTAATTAGAGAGGTTGACGTCTGTGATAGTTTCAAAGTGTCAATTTCAATCTAACGTGTTGAATTAATTAATGGCAACAGAAAACATCCAAAAAACCATTCATATTAGAATATTTTTATTCTTGATGGTTTAGTGGGTGATATTCTATAGAAGATTTGGGCATGTTCCAAATTTCCAGCAATATACGTTGATGTATTGTTACGTTAAGTTATTTTATTATTTGTAACAGTAGAATCTATCTGCTTTAGCTTTGATGCAACGAAGTTAATCGATATACGGGTTCTGTCTTTAAAGTTCTTATGGCTGTCAGATTTTACTTGTTTATTTCACGCTTAGGTTCATCTTCAATGACATAGTTTTCCTGACAAATCGATAGATTTAAGTATTTTTTCCATTTAACAGTCAGGATCGACCCAATATGATGGGTCGAAGTCGAATTTTGCTTTAATGCAGTAAGATATACCTCAGTGCCAATTGTATCTCTACAGCAAAATGCCCTCTCCTCTTCCTTGACAACTATTTAAAGCAATCTAGGTATATCTCTAAATGTTAGTTTAAGACGACAATGAGTACATTAATCCAAAATTTACAAAACAATGGACATTATACAAAATATTAATTAAATTCAATATTTTTCTTGATTAGGAAATTACATTTTGTATTTTAAACTTTTAAATGTATTTTATGTGAATTTGTCAATACTATGTCCTAAGTTATATATCAATGGTTATATGCATACATACATATACCATTTTATTATTATCGTCTACAATTTTAATATAGGTACATATCTTGAAGCTTATGTTTTAGATATTTCTTGCATTTCTGTTATATAGTCAACTGTAAACCGAAATTATAGTTAATCGTTATGGCCAGTATGTTTTTGACGTGACTTTATTATTGAATTTACTGTTGGATAATTTAATATAATGTCGGTTGCAGGACTTTTGTCTTTATCGTATACTCACAAGTCAGTGAAATTTAAAATATCAACAAAAACAAATTCTCATTTATATTTTCCAGTGAATATTTATATGCCTGTGAATTATTCAATGTAAGCTTAAATGTTTTTTATATTATGTTTAAATAAATAAGTTGTGAAAAGCATATCGAATAATTTTCAATTCTGTATAAACGGGTTTTCAAATATTATTATTTAAATGTTCATCGTAAAATAAATAAACACACCGATCGTTATGTATACAATGTAATCTTTAATAACATTTTACTTTTACGCAGTAAACATGTAAAATCTCGCTCAATAAAATCATGTAATGTTTCTCAAATTAATTTAAAACAAGAAAAGAAGCTTATTCTCCACTTTGTTCTTTGTCCGAACCTTCAAAAATATTGAGAAAAGATTTTTTAATTTCATTTAATTAATATAAATAACCGCTTATCCTAACTAAGGAAGAATATACATTTAGAACACTTAAATAAATAAAAATGAAGAATGTATTGTATTAATTACATCTGTGTATAATAAATTACATCATACATAATATATACCTAACAAATAGGAAGACTAGGAATATATATATAGGAAGCCAATATTTGCAATATTGATCAAATGAAAACTTCTATATCGAAAACAAAAAAGTAAGTATATCATTACACCAAATATGTATAGTTAATAGTAGCTGTACAAAGGGAAATGTATAGGCGAAGAGAGAGACAAGTACGATTCATCGTTCATTAGAAACCTCTCTGTCTTCTGTACTTTCTAACCTGTAGTTTTAAACGCAAATGTGTAATATGTATACAGGGTGTCTCAGCGAGAACGTTCATTAGAAGTTTATGGCGTTTTGGTCAAAATATAAATTGGAAAATTTAGAATTATATATAGTCGATTATGTTCTCTTCACTGAAAACATTATTAGATTTCTAGCGCTTCCGGTTATACCGGAAGTCGCCATCTACTTCATTATTTTTAATGGAACACCCTGTATATTTTTACACATTTGGATTCACCTATTTTTAAACTTTATGAATATCTTTACTTTTTGCGATTTGATTCGGCGTTTTGTAGTTATCCCATTTTTTCTGAAAAAATTTGCTCTAGCAGACATTTATTCAAAAAATCAGAGGACACTCGATTTTTCGTATATCAATTTAAAATTCGTAATATACTTAAACAACATGTTGGAATATATTTTAGCGCCGAGAACGGCTGCCTACATTGCGTGATTACTTTACTGTTAACTCTTCGAAATTTTAAAGAACCATAACTTCATTTTTTCAAATTGCGCCCCCCATATTTTATTACTTAGTCGTCTTCGTGGTCCAATTCTACATCTTTTATGTCCCGCATGTACTATACCTAAAATTAATAGGTTAGGAGATAATTAGATTTTTTGAAAAATTGCACACCATCGATACTTATCCAGTGTGCCATGGAAAATAAACGTTCTCAAAGATTTATTGTCGAAGTCTAACGTCAAAATCATTCTTTGTCGTTTGATGCTTGTCAGTTAATAATTATCCGTTAAATGCCTTTACACTATTGCTATAAAGAGTTAAAATGGATAACAATAACTAAAACAATGTATACACAAATCAAGAAATTCTTAATTTATTTTTTATGAAATGGGTGTAAAAAGCTAGAAAGAAATTATAATAATTGTTCGAAATGGTGGCCGTTCGCATTCAATCACAGTATTAAACGCCAAGAAACACCCTCAAGTTTTACTCTTTGTAGATCTTGAGAAGAGAGTCTGTCCAATGTTACTCGCACACATGGTCTTCAAAGGAAAAAATCCATATGTGTCATATCCAGAGATCTTACAGGCCAATTCCTAACCAATTTACTCACCTGTTTTCGAATATCGAGGTGTAAACATTGTTTTCGTCATTGTTATCCACTTTAACTCTTTATAGTAATAATGTAAAGCCATTTAACGGATAATTTTAACTCACAAGCATCAAACGAGGAAGTGAGATTTTGACGTTAGACTTTGCGAATAAATCTTTGAGAACGCTTATTATCCATGGCACACTGGATAAGTATCGATGAGTTATGTGTACATTTTTCAAAAATTCTAATTATCTCCTAAACTATCAATTTTAGGTATGGCACATGTGGGACATAAAAGATGTTGAATTAGACGCTGAAGACGACTAAGTAATAAAATATGGGAGTGCTATTTGAAAACATTTCGAAGAGTTAACGTGCCATAGTAAAGTAACCACGTCATGTAGACAGCAGTACTGCAATATGTTGTTTAAGCATGTTATGAATTCTAAATTTCCGCTATAGCAAATTTTTTTAGAAAAAATCGAATAACTACAAAGCGCCCCAATCAAATAAAAAAAACTAAAGGTATTTATAAAGCTTAAAAATAGTCAAATCCAAATATGTAAAAATATACAAGGTGTTCCATTAAAAATAGCAAAGATGGAGGCTTTCGGTATAAACGGAAGCGCTAGAAATGTAATAATAATTTCATTGAAGAGAACATAGTCGACTATATTAAATCCTGAATTTTCAAATTTATATTTTGTCTAGAACCCTAGAAAGTTCTAATGAACGGTCTCGCTGAGACACCCTGTATAGAGAACAACCTTGTCTGTATTACATACGTACGATATTCGTTTGACGGTAGAACCGATATAGTATCAGGAGCCTAACGTCCACCCCATACACCCAGACATCCTGTCTGTCCATGATAATACATGTAAATACACATTTTTTTCAAAATTTTTGCAGAATTTTTTCACAAACCTAATAGGATACCACTAGCATACTATAACCACTGCGTATATTGACATTTTCTCAGAAAACTAATATTAGGTCTTTCATAGTAATAGTTGCTGTAATACTTTTCAATCTGTAGCTACAGCATTTTAAGTCGCTTCTATTGAAAATATTACCAGTAATTAACCATAAATGAATTCTTCTATTCAATATCTATTAATTCGGTATCCATGGGTATTTGGGATTTATCCCTGGTGGAATGGATTTTATATAAAATAGTATTTGGACATTTTTCATAATTAACTATGGTTAACAGTTACATATATCTCTTGAAGAGGCTCAACAACGGGCTTAGTAGGAACAAATTTCTTGCCAACCACAAACAGATGTAGGAACGATATAGTGTGTATCAGAAGATACAGGAATAGAAGTAGCACGTTAAAATATCTTGGATACCTATTGGAAGATTTTTCGTGAGTGTAGATCATAAATATGACCTAAATAAGGTACATCCCAATTAGAATAATATTGTAGGAAAAAAGGTTTATTTCCTAACATTATTTCATTGTGTTATACATAAGTTGAATAGGAGAATATAGGAAATCGTTTGTTGCTTCGATTCTTTTACTTAAATTCATAATATTTCATTGTTGGTATCTTTATTTTAATGAATCCATGTCACGCTACAATACTGCTTTTCAATTCTCAGTCAGTGCAATTTCGGATGTTATAGGTTTAAGGAAATTGCTTAAGATTATTGTGGATTTTTCAAGTAAGAAATTTAAACAACATTTTTCAGTTAAGCTCAAAGCCAACATTTCACTTGCAACTGTTCTCAGAATTACATAAAAGATAGATCAAGTTTGAAAATTTATCTCTGGACTAAATCCCAGAATCAGATCTATGGAGAAGTGGTTTTTCTTCATGATGAGTTTTTCCAAAATAAAGTATAAGTTCAGCAAACTTTTGCAAAATATAATGTCAATTAAAGTTTGAAGTTTGTAAATCTTATTATTGGATTTACAAATATTGTTGTTATTTAAATGCAATAAGAGATGAATACCCTCACTGTGATAACACAGCCTGTATTTTACCTGTTTGACAGCAATTCTAATTATTAACTAACAAAAATAATAAAATATGTTACCATTTTATATTGACACTTTTTATTGTTATGAAAATTATTCTTAAAGACAGGTGTATTACATAACGGTGTTTCTCGATTTTGTAATGAACCATAACAATCACACAGTATAATATGTATACTTTGTCGCCAATTTAGTGTTAACTGTCCTAGAAATACAATACCCGTAAAATCCTTCATCGTCACCGTGGTTTAATAGTGTTATTATTAGGCACAGAAGACAAGAAGGATGGCTGCTGGATTTGACACCCCGCCGGCGGTTTTCCGAATTAGTCGACCCAATTAACTGCCGTCGCCTCCTGCCTACAGCCGTACTTACTTGTTTCTTGCGTTAGCAAGGATATAACTGCCTCACGGCATTGTTTCTCGACCATCTCCGCCTTTAATATCCACGTAAGGGTGCGTATAATAAGTGAATGGGATGTTGACATTTACGACAATCGCCGTTTCCGTCATCCAAAACGACCACTTTCTGTTAAACTTAAGAGAAATATTTCTCTTGGTTCTTACTCTTTATATACTCAGTGGGATTGTAGTGATAATTATGGAAGCTTATTCATGAAAGCTGTATTGTTGTAGGATGATAACAATAAATAAGTGAAATAGGAAAATGAAAATTATACGAAGACCGGTTTTTAATCAGAGTAGTGTATAGATAAGCACGTTAAAAACTTAACTTACATATCAAGAACTGCAGTGGGTAGTTTCGAGAAGAAAAAGATCGAGATATGTACGAATTTTTAAATTATGGAAAAATGTACCTTGGCGAATAGAACAAATGGCAATATGTTTTTGTTTAAAACATCACTGCGTCGGTTAGTTAACGTATTACCGAAAAAAAGAAAGGGGAAAAACGTCGCATACAAAGTTTTCCAACCGACTTAATCATCCGTTAAGTTCCGGAAAACATCTCGCCGCAACTTTCCAATTGAATTGTACGATAATTACTGGGGCTGCGGAAACTTTGGAACAACTTTAACAATATAAATCAGTCACGAGAAGGACGGTATAGCCGTTACCTTTACAACGGCAGCAGTAGGCCGTAAGAGCGACAGCGATTTTGTGAGATATTCTACTTCAGTTGATGTTTTGTGCCGCGCCAGTGGAAATTCCTGCAACCTGATGCTGTTGTTCCCTCTTGTCTACCCTTTCCCCTGCATCAAATCAGACGCCTGCCGCGGTTGTTGAGCTATCTGGTATATAATGCTCTTCCCTTAGCTTTATCCCCCGCATCCGTTATGCTCCGATGGTCGCATTAATGTCGCCTTTACTCCTTGATAGATATTAAGTTGAGTCTTTCAAAGTTACTGCTTCTTACAATCGAAAAGGAAGTTTGCACTAAAAACCTCGCAGTTACAAAGCGGAGGCTTAGCTTAATTGGAATGTCTTGGGTATTATGAATCGTTATAAATGACTGGACGTATCATACATATCTATGAGGTGCAGGGATAGTGCTTTAAGGTAGTAAGATAGCGATAGTACTACTTATAAAGTGTCTTGAATGGATTAGAGATAAAAATTAAAACTTAGTGCATATATTTTCATGGTGCTGTTATTATCAGTCATACAGGGTTCGCCATAACAATGTTGCCATTTTTAATACTAAATATATTTTAATCAAAGAATAATACATGTTTTGTTATGATCATAAATTGATTAACATACCTTTGGATTTGACATGTCAGTTAATGACATTAAAAAAATGGATCGCTGGCCTTTACAAGCGAAAATTTTTGTTGTTGAAAAATTTGCAAATGTGCGGTAATCACTGCAGTGCAACGTGCATTTCGGCTGGAATTTGAAGACAGAGGAAGAGGGAATGCACCATCTCGACTGACCATTCGCAAATGGATCAGAAAATGGCAAGAGGAAGGGTCCGTTCGCAACGAAAAAGGAACAGGTCGAAGATTAGTCAGACATGTTGAAAATATTGAACGAGTGAGAAATGCGTTTCAACAAAGTCCTAAACGTTCCGCAAAATGACACTCTTTAACTCTTAACATTTCGGAAAGAAGACTTCGTAGAATTTTACACTTGGACCTCAAATTCCATCCCTACAAGACGCAAGTTGTTCAAGAACTGGATGCGCGCCACAAACTTAATCGAATGGAATGTTGTCAGAATATCCTAAACGCTATTCAAAATAATCCTAATTTTCAACTTCTGATATCTGATGAAGCCAATTTTTATTTATCAGGTTTTGCCAATAAACAGAATAATCGCTATTGGTCTGACACGAATCCAAAAGAAATTTATGGAAAACCTCTGCACAGTCCAAAGGTGATTGCTTGATGTGCTGTTGGATCCATGGGCATTATCGGACCTTATTTCTTCGAAGACGGGAGAATGGTCGATCACTAACCGTAAATTCAGAACGTTATGTAGAGATGCTGACAAATTTTTTGCAACCTGAGTTGCATCGCCGAGGAATTGAATATGTTAACTTCCAACAAGACAGAGCCACTGCTCATACAGCCCGTCAATCGTTGGAAACTCTACGTAACTTGTCCCTGGCCGTGTGATTTCGCGTTTTGGCGATATACCCTGGCCATCGTGTAGTCCAGACTTGACAGTCCCAGATTTTTTTCTATGGGGGTACCTTAAAAGTAAGGTTTTTTTCGGGAGCTATCAACAACTTAAACGAGTTAAAAATCGCATTACTGAGGAAATTGAAGCCATTCCCGAGGAAATGCTACAACGAGTCATGGTAAACTTCTCTCAGCGTTTGCAAGCATGCATTGCAGAAAACGGTGGTCATTTGAAAGATTTTATCTTTAAATAATAAATCCAAATGTATATACATTAATTTAGGATAAGAATTAAAGTGCATTATATTTTGTTTAAAACTATATTTAGTATTAAAAACATTGTTATGCCGAACCCTGTGGTATAGTAGTAACAGTGTTTGTATGTATGAGGGATTGAAAATGAAACGTATTTCAATACATTCGTTCAAACTAAACTTAGTTTAGTAAAATAAGAGACACTATATTTCAAAAAACACTGAATTTATGTATTCGTTCAAACCATGTTTATACATTCGTTCAAACCATGTTTAATCAAAAGAGTGCAGTGATAGGGAAAATTAGTTAGTCCCAATTATTATGCATTGTGTACATGTTAAAATTCAGATGGTCTGTGTTCCTTGTCGCTTAACTTCTCTGCTTTTCTTAGCAACGTGTTGATAAGAGACCTCTTTTGTTGCGAGTGATGTTGGAACGCAGTGTGTAGATATTGGTCAGTATGTTAGTTGCTGTCGACGTGTTTCACTAATACTTTGAGAAAAGCTAAGGTACCATTATTCTCAATTTTTATGGTGGTGTTAATGTTCGTGTATTGCTTCTTTTATTGTTGCAGAAATTGGTCCAATGTGTGTCGCCCATGCTGCCATATAACAAAAGTATCGTTCACATATCTATATTAGCACTTTGGTTTTAAGTTGCTAGATTCAATAACTTCTTGCTTGGAACTTTCAATGAAGATGTTGGCGACGACTAAGTTGCCAGTGCATAAGAAATATGTCGAAGTCAGACAAAGTTTTGCCATTCTATCAAATCTTCTTGTAGTTCTTCTGATATTAGTTATTTGGTGATTTATAGTGTTTCGTCTGCTGGTACATAAGTGAAAAGAGAAACTAAGATATCACTATCCGATATGTCGTGCTCTTGATGTATTTCCACAAAATGCTCAGAATTCTTCGCATAACTGTTTGTTAGAGCGGTGTACTGCTGGAGTTGTCTAGCAATATATCTTACCAATTCGTAGGGAAGAGATCGACATGTACTGACGATTGATCTGAGAGGGTTTTCTGTTTTGTGGATCTTTGGTAACCCGTATAAACGTGGTGGTCAAAGGAAGAAGCCGTCATTGTTCTTCTTAGGGTACAGATGGATCCTTGATGGCTTTGCTGATTTGTCTCTCGATCTTGCTAGTAGGAACCCTGTTTAGTTTGTTGTAGTGGCCGGACATCAGAAGTGTACGTATTTTCTAGTTGTAATCTTCTCTGTCCATTACTACAGTTGTGTTTCCTTCATCAGCTCGTACCACGATCAAATTTTTGTTCTTACTTTCTCTTCACCTTTAATGGTATTCCTTGACGGTAGTTTGGCTTTTTGTAATATTTGGCGCGTCTCATATCTGATTTCTTCTGACTCTTCAGTCGGTAGATTTTTTATGCAGATTCAACTTGGGTGATAATTTCTTCCTAGGGTATCTTGGCGGGAGCAACTGCGAAGTTCAATCCCTTTGCTACGACTTTTTTTTGTTCCTCTGTAAGATTAGTTGACTTTATTGCTTTGTGTATATCTATTTCTGGTTGTATATTTGGCTTCTTAGTGTTAGAGTTTGTCGAACTTGTTCTTGTGTTTCTCCGTTGTTGTGTATTGTGAATCTGCATAACTGATTCTGTCAACTGTTCTCCATAGCTCTTCATCTAGTATCTCACTCACTTCCAAATGTAGGTGATATAGTTCGATGGATATACGGTTCAGTTCGTTATATGTGAAATGTATCCTTTCTCTTGTCAATGCGACCGCTCTTCATCGTGCAAAGGAGATAATTCAACGACGGATTGGCAAATGTGCAAATCAACAATTTGCTGGAATAGCCTAGTTGCATTCCGAAGTATGCCTAACAAACTATATTTTCGCACATTTTTGTCAATACTACCACGCCACTCGAGGTAACAAGCAAGAAAAAAAAGTATTTATGTCGAAACATATAAATGTGAAGTTGATTTACCCGATTATCAATTCATTCCCTAGTAAGAAAGGTTTGTCAAAACTATCAAGACAAAATTTTGTTCCATTCGTTCTTTGAAGATAAAAATGCTGAAACTTTATTAGAATTACTAAAAGTAATTTAGGGTTTGGCATCTCATATTTTTCCAAGCATGATAGGGCGTCAATGTTGCTGTTGACATAGTTAAAGAACTTTTATCTACATGGATTCTGTAATCATGGGAGATAATTGAGCGTTATATATTACGCGCACAATTGAGTGACAGTGGTAATTTAGATTGGATTGTAGGGTGTTCAAATCACGGTTTACAGAAAGTAGCAAGAATGACGATGAAGATTAAGATACTAGCCCTCAGGCAAATAATGCTGGCTATCTAGTGAAATTTGCAATGGACAAGAAAAAAAAATGACAAACGATGGAAGGCATTTGAGATCAGCAAACAGCAGTAGAAAAAATGATTAAAACTACTGAAATAAAAATGAAAACCGATTGCTGTTTAAAACTCTATGATTTTAAAAATTATGGAAAGTAGATCGTGCGCCTTAAGACTGTTAAAATACAATTGCGAAATTGCTATCCAAATCCAAAAGCAAGTGGTAAGAATAATCAATAATAATAAACAGTCTTAAAAGAGGCTTCTTAGAGGCTTTTACAACTGTTGTTCACTACAATGAAGTTTTGACCATAATCTATTTTTTTAGTTTTTACATTTTGACATTTCTCGACGTTTTCATATGTTACGTCATGGTAAGCCGTGTATGGAATTCACCATTGACTGCTTGGCAGATCGAGACATCTAGCGGGGATGACAATCCATGAATTGTGCGAGCTAGATCAGTATCTGCTGTACTGAGTAGTGTTGTGTAGTGCCGTGCAGTGTGCTGTTTTCCACCCCGTCCACTAGAGGGCATTGGGTTGGAATTAGTTCATTGTCGGAGATGTTATACAGTGAAAGTTATGATGTGAGGGGCGATAAAATTAGCTGCGCTGACGATACCTAGAAGGTCGAAACCACGTGGTCCGCTTCTAATGCTTGATCTATTTTCATTGCATTCATTCGCAGGGTGTATTCCAACAATATACCATGAACGCCATTTTGCGGCATTTTTTTGTATAGAATTTTTCCAATAAATGGTATCTGGAATCTGCTAAGCGGATTTAAACTACAGGTTATAATGAAATAAAAGTGTTGGTTGAGGTTCGACCTAATAGCTATTCATGTGTTTGATGAAGTTGTGAATGAATATTAAAGCAAATCATTATGGTTTATAAGCCGTAGCAAACATTTGCCGCAATCACTATCTCGTTCAATACATTTCTGATAATTTTAGAAGTTAGTAATCTGGTATTTTTGTTTCTATGAGTTCGGAGTACCTTCAGAACACCAATTTATTTCCTTTTGTTTCTGTTTCTTCTAATTGTTGAAGGGTGTATTGGTGTAAATCTCACTAATTTTTGCTTAAAGTAGAATTAATTTCGATATTAAACTCTCTATGTACATATATGTTGTAATATAAAAAACCTGGGGGCGACTGGTTTAGACCAGCTGAAACATGAAAGTTATTATTATTTACGATAATACGGCTGCAATAGCATTTCACATTCCTTCCATTTAATATAACTAACAAAACATATTTGTGTCATTTCAAATTTACAATGAATGGAGGATACATGCACGCATATGTGAAATGAATAACCTGATTTATTATTTAAAATAAAATATTCCGATCGATCAGAAACGTTATATTACCTGGTCGCTATTCTATGCAGCACTAAAGGTTCATAATGTGAAAATTTTTGAATTTAATTATTAAATTATGGACGCTAATGCGCGTTAGTGCACTATCCACACGTTTAATTTATGAAAATGGGAAACGCTGCAATGATACTTTAATAGAAATTGATGTTATATTCGTACATTTTCGGGTTATGAGAGGACAATTATTGTTTTCGATATATGTATATATACATATATATCTAGCCATTACTAATGTATCAATAATTGAAAGTGATGAGGTTGGTTAGTCACATATAGGTTGTAAAAGAAGTATCAAAATATTCTCAGATCGTATGTTCTTCTGCACGATATATATCCAACTATACAGTACTCCAATAAGGGTTGCCGCAGTTTAGGCGCTTTTTCGCCTATTTTTTCAGTTTATTCTCGAAAAATCTATTTTAATTAATTTTGTTTTGAAATAAATAGACAGAGGTTGGTGATTATAAATTTATTAAAATAGAATTTTCCAAATTAAATTTTGTTATTGAAAATATGGAATTAAAATAAGGGTGGAAATGAAATCCGCGCTTTAAACAGATGAAAGCATCAGCAGTACTTTCAGATGAATAAATGAATAATATCTCATCGATAATTTTGTTTCCTGTAATATTTGTATTTGTTCGTTCATTGATGAGATATTTTCAACGTATGTATATGTATAATGAATTACACAGAGTCGTTTGATATCCTTAGGCACCCTTTCATTTTGTTGTTAATTTTGATTTTAGGCGCTGCGGGCTATTTTCATGTATTGTCACTTTGTTTCAATTATCGATTGTGTTGCTATTATGTAGTTAGTCTACCTGACCCTACTTTGTTTCTATTTTCTTCTGAAATACATAAGTACATAAGTGTGTTCCTTCTTTGGCTGGTAAATGAGAAACTGGTTCGTATTCCCACTTAATTTTTTTATACAGGTAGGTATGGGTGAGCGGAAGTGGTGACACAACCGAAGTCAGGTTTTGTTGTTTTCATATTAAATATTTTATGAAATTTGAAATTGCATCGAATATCTATAAAATCATTACTAGATAGGTGTAGGATGAATTAATATAGAACTGTCCAGTAGTTTTTGGCAGCTGGAATAATGATGTGAAAATAGGTGATTGGAAATGAAATTAAAATCTACGAAGTTTTGTTTGCTGGCATAAAAAGTTTACTGACAACGTAAGCCCAAAGGTCATCCAGATTTCTCTCCTTGAATGCAATTTTAAGTCCTTCACTTGTAACTATACCAATGAAAATTTCTGCTTTCTTTCACCTTGAAGCATTATCAAACGAGCTTTTGATAGGGTCTTTTGTAGTATTTATAAACACTCTGACAGGTTTTGGAAAGGTTCTGCAACTCAACTTGTTTTTTTCCATAATTACAATTTTAAGATACTTGTCATTTCTTTTAGTTTATTGCAATTTGATGCTTTCAACAGTGAGGTGGTCAATGGTATTAATGTTTTTGGCTTCAAGAGTTAACTTACTTCAGTGTGCATTAAAAAGTTATGATGGTCTAGCAACGTTTTCTGATGAATTATATGTCCGAATATGGCTCTGAGTTGGCACACATTTCACCCAGTCAATTTTGTTCGTGTCGAAAAATGTATTTAAATCCTTAAAAATTTTGCTGCAGAGGTGCTAATTAAAACATGAACATGAGCTTGATCTTCAGAATGGAGTTTTCAAGGTTGTATATGTTCTTCAATGGATAGATGAAGATTGTCCTTTTGAACTATAAGTTCTCTTTATAGAAGGCCATTGCTATTTTTTTGTTTTTTTTTTCAATCAAAATTGACACTTCGTTGTTGACACTCTAAATGCTGTGCCATAAAATCTTTTTCTAACATACTTACATACTTAGACTGAACGGTTTCATGGAAGCGTTTGATCTTTATAAACCTGGCAAGAAGAAGACTTATATTGTCAGTCTTCTTCTTGCCAGGTTTAATAGTTCCACAATTTTTTTACGATCAAAATTGGTGCCCCTGTAGCAGCTACAAACTAGTGTCGATGATATCTAAGCATTTTTAGCGATTTCATTGTTTTCATTACTATTGTAATTGACAAGATTGTTCTTAAAGTAGGTTCATTACAAAATGCAAACGTTTAATGCAAAATCTCAATGTCATTTATTCGTGAGTCAAGAGTGCTGGGTTTCGATTATAACCTTACATTTAATAAGTTTCAATTCGAATTAATAACAGTAATTTTTCTAAAATTAAGAAGGTAGATAAATTCATTCTCAAAACATAAAAAGAGATATATCCGCGAGTTTCATACTTCATATAAATTATAGAGTTCAGACCTTATTCTTTTACTTTCTCTTCTGAGATCAAGCAGTTACCTAGCATCTTCTGTTAACAGTTAAACTCATTCCTGCGTTAACTGCAAAACTTGACGAAACTTCTCTCCGCAGAAATCTTACTCTATTAAAGAAATCATTAGATCGTTAAATAAAAGGAGCAGAATTTATTTCATGCTATAGCATCTCCATCCCATCCTCCTATTCCAAATCTCATTAAACCGAAAGAGGGCTGAACCAATTAAATCCTTCGTCCTGGAAAGAAGTAGAATTGTTTGCGAAAACTTCGTCTTCAGTAACCCCAAAATTCCGCAGCGGTTGCGATGGCGGAGGTGGCGGCTACAATTTGTCGGAGGCCAAAGTTAAAGATTTTTCATAATTTTCTCTCGGTTAATTACGAGAGAAGGCAACAGAACGCAAGAAGTAGCGGGCGGGCAGGATACGGAAGAAGAGTCAAAAAGCCCGGAATGGGAAAGATCGTTATGTTTCGAACTGGAAGTCGCCTCTTTTCTACGGACTTCACTTCTCGGCAGGCTAAGTTGATTAAAATTCACTTGGCACCACAATCAGAACTAATTACATTTGAATATGATTATTCTCTTCTTTCGCTCGAAATAACTTTAAGAAGAAAATATGAACGCTTCCTTGGAGATTTCGAACGATTCCGGTGATAGGTTAAATAAAAATGTCGATGGCTCTTATTGTGTGTACCATGTTTCGCAAATTTGATTTGGGTTTTGTACAGGTAGTGGATGTGTGTACGAAATACGATATAGATGAGACGATTGATTGAAAATATACTAATAATTATAATAATATTGAATTATTCATATTGTATCATGGAATAAATTACATTATACTAGAGAAAGAAAAAATATGTTAAGCCTGAAGAAATCGGAAATTTGAGTAGCTTTGACGTAAAAATAAGCAAACAATAAAATATGTGTGAAATATTGATGAAGGATAGCAAATGTCTGCGAAGGATATGGTTACACAAAAAAATTTGGGAAAGAATAATAAATAAATTTCTGTTCGTCCGCAGAATCGTCCTGAGAAATCTCTAAAATCGTCAAAATTAATTTCTTTTAAACTACTATTCAAATTACTCTAACAAAAATATAGATATGGTGATGTACATGAAACTTGCATAACAGCAAATATGTGGTGCAACCAATCCAGAAGTAAACAGATTTATGCAGCTAAATTAAAAACGCTCAGTAGTCAACTGAAAAGGCAAATAACGTAGTTAGGAATAATGTGTAAATGATTCAATAGAAATGACAACAAACTAAAGAACAATAAACAACATAATAAAGACAGAATCGAATATGCAGAAAAATGTAATGGGACATCGGTAGATTTAAAGAAAGAAAAACTGTAGTAGACAAAATAATAAAAAAAAAACTCAGAAGAGGCACTTTCGACTATAAAAATAGGAAAAGTATAAGAGGATGGTAAATAATATATATTCAGAATTTCTAGAAATGATGGCTGTAGAGGAGAAAACGTTGATGCACAATATTTAATAATTCAGCAAAGAACATCATTCTCCCAATTTATAAAACAGGATAGCTCATATAATGTGATTGTTATTGTGCCATCTGCCTCTTAGTTATAAAAAGATTAATTAATATATATTAACAACAATAAATTACAGGCAGCGTTTAGGATGTGCAAATCATTAACTTCAAGGTGAAATTTAAAAACAGTATTTGAATCTGGTAGTTAGAAATACCAAAAGTCAATAATGAACTAATGAAGCAGCGATCCCATTAAATAGACAAAGACTAGAGTTACTTGAACCAAGAAATTAGTCAAAAGGTAGATTAAGTTCCTAAGTAACAATGATAAAACAAAACAAACATCTATTGGATGAAGAGACATGTTTTGGGGTCAAAATATGTGTACCAAAATGTATTGTGACGTATAGGCGATATTATATTAATATTGCCAAGACATGAAAATTTCTTTCGTAGACGAAGAATGCAAACAAACATCAACTGAGCAAGCAAAGAAATGATAATCAATAATATTGGAAATTAAGATTAAACAATAACCATATAAGAGTCTAAAGAGAGTGACAATATATAGTCCTCCAATAAGACGTTTCATTTTCAAAAGCTCGTCATTTTAACAGTTGTCATGACACAACCGGTAACTACTTGACAGATGAAAGTAAAAATTACGCCATTGATAAAAATGGAACGATATATGCTTCAACAACGCATTGAAATTATTAAAATTCACTACAAAAATGGTGAAAATTTTGGGTCGTCGTGAAGCACTTTCTCGGCCAGCAATTGTGAAACTGGTAGAAAAATTTGAGCTGTTGGGACAAGTTAGTGATGTGAGGAATCAAACTCGTGCACGTCGCTCAAAAATAAATGAGAATATTGCTGTTGTAGTCCATAGTGTTGAAGAGAATCCAGGTTTGTCAATTTCTCGTCAATCATCGACATTGCACCGTATTTTGCATAAAGAGTTAGGTCTTAAGGCTTTTAAAGTTCAGTTGACACAACAACTTACGCCTATCGACCATCAACAACGTCGTGTCTTTGCTGATTGGGTTCTTATAATGAATCAAACTGATTCGGAATTTTATTGAATAATCATCTTGAGTGATGAGACCCATTTTCACATCGGAGGCTACGTAAACGAGCAGAATTGTCGCATTTGGGGCTCAGATAACCCGAGAATGATTGTTGAAAAGCCTCTTCATCATCAACGTGTGACCATTTCGTGCGGTTTTTGGTCTGGCGGGGTAACTGGACCTTACTTTTTTCGGAAATCCGGCTGAAAAAGTGTTAGGGTGAATGAATTGCGCTATCGAACGATGATTAATGATTTTGTATGATCGGAATTGGAAGATATTGATATGGACGACGTTTATTTATAGTAAAACGGCACTACGTGCCACACAAGTAATGATACCTCGAAGAGGTGATCACAATTGGCCACCGAGATCTTCTGATCTAACACCTTTAGACTTTTTCTTTGGGGCTACGTGAAAGATGACCAATGACTCACAATCGATTCAAGACCTCAAAGATGGAATTCGTATCGTTATCGAGGACATACAGCCGCAAATGTGCGAATTGGTGATGGAAAATTTCATGAAAGGAATATGGTCCTGCAGGCGTAGCACTGGCGGCCATTTGGGTGACATTGTTCTCTATTATTAATGGCATCCGATAATTTCGCTTAAAAATACTAGTTTTCTTTTACGTATCAAAATGAAACCTCTTATTGGAAGAGCCCGTATAAACATTTACTGAAAGAATTGATAGCAGATGACATAGAAACAGCCAATCGACCAGAGAAACGAATAAAAGGGTATAAATAATACTAGCCTAGAAAAAAAAAAAATTTAATCAGAATAAAACTGAGGAAGACTTGTTAAAAAAAGAAGGAAAAGGGTAACAGAAGGAAAACTCTAGCACTGAAAGATATGGAGCTTTTAATGTTGGACTAATGTTAGGTAGAACGGATGAATAAGCAGCCGAAAATCTGAATTTGAAGCCCTAAGAGGCATAAGGATACCAGTGAAGAAGAATTTTACCTACCTTGCAATGTTAATTTCTTCAGAGATGTCTTTTCCAACTTATTTTGACAATAAGCCAACTACATCGGTTTTCTCCATCAATAGTAACTATATATAGCTCTGATGAGACCATCTCTGTCGACTTTCCCCATATAGTACTTTGTGTGTCTCAGGAATTTGCAGAGGTCTATTATATCAGATTTTTTCACTGAAAAATACTTGGAAGCCAACTACATCGGCTCTTCCAAAGAAGCTCAAGAATACGCAAGAAGTAGAGTCAGAAATAGAACCTCCTTTACAATTCAGTATCGTACCTAACAATACCTGGGATCACATCTATACTTTCAAGAGTTTTGATCTCCAGTATTGTGGTATATGTGGATTAAATTAAGTTCATTGCTTCTTCTTTTTTTTGAGGAACTTAGATCAATAATTCTAAAATTACTCTGTTGTCTTTAAGTTATATTAAATACATTAAATTTTGGATTGATGAACAATAAAACGCAAAAGAAATTATTGCGAAATTTTTCAAGAATAGGAATCATCTAAGTTATGAAGGAAATAACTGATGAAAACTAGATAGATATACAATTACAGATTCTCAATATTTGGTACTGGTTCGATGCATGCAATTAATGTAAGAAAAGTACGATCATAAAAGGGACATTAATAAGAATTAAATTAAAGCCGAAACCGAAGATCTGATCCAGAAATGATATGCTAAGACCTCTCAAAACCATTAAGTTGAAAAGATAAAAGGTAAAAGCAGATTGAGAAGAGGATTGAAAATGGGTAAGGTTCACCCTTCGGCAGTAACAGCACAATGGTGATGGTAATGGCCATTCTTGCAATGGAACTCGCTTTAACGTCTTTAAACGCGAGCAATCTTGACTGTTAAGTTGATGTTCTTAAGGTTTATAGTGTATCGCCAGTTTCTAATAGCAAGATTCAATTTAGCAAATTTTATTATAATGCTTTTTCGTTTGATTGTACGATCAAACTTGTAGTCGGAAGTGTATCCTCCTTTCGTATAATCGTCGTTCACTATTTCCTTACCCTTTACCCGTCTTATCTGCATTTCTCCGTTCGATGATGGTGCAGTACTACGAACTTTCCGTCCGAAATAAATTACCCGTACATAATTTTAAGCGCTATTATGCGGCTTTTGTTTGAAATTCTATCTGTTCTCGAACTGGTTGCGCGGCGAAATGTCGTCCTCTACGATCTAGAGGGCGCTGCCATAGTTCTTCGCTACCCTGCGAGATATTAACACGCGAAATAAACTATTACAACTGTTAAAGTGAAATTTATTGTAATTCGAAACGTGCGCAGAATAGTACAACGCCCTCTATCTAAGGATATATGTGCACATACAACGTGAATTTTCCCCCGCTTTATTTTGATTATTTATCTTGCGGGTCTTCTCTGTTCGTCTTGCCCTTACATGACGCAAATATAGCACGTATGGAATTTATTAGATTCTTTGCGAGAATAAGAAAAAATGGCTTAATATATTTGCTGGATGAAATACGAGTGGTACAAATATTGTGGGAATACAGATTAGAATCGACTGACACATAGTGGTGCCATTGTTGCTATTTTAATATACTTTTAAACAGTTTCGATTAATGTCTTTGTTGTATAACTAATCCGACTTTTGAATTACATGAAAAAGATGAAATTTCTCTGTTAGCTATCATTTAGTAGCGCAATAGTTCAGAAGAAGGAGCTGGGGTTTAAATAAGGACCTAGAAGAGTTGTACAGCATATTTTCGATGAAATTAAATAATAACAAAAACGTTTGGAGATGACGAGGCTCAAAGAAGCTGCCAGCCTCTCGTAATTGGCTATCAGTAATTTTGTTTTATTATTTTGTATTATTATTAATTTCAAAAATTTATAGTAGTAAAACAAGACAAGAAAATTGATACTTTTTACAATTCGAAAATTCGAAATTGGCGCAAAGAGTTGAGGTGAGTGTGAGACATGAGTGGGAAGACTATGAATCCGTGTACACCATCAGACGCTGACCATTCGAAACTAGCAATGGGATCAATACGTTTAGAGTTTAGCTAGATGTAGAATACTAAAATACTTATATGATGGTTAGAATGAAATTTGAATAAAGAAAAAAAGAGAAAAAAATTCTAGGTGTTTGGGAAAGTAAACTTTGGCATCGCCCTGATATTTTGAACAAATCTTTGGTAAAGCTTTACCCTTTTGAATAAAGGCTTGAAATACGGTTTGTTGATCCTTGAATAAGATCATGAGTTGGTTATTGCCGGAATAGAATTTTCTGTCCCTCTGTGCGGGGAGTTTATAAAGCAAGCCACGAAGGAGGTCTGCAAACATGTAATTTCAAGAAATTCTAAATGCCACAAGACTAGTTCACAAATCAGGAAACCTCAAAATCAAAACGGTTTTACGATAAAAAATTTTTAAAATGCTGAAACCTTTTTTCTAAAAGGATTATAGAGGTTATTAGGGTACTTAGAACCTGATTACATTTCCACTGATACCTGTATCGTACGTTATTCTAGGATATACTAGGAAACTAACATGCTAAATGTGATTGCAACTTTTTTTTTTTAATGTGTGGTGGGTGCTTAGTTGCAGTAACTCCGTAAGCTGTATTACTTGTCTGGCTATCACTGCAACTCTTGCGGTGTAGTTTAGTGTGTGTAAGTTGTGTTTAAATGGCTTTGTGACAGCATCATATCGCCTTTTATGATGCCGCGCTGTTAATCACTATGCTCCCAACAGCGAATGGCAAGTCGATCTGGGATTAAACTCTCTGAAAAAATGTCACCGTCCCTCCAGAGAATTGAACCCCGGCACCTATCGTCCTCTCACAACAATAGTCAACCGCCTAACCACTGCGGCCATCGACCCGTTTAGAAATGAATGAAATTAGAAATGAAGCCTCTTGATAGTCGTTGTTCTGCAAAATCCTATATTTCTATTACTTTATTTATATTGCCCACTGTTCCAGAAATGGACCATTAAATTTCATCTACTCCTTACAGATTCCTGTAAGTTTTAGAACAGCGTTTTAACTACTGGCTAGGAGAGGGAGCATATGTCGGCAATAAACGTGCTTGTTAACCTGTTGCAAAGCTATTGTGTCTGAAATATATGTTTGTTTTGTTCAGTTTTTTGGTAGCGCGACATGAGTTAAAAAAGGCAAGTATAAAAACGGATGGGGGTGCAGCAGAGGTACAGAATGAGATACAGTTTGAGACCAAAGCTGTTTCTGATGATTTGGAAAGCGACGAGGAGATGAATATCCCATTGTCTCTTCTAAGAAACAAGTTGGGAATGTGTCTAGACAATGGAAGAAAGGTGTCGATCTAAAAACAAAATTTTCATAATTTATTCCTCCAGATAGTACCTCCGAAGTGGAAGATGATCCAGTGAAGTGCTTTGAAAAGTTTTTCCATGAAGAAGTAATGCGATTTCTTACGAAAATGACATGTGACTATGGAAGAAATCAAAAACATGACCCTAATTTCCTTATGAATACAAATGAAATGCGTTGCTTTATTGCTATTTTGTTGCTCTCTGGCTACTGTACGGTACCAAGATGGCCTATGTGGTGGGAAATTAGTACCGAAACGAAGAATTCTTTTGTTATAACTGCAATGCGTAGAAATCGCTTTGAATTGATAAAAAGATATTTACATTATGCTAATAATGACAACTTGCCAAAGGATGACAAATTTGCAAAGGTAACACCCCCAATAGAAATGTTAAACAAAATATTCTTATGTTTTGCTGAGAACCGTGAGCAACTTAGTGTTGATGAGAGTATGGTTCCATACTTTGGTCACCATGGTGCCAAACAATTTTTGAAAGGAGAACCCGTACGTTATGCATACAAGATGTGGTGCATGAATGAACCACTTGGATATCTAATGAGCTTTGAACCCTGCTTTTGGTGTAGGCGGATCCGCGGTGTTAAGTTTAGTGTCAAAGTTACCAAAAAGTTTACGTTTTAAAATTTATGGGGACCGTTTTTTTTGTCTCTAAAGTTGGCGCACAGACTAAAACAAAATGGAATCGGATATACTGGGACAATAAAATACAATCGAATTGAAAAATGGACCATTCCCGATGCTAAGTCAATGGAGAAAAAAATAGAGGGCATTATGAGTTTTGCAGTGATGTAAAAAATGATGTAACAGTAACTGGTTGGCATGACAATCGAATCCTTTTAAAAGTAAGTAGTTGCGTAAGTACGTGTCCAGAAAAAATAGTAGAAAGTCGGATATCGTCAGAGAAAAAGAAAATGCAGATAAGTCAGCCATTGGTAGTTTCCCAGTACAACAAATTTATGGGTGGCGTGGATCGAATGGATCAGAATATTGATAATTATCGAGTTGGTATAAGGTCAAAAAATGGTGGTGGCCTGTGGTTGCTTTTTGTCTAGATGTATCAATTCATAATGGATGGCAGCTATATTGAAGAGGACATTGAAAAAAATGAATTAGATATCTAGCTTTTAGACGTCCGGTTGTTCAAGCATATTTTCAAAAGTATAGGCAGCCACCACAAAAAGGGGGACGTCCATCAACACCAAAAGCATTGCCAGCAAGAGTTTTAGATCAAGTAAGATTTGGGCAAACTGAGTACTGGCTAGACTCAACACCCAAGCAAAATCGGTGTCCATATTGTAAAAAAAAATACAACCAAGATGTGTTCGAAGTGTCATCTAAACTTACACGAAAACTGGTTTATTCTCTTTTATAAAAAATAGAACGAAGTAATTATTTTTTTGAGACTTTAAAAAATATTTTTGTGATTTTTTGAATTTTTTTGTTCTTTTTAGTTATATTAAGTTCTGATAATCTATTTAAGGGTATGTGTAAATAAATATGCGTATCTGAATAAATTTTTTTCTCGCAAAAATTGGTAATGTCATTCATGCCCAGTGTTCCAATTTTGTAACTTGCCTAAAATGATATTTTTTTTTTGTAAAACATAATTTTACATTTAGTTATTATTAAACACCTTAACACTAGACTAAAAAAACCATTTGTGTAAAAAATCAGACAAAAAAATATTTTGGGCAATCATGGCTTAATGCATCCATCATATAGTTCACATCGGTTTGGACATGAGAAAAATTTCTGCAAAATGGATCGCCAAATATCTGAATGTTGACCGGAAGCGTGCAAGGGTGAAAACATATCACGTTCGATCTGTGTTGGGTTTGAAAATGATACCAACTTTTAAGCTGTATTGGTACTATGGATGAAACTTGGGTACAGTTCTATGATCCAGAAATAAAAAATAATTGATGGAATGGAGACAATCTGGTTTTTTAATGCCTAACAAATTTCGTGCGGGAAAGGTTTTTGCTTCAGTTTTTTGGGATTGCCACGGCGTAACAATGATTGATTTTCTGGATAAGGGTGGAGCAATAAGGGGGAATTATTATTCGACGTTAGTGACCACTCTACAAGAAAAAATTACGGAGAGAAGATGCGAGTTGTCTAAAAGTGTTTTGTTTGGCAGGATAATGCCCCTGCACACAGATCGCATGTTGCCATGCAAACAGTTTGTGATTTAGGGTTAGAATTACTTCAAGACCCTCCTTATTCACAAGATTTGTTTCCGACCCACTATCATGTTTTTTCCTCAACCAAAAAAAAAAACGTTTAAAAGGTCGTATAAATTTTTTTCTAACGAATAGGTGATAGAAGTTGGCCTGGTTTGCAAAATAAAATCAACATTTCTTTTTGAAAAGTCTAGAGGCGTTGAAAATTCGTTTTAGTAAATGTACCTAATTAGGGGGAGAGCATGTTGAATAATAAAATATGTTGACTTTCAACATACTTTTGTTGGCTTCTATAGTGGGCTAAAAAATTTTCATTACCAGTATACATATTATAAAATTATTCAATATTAAAATAATCATAATTGCAACACTGCAAGATGTATATGTACTTAAATTATGGGTGGTGCTAAAATTATTTAATGTTTTTTCCGCTTGCCGTCTAATAATTTCTCGAGTTGGTTGGAAACTCGCATAACTCCTTCAGCGCTTCCGTAAATTGAAATGATTAGCGACTGAATAATTATTATACTTCGGAATGACTACCGACGGTATGAGTGGTGTGGCTGGCTTGTTTTAAATATTAATAGCGTAAATTTACCGTGTAATATATTCGCATTTCAGCGAAGCGAGTAAAAAAGGAACCAGAGTTCGAAACTCTATATAAATACACTACGTTGCACTCTCCGAAGAGGGTTTTTAGTTCTTAATAATTAAAACGAGGCAAAAGGGGCCACGAAGACCAGGTGAACTGAGATGTAGAGGAAGGCAAAAGTCGGTCTAACTAGAAGAATGAAGGTAGCTGGTAGAACGCGGCGAAGTTTTTAATTAAAAATTGCGCGAGAGAAAAGGTGATGGTGACGAAAAGAAAGAAAAACGAATTAGAATGGACGCCATCCGCGTAAACTATAAACTTGAATGAGTTCGCCGGGTATAAAATAGTTCCCGTTACTACAGCATAGAGGCACTCAAGGCATGCGTGATATCAAATTTTTAATTACACCCAACTCTGGGGCTATTGTGGATTTTTTATGTTCCTTTTATGCATCTCGGTTATAAAAAAAGTTATATGAATAAATTAGTGGACGATAGGTTGGTTATATTCCTTATTGTTAGTTACAAATCATCACTTTCTCGACATTTATTAACGCAAATACAACGCGCATTCAATTCTTTATTGTCAAAAACCGTTTCGTATTTTTTCACAGTGTACTATAAATTGCATAAGTAGGATTGCACATAAAAATGTTTCTTAACGTTACAAACTGCAATTAGCAATTAGCGCAAAATTTTATGATGCCATACATACCTATTCTATCATTATGATAAACAACACTATATAAACTGTTTATACCTCGGGTGTTTGTCCAAACGTTATAAGGTCTTCATTTTTAATACCTGTAATACTATACACACTGTTGCAAGTTATCTTTTTTTAAGTTAAAAAATCAGAATGTTTTCTATTTCCCTACCTATGTTATGTCCTATACAAATAAAAAATAGCAACATTTGTCTATAAATATGGTTTGAACTCGAAATGATTCTAATACGAGGGAGCGTTTTTATATTCGCGGAATGGGGGATAAGGGGTGGAAATAAAAAAACCAAATTATTTTTCTTTTTCAATATATTCACCTGCAAGACGGATACATTTTTCACATCTTTCAATTAATTTATTTATACCCTCATAAACAAATGATTTCTCTTTATCTGCAAAATACGCCGAAACTGCCTCCTTGACTTCATCATCGGCAGTAAATTTTTTACCCCGCAGCTCTTTTTTCAATTTTGGGAATAGGTAATAATCACTCGGGGCCAGGTCTGGGCTGTAGGGTGGGTGATTCACAATTTCGAAGCCCACCTTATGCAGGGCAGCTAACGCAACGCGGCTCTTGTGGACGGGCGCGTTGTCGTGCAAAAGCAGCACACCTTTCGTCAATTTTCCCCGTCTTTTCTCTTTAATGGCTTCTTTTAGTCGCTCTAATATTGAAGCGTAATATTCTCCGGTTATAGAAACACCTTTATCCTTATAATCAATCAACAATATTCCTTCCGAGTCCCAAGATACTGTTGCCATGAGTTTCCCAGCTGATTGTGACACTTTAAATTTCTTGGGAGGTGCTGTGCCCTTTTTATGCCACTGCATGGAGTCTTGTTTGGACTCAGGTTCATGATGATGAACCCAAGTTTCGTCTCCAGTAACAATTCGACTCAATACAGCATCCTTGTCTTCATTACAGAGGTCAAAAAATGCACGCTAACACTCTACGCGCTGTTGTTTTTGCGGCGGCGTGAGCATTCTCGGCACCCATCTTGCGCTGGAGGATTTTAAAAATTGTTGTATCGGATACTCCAACCATTTCTGCGAGTTGTTTCTTCTTTAGTCGAGCATCTTCGAGTACAATTTTTTCAACTTTTTGGATGAGTGCTGGCGTGGTCACCTCAATGCTCCTGCCCGGCCTCGAGTCGTCTTCAAGGGATCCCCTTCCTTATTTAAATAAACTATGCCACTTGTACACCATGGTTTTTCCTGGACAAGAGTCGCCGTAAACCAATGACATCTCATTCATTATGGTCGCGACTGATTTTCCTTGCCTGGTAAGGAACTTTATAACGGCACGATATCTGATTTTCTTCTTCTATTCTGATATTTCACTTTTCACTCCTGATTATGTTACTTGGTTGACGATAGCTCAAAGACTAACTGTCTAATAACAATGAAACTTCGTATTTATACTAATTATGAGTCGCTGCACAGGCCATGCCCCCAATGCTCCTAATCACCCCCCTACAACCCGCTCATTCCGCGAATATAAATACGCTCCCTCGTAACTGCATAGTTTTCATCTCTCTCCTACAGCAATAACTGCATTTAACACTTAGTTGGTCTGTATTTATTGGCAAGCATTAATTATTCAAGTTGGTACATTATCTACATCTTCAAGTTGTGTTATCTAAACTAATTTTCTAATTGGTGAAACCTAAAAACAGCGGAAATATTTTGGGAACGAGCTGTGAGCCTTTGATCAAAATATCTATTTCGGAAATCTGAGTTTATTGCAATATTATATGGAACAGCTCTATCTTGTTCTAAATTCTCCAGTTTTTCTTAAAGACTGCATGGCCACCGAACTTGAACATGAACACATGTGTTGCAACGTATTCCATTAATTTCCAAACTAAATTGTATACACAGCGATTTGCGACGGGTAAATGTAGAACAGACAATGACGGGCCGCCATTATGTAAACGGCACGTTGCGTCTAGACGAGTGCAGTACTCGTCTATTTTAGCATAAAAAACAGAAATTACAATTTCAGCATAGATCTGCCAGCAGATCTGTCCATCTGACTTAATGAGAGCAAATGATTAATTAATTGTAAGATCTCCCAGTGCTTCTTACCTGAGTATGTGTTTAGATAACCTTACTCGGATTAATAGATATTTATTTATTATGTGATCCAAAATACAAAGTCAATTTGAATAAAGAAAAGCTGGACAAATATACTACGATGATGTGCGAGAATAAGATTACTTGCGTTGTTATATGTAGTGTTGCTGAAACTATTTAGTTTGATGTATTGTAGCTGTTGTATTGCTACTTTTGAGTGTGGATATACAAGGTGTCGCAGCTGACGCGGTTTCTTTGATAATTTGTTTATTTTACAGTATAGAGAAAAAAGTTTCAAATAAAAGTTATCCCTATTTAAACGACGTATAGCTAGAAAATATTTTCAAATATACAGGCTGTCCCAATTATAGAGAAAGCGTATGTAACTTTATTATTTTAAATGGATTACCCTATAGATTGTATATTTTTTAGATTCTACATGATATTTTAAGTGACTTTTATTAAGACCTTCCTAGATCTACGTGCTCTTCTTTTCGAGAAATTAAATATTTTATCAAAAATTTTGCAATTGCAGCGCTCTCATTAATGAGCTGTAGGATCAAAACTAAAAAAGGGAGAAAATTTTGGTTTGCACAAATTAATACGTCTTGAATTGTTTTACTGTTTCCAATATTAACATGTACGGATCCTTTTGTTGACATACAGTTACTGGCGCCAACATTTGGAAACATTTAAATGCCAATAACTCTGTGTTTTTTTTTTAATGTGACACTCTATATCTATTTAGAGGGTTGGATGTAAAATTAAATTCTCTTTCTTTTTATATAGGAATGTACCCATTTATCTTCAACCGTTTTAGAGAAAAATTTATATTTCTTCTGTTACTGTCATCTAAAAAAAATATAATATATAGGGTGATCCATTTAAAATAATAAAGTTACATACGCTGTTTCTATAATTGGGAGACCCTGTATATTTGAAACTATTTTCTAGCTATGCATCGTTTAAATAGGGACAACTTTTATTCGAAACCTTTTTTTTTCCTGTACAATAAACAAATTATCAAAGAAACCGCGTCAACTGGGACAGCCTGTATTTGTAACAATATAGCGAGTAAAATTTCATAACAGAACGTCATCAATTCTCGAGGCAAACGATCCTGTTCTATACGCTGGCTGGGTTAAAGTTAGGAGTTTAAGAGCATTGGTTTAGATTCTATTGACGGTTCATAAAACCCGTTTCTCAGGCGTTGGACGAAATTCTGTTGTCAGCCTGAAATATCTTAGGCCTATCGCTGGTCGATTAATGTTGATAGTTAAGCCACCCTCTATACGTTGGACGATTCAAGTGCCTGATCTGTAGAAGACTGCGTTGTCCTTCGCAGAATAACTACCCAACCCCTACGACCCAGCTAGTACTACCCAGCTAGTGGTAAAATTACTTTCATATTTTTCTCCAAAACGTCTTGTAAAAGTAGTTGTATTTGATAGATCGTATCAAGCCGGCACAGATTACATGTTCTCTTTGCGTAAAATATTTCCGTGTGAAATATATTTCTCATAGATCATCGCTGAATGTTGTGTGTGAGTTTAAAATTACTTTCGACAAACATGTCTGAAAACCTGTGCGTTGAGCCCCATCGAGAAACTGTTGATCGCTATGTATAACAGAAAATTTAAAGGTAGCTTCGCTAAGAATGTTGGAGAAATAATAGTCTATTTTTTTCTGGCACCGACAGAAAACAGTAAAATACCCGCATCATTGCGTTGTTTGCAAGGATTACTGGGATACGCCATTGCTTCTCCGTCATCGAGGAGAGGATCACAGAATGCCACACCATTCGTAATTGGTAAGGTCACCTGGTATTCTGCTTTCACCCCTTTAAAACCTTTTGTTGTAATTTTTAGAAAGTAATTATTTATTAGGAGTAAAATTTTATTCAAATTATACAATTTTTCTACTTTAGGTAAATACATTTCTAGTCCTACTTTCAGTTCTACTTTTCTGGCCAGGAAATCCTTGTTTTGTCACCCTAATACTTTGTGATATAGATTTTAAGTACTTGGTGGATAACTAAATCATATTCAATGATTTTGTTTACAAGTTTGATAATTAATTGTTCTATCTGATGAGTGAAATGGAAAACTTCGTTTACATATTTAACACAAATTTTGACTATCTCTCAATCTGTATTGGTTCAATTAGCATTGTTTTTTATGTGATTTCCTAATGTGATCTCTCTCCTAGAGGCTTTTTTAATACAGTTGTGTTACTTGTCCGTCTATACGGTTCTGATTTCTTTTATCCTTAAGATTTTAAAATGTTGTCCTTGGACAAGCTACTTAATAAAAGATGGTTTTCGTCCAGATGAGTAGAGTTTTCATCCCTAATTGATAGGTATGGAGTATTCATTACAAACATTGTAACTTATTAAGTTTGCAAAGCATTATACTTGCTTTGAATACGGAGAACCAGTATTTCTATCTGTCCGTATCGCAAAATCATCTTTATAAAATAAACAAGGTTATTATTTATCAAATTAAACTAACACAATCTATAAGTTTTATGTTTGGTAAAACTATTTCAATGAGTTATAACAGGATGAAGTACTAATTTTATGGAATTTAATCTACATATATGCTTCTAATGAGACTTTTTTAGGCGTACTTCTGCGAAAGATGTTCTTACCAGTTTGCAATAACTTCATGTTTAGTAGTTGGTAAGTACTGCTTTGTAATTATTTGCCTTAGAAAGTGTATTTGAATAGTTGTAAACTGTAAAAGGAGGTTCCTGATACACATTTAGTTTAGTTGTTTGCTTTAGAAATTACTTGCTTAAAGTTGAGAGAGACTTTACTAGTGTGGTAGTTGGATACAAGTAAACAACAACTAATTTAATTACATTTTAAAGTGTTTTGGGTTTCCAATAAGTTAATGTAAGTATGTACTTACGCAGATACATACATATGTATACATATGTATACATAATTTACGTAGAACTATAGTTCTACGTAAATTTCTTATTAACGTTCGAGACAAGTTGCGAGCATATCATTGAAAAACGGAAATAAGATTTGACTTCCTTCGTTTATTCGAATAATTTCTCTTAGACATTTCGACACAAATTTTAGAAATGTTGGTTATTTTCAATCTATCGTGAAAATATACCACACAGAACGCGTCGCAGATGTAACAATAACAAACTTTCTGCGGTGCTTCCTAGCGAAAGTCATACGTATGCTCGCAGGTGATACACCTCGAAGGGAATTCAAATATTACCTACCTGGATTCGACGCAAATAATAGTACGCTTCGTGTAACAGTAGTTCGCATTGGTATTTTGTAAACCTTCTGTGTGTAAATACGAAGTGTAGCAGATGCATACGATAGAAGAGGTAAGTTTTGCACCAGTTGTATACCTGGGGATCCATATTAGCTACAGAGAAACTTTATACTATACTAGAATAGTGTAGGTATGCACAATAGAGACTGATTTTAGATAGTGACTGTCGTAGTTGAACTATTTGGAAAAGTAAAAAAGAAATAATGCCTAGTACTTACATAAAATTCTTTTTAGGTTCCAGAGCATACAGACAGGACAATCTAGTCTAAATTTATAGATGATGGCTCCATTATTAAAGTTGGAAGAAAATTTACAAGTTGAAATTCTGAAATAATTTTTTTTGTTCAATATATAAACAATAAAATTTTAATTTGTTGTATATTTTGTTTAGTTTTATTTTTTGACGTCTTTCAAAATTTTGCTTATCAAGCGAAGTGCATGAGTACGATTTTACAGAAATTTTTGTAGCAAATACTGTATACCAAATCCACAATTTCATTCATAAGTTCTACAATACAATATTTTGGAACAGAATGTCTATTAAGGACAGAGTTGAATCATCAGAGAAATTGAATGAAATTTCACCTCTTTTGCATTAAACTTTTGGCAGGTCAAAAATCGTTACAGTTTTCAAACTTGGAGCAGGATTCCGATAAAAAACTGAAGAATTGGTATGTGAGACTACGGTGTTTCTTAAACTTTAATTTAGTCATTTGCAAAGCATTTTATTTAAAAAAAAACCACATATAAGCATTCGCAGGATTATGTAAAATTGGATATATGATTTCTAAGACGAAATTTTTTTTTAGTAAAAATTGCTACCTATATTGTACAGCATAGCATATAATGAACTTGGCAAATATGCCAAGATTATTATACAATGACGTTCAATAGTGCCAATATTTCAATAGCATATGTTTCAACTTGCATCGGAAACCTTAGAGAGGATTGGAAAATCTACGAATCCCATCATGACAGGAACCACAGATGTAGACCCAGACAGGCCACCGGTCTGTGTAACTGTGAGAAGGATCTAGGAGGTGATACCGCAGTTAACTCATCTGAATATCGTTAGCTTCTATACCATCCTGTAACCAGTAAAAGGTACGTCCAGTCAGACAAAATGTAGGACTACAGAGAAATAATTGCGTATCTCTGCAATTCTCTCTGAGTCATAGCTACCATTTTATTAGTATTTTTAAGTCGGGTCGATGGCTGCAGTGGAATATTTTGCTATTATGGAAAATATCAGAGAGTTTAATCCCGGAAATTCGCTGTTAGTTTAACAGCGCGGCGCGAATGATTCACAAAGCCAATTGAACACAACGAAACTACAAAAACCACCGCGAGTTGCAGTGATAGCTTTACGGAGTCACTGCAACTAAGCACCCACCACATATAAAAAAAAAAAAAAAAAAAAAAAGTAGAATATTTGCTATTATGGAAAATATCAAAAAATTATTTACGGAAATTGTAGACAGCTTTAAGTTTCTCATTTGTTTAGCTTCAAGAGAGGTCCTCGATCTACTGGTGGGCAATAAACGTTTGTAATGACTAAAGAGAATGACCGGTTTAATGAGTAATTTTCTTTAAAAAGTATCTAAATCTTAAATTTAAACTTCTCTGGATCTTGTGGTTAAGTTTGATGGCAGTGATCGCTTTAGCTCACACCGCGTTAGCCTTCACATTAGGTTGCCCTAATATTTTGTTAACTATAGTTTGCATCTGATCGGTGTATGGTTTTCTTAACGCATTCTAGAAGGAGGTCTGTTGAATCAATTCGGCGAGGACGTAGTAAGGTGCATCGATGATGTCAAGCAGCACTCTGGAACCTTTGTTAATGTTGGAGTTACTAATTAATCCACAGAGTTGAATCCTATAAGTCTAAATGGGTTTCATAATGGATTTGTATACAAATATAGTATTATGCAAGAACAGTTTTGTTTTTGGGCCAATGAGCCTATATATTTGGCTAAGTTTAAATCCCAACCGCTTACATTTTTGAGTACCAAGTGATTAATTTTAATTGTCATGGGTTGGCAGCAAAAAGTCTCCGGATTATTAAAAACTACATAGGTTATATTTACTTCAGTGAATTGTTCAAATGGGATTTACATACCTAATGTCAGAATCATACTATCAACACTTATCTGTTAGCTTCCTGTTTTATTGCAAGTTTTCGGCCTTTTTAAGACAATATACCCAATATATCCAATACCTTTTACAATAAAACAGGATACGTTTATTGTAATGGCGAATTTTTGCAGCAGAACATTATGAGATAATGTACGATGGATAAAAGAATAAGCTGCAATTATTATATTTCTTCAAAAATCATTGTGATCAACTCAAACCTCAAAATGATCACTTCGTATATTTTTTTTTGCCATATTCGGCGTTGGTTTATATGCACACCGACACACACTTCGATACCTTCCTTTCTTTGCCATTTTTTTAAAGTTCAGTGTAATGTAAAATTAATGCAAAATGCAAAAACTTTTTGCAGAAAAGAATTAAATTTTATGTTTTTCTCACGGTTATTGTTCATCGGTATTGTTCACGGCTAGTGAAGTCTAGCAAGTATGGTGTTGTTATAAAGAGAATTGAATTGCCTTTCAAATGAGGTATCAATCGACTCTTGTTCCCTATCATGACAAGGGAAGGAGTAGGCTCGCTCGGAGGGGGGATACAGTTAGGAGGTTAAGTTTATAACGTACATGTGCGAAACAAAGTTGAGTCTTTCGACATTCTTTTTTCAAAAAATCATAGTTACAATGATAATTCATCTGGTTTGCTTTCTGTGGGCCACCCTGTATAGCTGTTGACAGGACATTACAGCGAAATAGAGGGCATTCGTTAAAAAAAAACATTTTTTTGTTAATTATATAAAAAAATTCTGCGAAATGAAAACTGTACGAGTAATAGTTATGATGTTGCATTAATTTGAGGGAAAGTTATCGTGATTGAACATAAATACATATTCATTTAGTTAATCGGAAAGATCCGTAGTTAGCATTTTACTTACGCTTAAATAACCTACGTTTGCTATTATAGAACATTAATGTCAATTGGAAAATTATGAATATATTTCATGCAATACAATAAATGCCAATTAATTATAGCGAAGCAAGTGCGCCATGAGAAAGATTTAATTAACATTTTAACGTGTAGAGCGCTGCATAAAATAAGATGTCGTAGCGTAGGTATTTGGAATGTAATGGGAGGTAATAGAAGTTGTAAATTGTTCAGTTTGATAAATAATTTTCTGTTATAAGACATGTAAATATATGTATCAATAAAGATGATTTCTTCCTAGTTCCTAACACACAGGAACATTATAATGTATGATATATAGTCTCTATGTAACGAGGAAAGTTTACTTCATGTAAATATATATAGGTATGTATGTATGTATGTGTATACGAACATGGGTTTAATGGAAATGCAAATTTAGCGATTAATATCTTGCTTTGTGCGTTTTATGAAGCACAACGAAGTAAAAATTAAACGAACAATCTGCGAAATAGAAAGGCTCTAGAAAATGTCTGGAATGCCAAAACGATTCAGGAATTTAGTAAAAAGTTTAAGAAATCAATAAAATGTAGTAATTTAGTTAAGCGTGTGTTTTAATAACTCGCATGGTAAGATGTTTCAATGAGATATGCTGTTGTTCCTAAGGATATGGACAAGTCTGTAAAAAGATAATTAATTAAAAACCAGGTCGATAGCCGCAGTGGTTAGACGGCTGATTATCGTTGTGGTGGAACTATGGGAGCCGGGTTTCAATTCTCCAAAGAGACGGTGTCGTTTTTTCGGAGAGTTGAAATCTGGGTCGACTTACCATTAGCTGTTGGAGCAAAGTGATTAACAGCGCGGCATTATAAAAGGCGATACAATTTACACACACAAAACTACACTGTGAGAGTTGCAGTGATAGCTATACAAGCGATACCGCTTACGGAGTCACTACAACTAAGCACTCACCGCACATAAAAAAAAATGCAAGGATCAAGCGTTTCTAGGGCAAATACAGTTACACTTTTATTTTGTTTATAAAATAGACAAGATAAAGGGACTGGCAAACTTTTTTGTATGTATATAATTACCAATAGACAAGATTGCTTTTGATTATTGATACCTTGCTTCATTTGGTAAAGCTTTTAATGTTGACCACATTTTGACCAATTCTAAAATCACTAATTTACATTTACATTTTAATGCACATCTATTGGGGCTTTGAAGTACGTTAGGTTCTACAATTAGAAGTAACTATGTAGCAACTTCAATTAGCAACTCAGAGATTTGAGAGTACCCAAGAATAAAAACTTTGTTAAGTGATTCTAATCGCATGTAATCATTGCCTGAACACAACTGATGCTTTAGTAAGTTGCGTAAGAACTGCCATTTTTATGATGATCTATAAACATTAATGAGAGATTTGAAAGGGATAGTTTAATTAATTTATTGTAGCTTAATTCTGCATTCTGAGGCTAATTCACAGTTCAATGAAAAAGGTTTTCATTTTACCAGAAGTCCAATTAAATTAAACGCTGCACGTTAGTAGCGTTGGTCGAATCACGTTCCTACATCTGTAAAGCCATTTAATTACGTGACGACCAAGACTCGGCTTGCAGATTACGTACGTTTGTTGCAATCCGACTAAATTAATACAGACTCGCTTCCTTTGTGACAAGGAGATATTGAAATTGCTGACCTATAAAAAGTATCGTATCCGTTTCTGTGTTGTAGATTCAATTTCCGACATTATAGAGAAATACTCGTACATACATATATGTTAGTTCTTTCGATTTTTGTTTGATCTAAACTTCACACACATACCACGTTTTTAATGTTGAGGGTTCCAGTATTAGTTTACTTGTTGTCCAAATGTTTTGATAGAAACTTTTCCTTTCTCTTTCGAAATTGCACACAAGTTTCAAATATCGAGTAAAGCTGTAGAGCACTGCTGCGATGATTGTAGAGTTTTATGAAGGTGATGACTGGTGATGAGTATGTCGTTCTAAAATCTGTTGTTCTCGATGAATACTTGAGACGCATATTTTTGTATGAAAAATGTATAAGGTTCCGAGAAGGATTCATGTTTTTGAAAGACCATTAAGTCTCCACAATCAGCCTCCCAACTTTGCAAAACTTTCAAGCGTTTCATTTCCTTTTGAAAGATGTTGATTAGATAGGGATAATTCCGGCAGGCTGCTTTGGTTGTCTTCTTCTGTTGATTCATTTTATTAGTACATATTATGATTTAATTAAAATATTTAATAATTGATTCATTTAGATTCAAAATATCTTATAAATGTACATCAACTTAGTTTGTGTTATAGCTACATTTTGCTATTATAATATTATTACATTTACACTAGAAATATTCTAATTGAGGGTTTTAATAACATACTTTAAAAGGGAAATTCAGCTTCTTTTATTGAAATTTATTTCCACCTCCTTGGACTACCTCAATCAGTAATTGTTTCAAGCCTAGCGTGGAGTATTTCCAGGAAACATCTTTAATTTTAATGTAGGCTTATAACATTCAATTTTAATCTTAAATACATTTACGCAATTACTTATACCGCCGAAATACAAACTGCGAAGATTTTATCTCGACCCGAATTGCGTAGGATGTACACCCACTGTATTTCTCTAACAATGTTTCTTCGATATTCGCTAATTCGATAACCTGTAGGGCATTGGAGGGTGATGTATTTGGATTATTAATTGGCTAATATATAGCGACTCTCAAACTCTAAATACGATAACGGATATCACATATTTAGAGTTTACGATTGTGGGTTTATAGTTGGTACCATGTAACGTGGATACGATAACATCGAGTACGTGTAAGGTATGTATATGCCAGTATATATTTGTAAATAATTAAATGTACTTAATAATAATAAGATAAGATTTTAAATATTTATTGTAGCCTGTTTATTCTGTATGATATGTTTCAGCTGCTACTAAAAAAAATATTCATACTACTTTGTATACACTTCTATGTTATGATGGTGCTGGTTGGTATCTCCTTTCTGCTGTCGTAATAATTTGTGAATCAAAGTGAAGATAACACAGCAGATATTAACATGTACACCAATGTCTTAACTAAACATTAACATGTTATTAGGGGATTGCAAAGTCTTTAGATGCAGCAACTAGACAATTATGTACAATCCGCGAGTTGCACGAATTGTCCTCTCTTACCTCTCTGGTCGTAGATTTGAGAGTTGAAACTTTCGATCTCCAGCCAAAACACATAGTGACCGGCGATCTCTTCTCATCTGTTTTTATTATGGATGTCTAATCTGTCGAAGAGATTCAAAATGAATGAGGGCAAATTCATAGCAATTCGATTCACAAAAAAAACACAAACTTCCCCGCGGCAACATCTTCGTGAGGGACTTCAGGCTAGCATGAAGTACGTTCACCCTTTTCCTTGGCGTTACTTTAAACCAGAAGGTGATGTCCACAGAAGTATCGCTTAGCATTAATATCGCTCATGTGCTCACTCAAACTTAAGGTTGAGACTGTTTTATACTTCCTTTTTTCGTTAAGTTATGACGTATAGGACCCCGTCGCGGTCCAGCCTGGCAAAGTGCCACCTAAACAAACTACAAGTCTTACAGAACAAAATCCGCCGGATAATATCTGGAGCACCTTGATTCTTTGGGAAAGACCAGCTACGTACGGTCCTATAAATTCCATTAATCGAGGAGTGCATCATAACTTTGTCCGGAAAGACGCTAGATAGGACTACAACTGGTCGTACATACATTGGCTTCCACCCAGAACGAGAGTAAGAAGAGTTGTGAACATCGTAACCGACTAAATCAGCAAAACGTTGAAGCCATCCGCATAGCTGCAATCCACATCTACCAGGGAGCGAACACCTCCTCCTCGAAAGATGGATGGTTGACACTAGACGATCGCTATGGGATCCCAGGTTCTTGGAGAAGTTGTTTGACGACATACACCATGAAAGCTTGACGAACCGCATGGTCTACACCGTCGTGAATGGAACAGAATAATCAGAAAGGCAAACGCTGTCTACGTTGCAAATAACTCTACGCAACTCGACGCAAAACAAAACAAAAACCACAAATCTCACTTTCAGTTTAGTTTATTAGGACAAGATATTAGTATAATAGATATTAAATGCGAAAGGAGATAAAAATGACTAGGTGTGAACGTGGTTTTGAAATTAATTACGTTTATACTTGACGTAATGGAAATATCAATTGTTTAAAAATGAATATAATACTGCGATTTTTATATATGTATATGTATATCCAAAAATATATGTATGTGAAATAAATCCGTTTCCCGCTATTATAGCTAAATGAGCTTTTATTAAACATTTACGTTAATATATAATCTATTCATGTGTATTGATGTTCAAAATTAATTAAATCTACAGATATATTATTTACCAATTTCATTTTTGTTTAATTAATCTACATAGGTGAAACCAATATCACATACGGGTTTATAATAGCAATGCTTTTGCAAATGTTTCAATAATGACGAATATTCTCTTCAAATCAATGCTAAAATATAAAATTGGAATATGAATATGTCAAAAGGATAAAAAACAATTAATTACAATGGAAACAGAAATTTAAATACCAAGAGTCTATAAACAGCAAGCAATGCATAGCAAACTAGTGGAATGACATATTCCATAATAATTTTATTTGGAGAGAAAAAAACCGATCAATTTTTCGTATTTTCTGGAACGATGTGGAACAAAGCTGGAGCATCCTCCAAAATTCCAAATTAAAAAAAAATGATAGATTAGCACTGACAAACGTCAATCCTTGTCATGCATAAATAAAAATGCCAGCCCTCTTCATTTACTTACTCTTGGATTATTTAAATTTATTTATATGGAAAATACTATAAAACATGTTGTACAAAATTTTAGCTTCTCTTCTTCGTTTGTGACAATATATTTCATTAATATGTTTAATTTAGAACTGGCTTAATTTCCTGGTTTCTGAAACAATTTTAAAATGTTTCTGCTTTTACAGATAAAATATAGTTCAAGTATGTTATCTATTAATTTACGTTAGGAAAGCAATAATACTTTACCTATTTAAAAATTGTAGACTTACTTTGTTAGAATTTCGGAAGTCTGTATTTATTTTTCAAATTACATATTTTTGTCTAACAGAAAAAGGACATTTTTAATAATTTCATAGAGTTTAACTTCCAGCCTGGAGATGCTAGAAACAATAAAAACACACGAAAATTTTTACGAGTTAATTGGACCAATGTTGGTGATTATACTTCGCATGTAAAAACTAAAATTGAGGCACTTTCTGGGTAAAGATGTATTCACGCAAATGAACAAGAGTCCCAATAGTTAAGCAGCTAAGAAGTCTGGAAATGAAAAACTCAGCAGGAAAATACATTAGGAATCTGCGCTGGTAAAGATTATTGAAAGCAAGAATTGGATCAGTTGAAAACATTGAGCCACAACATAAAAACCCAAAGAAATGACTGTAATAGGCGTTCATGGTATATTGTTGGTTTCGTCAGGAGAAACGCTGACGACACCGAAAAGGACAAAACTTCGTGCACGTGTTCGCAGGACGATTCCAGAAATATACGATAAGCCTCTATTCAAGTATTCTTTTGTTTTTTATATATTGCATCAGGTTTCTATTGGTGGCGAATCTGCCATTTTTTTTCTCAACTGTACGGCCGGGATAACCCCAAACGACAAACTCGGCCAAAAGAGAGACCTGTTGTGCCCCTATGCTGTTTTAGTCCACTCAGCCAGATTGCATCCCAACAAAGAAGTCCACAACCTAGTAAAGAGTTAATTGATTCAAATTTCGCCTCTCCCTGTACGTTGTTGGACAGTCAGCTAGGAGATGGACTGGAGTTTCCTCCGCACAACTCCCATAGTTTCTACACATAGGAAACTTTACACCTATGCATGTGTTTATTCAATGCGTAGTGACCAGTTAAGATGCCTATGAGTAACTTCAGCCTGTCTCTGCTCATAAAGATTACTTTGCAAAGCAAATTGAATTACTGGAGAAAAACCCATTAAATGCGAACTAAAATAATAATACAGTAAGTTCGCTTGTGGCAAGTAGATCAGGATATCAAGAATACAGTATTTGTTGGTGAATTACCAACCCCGTTAATCCTCCGCTACTCGCGCGATTTTTTTAAATGCATGGCGCGTGTACTACAGTTGTAGTACAGCGAATTATAAGAAATATTATAACCAAATTAGCTGCATTTACTGTATTTAAATTAAATATATGATAAAATAAACTAATATTATTAGTACATGAAACACAAACTTTCACTAAGTGATCTTCTATGACGTTTTCTGCCACCCGTAGAACACTTTCCAACAGTTCCTGTAGGTGCTGTGTTGGCGGAGACTTCTTCCTTCATTCCTAGGAAACGTTGACATCGATTTCGTAACAATCGTAGAATATTTGCTGCATTTGCCCTTGTTTGCATTGAGGGCTTGACTAATTTCAAGCCCATTTGTTTCAAGAACTGTCTTTGTGGCATCTTGGTTCCATTATTATGGCTATACATTACATATAGGTACGTTAATTCCCGATAAATTGAGTAAATTGAAGAAGATCGTCAAAGACCATCTCTTAGAATTTCTAGCTGTATTGTAGACCCTGCACTTTTGATCAACACAATCAACACCAAACTTGGTACTATTGTAACATGTAATAATTTCGGTTTTTTTCCGATCGCCGGACTCAGGGTCAGTAGTGGCGGTATGATGCATAGTTGAACGTGCTAATACAAGTTTTTTTTGGGGGACATAATTATTTATAAAATCCAAATAAAGTACTATACACTTCTCTTTTCTTTGCATTGATAAAATTTGCTGGTAGTTCCCTCTTATTTCGACGTTTTGTACCGATCACGGTAATTCGTTTTTGCAATAAAACAAATGCAAGTGGGACACTTGTAAAGAAGTTATCTATCGTAATATTACGATTTGTTCCGTCTACTGGGGTTATCATTCTTTTTACAACTTCCTGTGCTGAATTTCAAAGACTATAAGGCCCCTTGGGCTGCTTTCCTGGGTATACCTCAAGATTATAAGTATACATAGTTTTGCAGTCTACCAAAGCATAAACTTTTATACCATATTTATTCGGTTTGCTTGGAATATACTGTCGAAACTTACATTTGCTTCTAAATGCTATTAGTTGTTCGTCTAGTGTCAAGTACTCTGAAGGAGTATAGTTTTTTTTCGAAATTGCTAATAAAATACTCTAACAGTTCTCTGATTTTTCCTAAATTGTCCATTTTTAGTCTATCGATTCCCAATAGCAATCAATACCTTGCATATGACATGGTCAGATATACAGTAGAGTCTCGATTAACCGTATCACCCTTGGGACCGTTGGGGTGACGGATGAGAAGAGTAGATGGTTAACAGAAATAGGTCTCCGGATCATCGAGGAGCATTGACGATCGATAAAAATAAAATTTTGCGCACAATAGTGCAATTAAATATATAACACAGATTGGTTTGGGGGCAGTTTAGTAAAGCTTTTAAATTTTCTATTTAATATTGAAATGCTCTGATCGGTTGGTTATAAGCAGCGCAGTTGATCTTTAAAATCAAATTGGGGTATACGACTTATAAACATATCTACTGCACTGAATTTCAGTGTTAATTTTTAATTTTTTGTTTCTCAGAGAACTGACGGTTAATAGAAACTGATGGTTAAAAGGGTGACGGTTAATCGAGACTCTACTGTACAACTTCCATACCAAAACCTTCTTGATCCCATAAATCTAAAATATTTTGCCTTCCAGATTTGCGCGAACCAGTTATAAATAATAATCCTAACAGCGCCATAATTTATTCTTCATTTGTTAGCCTAGCATCCCTTTCTCTAGCATATTTATGCTTGCAACTTTCTATGTATATATTTGTATAAGAAACAAGGGCTGTTATTATTTTATCATTTAGCTTTTCGTGCGTACATTTCGCGTACTCTCAATTTTTCTCCATTTTGTCAGTTTATTTTTTCCCAAATAATAATCTGAAGAGTTACCTTCATTTTCTTCCGTATCACTGCAATATTCTGCACTGAAATCGCTATCTTCCTCATTGTTTTCTCGGGATATTGCGGATGACTGTGAAACTATCACCAACTGCTTCATCTTCGTCTGAAACTTCACTACTACCTTCACTATACACCCATCATTTTCTTCCTCTTCTTCCAGTTCTTCAAACCACCTCAACCAGTCTTTAGAATTTGTGCTCATAGCACCAAGTCAACTGAAATTATAAACACTACACTAACAAGACACGATGTTTATTGTGGGCGCCAATCAACACAACTAACATAACCATAAAATATTACGTTTTTGACGTGTACTACAACCCACTACAACGTCAAATGAAATTTATCACGTGTACTACAGTGGTAGAATAAACTACTGCAAAGTTATTGCGTGTTCTACAACTGTAGAATCCTGTACAAACAATTTTTTAGTCATACAGTTTTCTGCATTGCAGCTTTACAACTAAATCACATTCATAAGTGGTCACAAAAAGTAAGATACCTGAAAGCACGAGTCCTATATTGCTATCTATGTGAAAATAAATAGAAATTTCGTTAGGTATACTACGACTGTAGAACGCGCGAGTAGCGGAGGGTTAATGTCACAAAAAAAATATGTCCCAACATTTTGCAAAAATTGGTGAAATTATAGCGTGGAAGATAACATGGATAACACGGCCATTTTCTCAGACGAAACAATATTGGCGTCAATTTACTCCATTCACATCTTGCCTGGTGAAGTTACATAAAATCTCGTTTTTAAAGTGGCTTCACTTGTTGAGAGCTAGTTTTGAGTTGGTTTAAAAGCGCAGTTTAGCTAGTTTTAGGCTGCTTTGAAAGCAATTTCGCTGGGTGAAAGCTCATTTTGAATTGCTTTCAACTAGCTACTTTAATAAATAAATGCAGAGGATTTGCTTAGGTAGAATTAATAGACAAAACACCTTATGAGTAAGCATCATACAAAACCAAAGCGAATTAAAACAATGAATTTAAACTTATAAGTCGTGAGACAGAAAGAAAAACCAGAAAAGAGCTTCTATTATGTATTAATAATACTTTAATAGTGTATTTTGACTCGTTATACACATTTTCGTGTTCAATGGAATGTACGTACATTTATTAATTTAGTAATCGCAGTCTATTATTTCGTTCATTAATTTGCACCGTTCTGAATCACTTTTTCAGGATTTACAATTCATTTAATGCCCATTTACGAGTGCACAAAAATTTTACGTTATTGTGCTGTATTGGATTCACGGTTTTAATTTATATGTTTTATCTGTTTATGTAATAACCATTAAAATAATTGGAGCCGATATTAGCTTTTACGGTAGTTTCACATACTTTCACGATAATTTCGTGTTTTAAATAGCAATTTCCGCTTATGAGTTTCAGGCATAATACGTAACGTAACATTCAATTTTAGTATTATCGTCAACGCTTTTATTAAGCGACTGAACACATTGTTCCCGTAGATTGGATCGAATTACGTGCGAATACTTTTATGTACTTTATACAAGTCCTACAGGTAACACACTAAGCACAAATCAGGTAGACGTTTAACCGGTATAAATATAATTAGAATGCTGAGTAAAAAGATATAATGAAGTATTGACCTTTTAATATGGAAGTACCTATAAATCAATATTTTATAAATATAAAAAAATCTAATACAAACAAATTTTAGTTTTGTTCTTGGCTATATGGGGTTAAGTATATTTGGTAAAGTATACATTAGAGTTTGTCATCATTGTTCGTAGCTGTTTCGTTTATTCCAGGACATTTTAAAAGTCAGCCTTGAAGTAAACTACGAGAAATACAACATTAGTTCAGCACCAATTCACTAGAATGCCCGAAAGCATTCAATCATTCGATACAGCAGGCATGTCGAACCGATTCTCGGAAACTACGTAATCCAATTCATTCTTTTGCATTCTTCATTAGTCATTGAGCAGATCCATTGAGGAACGTACGCACGCAGTAATCTTCTAGATGATAATAACAACACAAACGTCAAGGAAGCAGAGAAGAAAAGAAGGAAATGTAGGAGAGGTACGCAAAGGTAGATCGCACCTCTTCCCCAACAGAAAAATAACGATTTTTAAAGACCGCACCGTGACATAAATCACCGAACAAAACGAGTCTTTACCTTTTGAATTCACAATAAAGCACGATATACCATCCAGTTGTTGAATAAAAAGAAGGATGCTTAAGAAAAAATAATGCTGTATATATATATACATCAATATGAAAGAAAACAATACGCGTCTTGTTAACTAAGTAAAAACGAAAAAAAAAGACGGCATATGTGTACGAATGTAGTTATATCACTCTGTATATGCATATTATATATAGAATAATTCACATATGTATGTACATATATCTACGTATGAGCTGTAGAAGTAGTGTAGTGGTTCAAAGCAGTGGTAGTGGAGGACAGCTGGATGACAGTTCAAGAAGTAAGTGTAATACGCTGCTGGGACTGTATAAGAAAAGGTGCCCAGGATTCTTTGTTCCAGGACCGCGTGCCGGCTGCTCCAGACCACAGCTGTCCTGCCAGGTGTTCAAAACACATGTTGTTTTTCCAGACCCTTCTAGAAACTCGATTTACCTATAACATACCTTTATATGTGTTGTGTACATGTATGCGTGGAACTCTTTTCATTATTTCGCTTCTTAACATAGGAGTAAGACGTTGAGCACTGTATTCTCGATGTGCGTGTATTATACACAAGAAAGGAACCGAAATTCTTAATTATATATTTCGAATTTTGTATATGATATTTACGAAGATTGAGTTGGTTAAATCGTACGATAATTTCCTTTGGGTTGGCGTAAAATCCCTTTACTAATAATGGATATAATTATTATCAAAATCGGTTATAATCACCTGGACTGCTTATATTAAACGTAATTATTACATTTTCTTTTATGTTAGTTCTAATGTTTGGGACTCTTTTTAAAAACATGGATAAGATTAGAATTGTATGTTTCATTTATTTTCTTTTGTTCATTGGTGTGGATTTTCTTTCTTCGCTAGCAAAATGGTCAAAGTTGGAAGTTGAAGCCGCAAAAGCAGCAAATTAAAAGAAGCAATACTAGCTTAGAGCTGGTCAAAAGATTCAGCAGCATTTGGAAAGGAAAATGTACAACAAGTGCAAAAGAAATCGATCCAGCAAAAGAGGAAGAAGACGGTGATAAAAATGAAAAATCGGAGGGTGGTGGAAGATAGTGTAAAACTGCTGACGAATCCTTTAAAGAAAGGCGAGTATGAAAGTAATGGAGAGGTGAATGAGGAATTAACTGCTGTTGCCAAGTTGATAGTTTTGTGTAAGTGGAAGCTAAAGAAGCGATGAAGACAAGTAAGATGATCATGAAGAGGAAAATAGTGATGAAAAGTTCCAATCAAGCAAATTAAATCAGTGACAAAAAAATCAAAACGGAGAAAATGAGCTGCTTTAAAACAAGTTATCCGATTTGGTTATTTTTGGAAATCTTTACAATTATCGCTGGCTAGAGATAAAATACGAATGTAGTTAAGTATCTGTCTTGTACATCATGCAAGCTACTGCCCAAAATCTTCCTGTAGCAGAAAAGATGGTACGCAAAAAAAACAATTGCTCTACAATCAATATAAGGACATTACGGCAGACTAGAAGACGGAGGGTGTGGGCAACTGTCCCATAATAATTATTCAAACATATATATTTCTACGCTAACCGATTAGTTAAAACCTTAGTGATATGTAATAGCAGTAGTTAGCACACTATTCTTTGATTCATACTCTCTTCTAGAGAGTCTACCTTTAGACATTCAGCATACTAAATAAAACACAAAAAAATGAAAAAAGTACTTTATTTCTCTAATAGACTCCTATCAGCTCGATTCCCAGCGATGTTCAATAGCTTCAATACCCTGTTTAAGTAAGAAACGTCCTCCACCTCTTCATTGATGACAATTTTTTTCACCGAGCCATTTTTCGAGTTTGGAACATAATCCGAGGGGAATTAAATTTAGCGAATAGGGTGCGTGAGGAAGCAATTCGAACTTTATTTCACTAATTTTGACCATAGCGACAACGCACTGAACTGGTACATTGTCTTGACGAAACAATACGTTTCTTTCACCAAATGCAGCCGTTTTGTCTTGATTTTGCTACTCAAACACTGCAATAAGTTCGCATAATACTCGCCATTGATTGTTTTCCTTTCTGAAGATAATAAATGAAAATGATCCCACGTGCATCCCAGAATTGACGCCGTTACCTTACCAGCGAATGGAACTGTCTTCGCCTTCTTTGGATCCGATTCTTATAAAAACTATGCTTTATGGTTGTCGTTAAAATACTCGATTGAAACATCTTTATCACGCTGTTATTGTTCCATTGTGAGTAATCGCGACACCGATCTCGCGTTTTCTCATGTCCAAGTTTTCAGTCGATCAGCTATGTGTAGCGTACTTGTTGACACTCGACGGTCATCCAATACCATTTTTTTATTTTATTCACCATTTCTGGCGTGGTCATCTCATTTGGTCGACCACTGCGATGTTCGTCTTGGCAGTTCGATTGGAGTGAGGCTTTTCAAATGAATGTACCTATTGTATCATTTAACGATAACCGATTTTTTTCATGTTTACAAATTCACCGAGAATGCCCACTATTGATGGTTGTCAAACAAATACTGAACAATGTAGAGACATTAAACTTCAAGCTTTATAAGGTTGGTGCTATAGTCATTCTGTTCAAACAACAACCGCCATTTATACGTCAGGTCGGATACATTTGAGGCTATCCTCGTACCTTAACGTTAATGAACTATTCGGTCACTTTACCAACATGATGGTGCTCCATCAAAATACAGATATTTTATCAACACTACACATTGGATGAACGTGAAAACAAAAATGGATTGCCAATAATTGAACGTTCTTGTGGCATAATCGACCATCGAATTTGGTAACATTAACTTTTTTTATTTTAAGAACTATAAGAAGTAAAATTCATGCAAGCTCACTAAACATCATGCAATATTGGACGCATCTAGGATAAAATGCTTTTAAAAGTTTATCTGTGCACGTGATTAACTACACTCATAATGCGTTCCGGAAAAAAAAAGTGTTTTACTCACAGCTATATCTGACAATAGCCATCGTTTTTAAAACGTATACTATTCAGATTACGGTTTACAGTATTTACGGATAGTTCCTGCTTATCTGAAACCTTAGCGGGATAGCAAATGTGTCACATGTTCTTGATACCATTTTTGCATTCTTCATAGATAAAAAATAAATTTCCACAAGTTTATGCACAAGAATAACGCCTCGGCTATGATCAACTTTATAATATGTTTCTATTTGTAATAATGTCAATTTACTTTTGTGCTAAATAATAATAAGGTTGAACATATTTAAGGTTTGAACATATTTAAGGACCAATACTTTGCTGTTGTGATTTTTAGGTACATACTGAGAAACTAACGATAGGTAAGCATATATCACTTTTCTCCGAACACAACTAAAAATTTCTTTGGAACAAAAGATCTCCCAGACGAGTTTGAACTGCGATTTTGACGAGAAGCCAAAAGATTAAGTGAGAAAATCGGCGTTAGAATATGCAAAATTTCCCCAATATGTTTGAACTGCTTTATCATTAAATTATTTTTCAGTACCAACTTGTACTAGAAAAAATAACGCTTAATATTTGTATTATTCCAAAAATTAGAACACTTGTCCCAAATCCACACAGGTTTGTTATAATTTAATATAAAAAATTCTAAAATAAATAGGGAGCGAGATATAAATGTTAGATTTAGATTTAGATTTCAGTAAGGGTGATATTACGCTGGGACTTATTGATCTATTGCGCGACCTTGGATGAGTTGTAAGCTGCTGGGACAAGCCCGCTCTCAAAGTTCCTTATCCAGTATGAGAGCTTTGATAAACAGCAATAGCTGTGATGGTTTCAGAGAAAGCATTTCTCCTTCGTCCATGATGTCTTTAACAAGATAATTACGCCGGGTTGCCGTGATAGTGGTGCAGTAAGATGTCAGGTGTTCCGGATTTTCAACCTCTCCGCCTCGCAGAACCTGCAGTCGCTATTCTGTATTAGACCTATCCTTGTCATGTGTTCCCCAAAGTGACAATGCCCTGGAAGAAAACTTGTGAGGATGCGTAATCTATTTCTGCTTAGTTCCAGCCAAGATTTTGCTCTGTGCTTATTGCAGTTTTCAAGGAATATCTTGGAATGTCTCAGACCAGGGACATTCTCCCTGCGAAATGCTCTGACCGTCTCTTCTCTATATTTAAGTTCAAGACATAAACGTTAAATACCTTCCATGCATTAAATGGCTATTTAATTCAAGATATTAATTAATTTTGTCGAAGTATCTTGGCCAATTTAGGTGCCTCACATGAAATATTATAGCATAGCAGCGATACATCGAATGCAAATTATGTATACAAATATACATCAAATATAAGGGCATAATATTTTAAAATTAATCATACGTGAAATTTAAATTTCTACCTTCAATTTATGCGTTTTGTTGGCTGTCATCCGCAGTCATTGCATTACGTGACCACCCGCATATGCATTATACGTAGAAATATGTCCTTTGCATCTCTCTATTCATTCAGGAAACATCTCTAATTGGAACCACATTTTTTTTATAACTGCTATGTTACATCACGATATCAAGCCGAAGCTCCATTCCAATTTAGGACTCTCCTCAATTATCTACCGGTTCTCTCTAGTTAAACATAGAGGATGTGCAAGTTTTAATTACAAACTGTGGTAATTATTTCGTTTTATCTCGAATTAACCGTTGATATTGCGCATAATGTAACCACGGACAAAACCCTATTGAATTTAATCTATTTAACTTTTTTTACATTTAATCATAAAATTTAGAATTAATACTGTTCAATAGTAGTTGTTCACAGAAATAAACAAAGTTGAAGATAAGAAAGTATATGTATTTTACTATTTAATAGGAATCTTAGTATATGGCAAACTATATACAAAGCATTCTTTGTTATTGTTGTTTCTTATTTGTAACTTTAAGACAGAAAAATAACCGGGGTTTCTTATTTAAAGTCTTCAGTTGATCAGTATTTTAATTCAAAATAAGAAGGTTGCTCTTGACTTTCCACATAATCCGAAATGTTTTGGATATCCTTTGTTTTTTTTTATGTGTGGTGAGTGTTTAGTTGCAGTGACTCCGTAAGCTGTATTACTTGTCTTCAACTCTCGCTTTTAATCACTTTACTCCCAACAGCAAATGGTAAGTCGATCTGGATTTCAACTCTATGAAAAAATGTCACCGTACCCCCTGACAATTGAATCCGGCTCCTATCCTCCCGCCACAACGATAGTCAGCCGCCTAACCACTGTGGCTATCGACCCGTTTTTTACCCGTTAAGTAGACTTACACTTAGTCGATTATATCTCAACAAAACATAGTGTGGTAAATGTTATGTTCTGAGATATGCATACTATTTGAATTTAGCTGTATGTTGTGGTTTTTGACATAATACTAGTTGCTTTTGCTTTGTAATCGATCGATATCAATAGAATAAAACTGATTCCATAATCGCTAAACAGGATGTAAAATTTATATTAAACAAAATAATAAAACTATCCGTTGTTGTACTAAATTTGCTGGTGATATCACTTGCTGGTAGGGTCTCTCTTGCTGCAATCTTCGAGTAAACAGAATTGTGTCATCAATGCTTTTTCAAAGTTGTTTCATTATTATGATACGCCTGCATATTTTAAGATAATTTTTCATTTCTCCCAAGTGTAAACGGTTTATTAAAATGCTTACATTGCCGAGTTGGTGAATTTAAAATAACCAAGAGCTTACCTATTTTTTTCGTATGCTGCAATGCGCTCAAACTAACATAGTGTTAGCTTCATAGTTTCGGAATTAAAACAGTTTATATGCGAACAAGAGTTTAGCTGTACTTCTTTTTAATGCCTCCCTATCTCTCGCATAACATTCTTCTAAATATCTATATGTGAACCCACCAAATTCCAAACAGTATTTGAAAAATTTTTTCTTAGTGGTTTTGGTTAAGTGTGGTGTAGAAAATTTTGTAGTTTTCCACACAAAGAAGCTTGTATGAGGTGTGGTAATTTTTTCTCTTGAAAATTTATAGAAATTTGATGCTGCATAGGACATTTGACTTACATACAATTAATATAGACGCACGATAGTTTGCATCACAATTTGTTTAAGTTCTTGCCCCATTCAAATCAAACATCTAATAGGTTGCTTCTAAAGCACATGAATACTTTTCAGAAAAAGGACTACTGCTTTTGTGTGCTGTGAACAGCTTTATGAAATGCCATTATTTTATCTTTGAGGCTGTTGTAAAATAAATGAGTTTTTAATGAAATTTCGTTTATATACAAGATGCATTTTCAGGATTTTTTGTGGTAGTACTTAATAGATTATGCAATATTGAAACCGTTAAATGGTGTAGATGAGATTCTGTGTTTTACATTGAAATACATCGTAATCGAGTAATCTAAAAGTTAGCAAGAATATATCCGTTTATAACACAGGTATTATTGCTTTTCACTTAAATTTTGCACAAACTCATTAATTATAGAATCACAAACTTTATAACTAATAAATAAGATACTGATCTCTGGGAGTCACTTCGGTTTCATAGCAGGAATGTCAAGATGTGGTGCAATTTCTTCAACCACTATTACATATCTATGATCGACTGGACAAGAAAAATACTGTTGTGGGAAACATTATCAAAATTCTTTCACATTGTCGATCACTCTGTATTACTGACTAAGTTGTGGCCAATCGGTGTGCGGGAAGTTCCATATGATTTGTTCACCTCCTACCTTGACAATTGAAAAACTATTGTTGAAATTGAAAGTAGTTTAAAATTAAACGGATCGATAGCCGTAGTGGTTAGGCGGCTGATTATCGTTGTGGCGAAACGACAGAAACCAGGTTTCAATTCTCCGGAAGGACGATGACATTTTTGGAAAATTGGATTCCGATCGACCTATCATTTTCTGTTGGAAGCAAACTGATTAACAGCGTGGCATTATAAGAGGCGAAATAATGCTGTTACACGGTCATTTGAACACACACATTATACACACATAAAAACTACACCGCGAGAGTTAGAGTGATGGTCAAACAAGCGATACAGCCTGAAAAACCACTGCAACAAAGCACACACCACACATTAAAAAATATATATAAATGCCAAGCAAGTAATCTGCAATGTTTTGGTGTTGCAAATGTAACCACTGGAGTCCTTCAGGATTAAATTATATATCCCATTCTCGGTTATTATGTTTGGGAATGATGTTTCATTCTCAAGTTTGTCATCGTAGTATGTCAATGACATTAGCTGCATTGTGGGGAATTTATTGATGGGTGAGAAGAAAATGCTAGGTGATCTAATATTGAGGGGTTTTGTTTGGAACTATTACCTTATTTTATTACTGGTTCTTTTTCTATTCGCTAGTAATTTAAAACTTCTGCATCTGAAAATCACCTATTCGCAAATTTATGTAGAAAGACAAATTCAATCCGTCAAGGAACTTACTACTAAATTTATCGGTAAAGTCAAAGTTAGCATAACTTCCCTATCGCCAAATAATATTAGCACTTCCTAAATCCTACCCTTATCATCCACAAACTAACATAAGCGACAACAATCACAGTTCAACCGTAATCTACTGGCTCCTAAATAATAAATAAAACGTACACCTAGGATGTACCTATATGTCTTTTACATCCACGTATTATCCGGTATGCGTCAGCCAATCTAAATGGCCTTTAGAGACTCTTTGTATATACATATATGTATGTATGTGTAAAACGCACTTCTATTTGTAATACCATATATACCAACTAGTTGAATAAAGACAAAACACACACTATTATAGTGCTAGAGTGAAATGCATCTACACATATATAGAGTTTCTGGTGGGTAATACTAAGGACCAGGTGGGCAACGAACAAAGCTCACATACCCCGATTGTCCTACACAAAGCCTACAGGGGATCCTGTTTCCTGTTCGCAGTGAACTCGGCTTAACTGGTTCTCTCCTATTCAACTTGTTTACTGGCCATGTTAGAAAGGGACGGCTAGAAGATCTTTTTCGGAGGGATAAAATTCCGAGTAAATATTACCCGAGGAGAGGACACGACACCACATCTAAAGGTGCGAGAGATCTCTGAAGTGAAGATTTTGGGGTATAGTACAGTTTGTCTTCGCTGTGTCGTCACTGTATCTGTTCCGAACGTTCTACTTGCACCGCATCCATTTCACTTCGCCTCCTTCCTTTAATACGACGCTCGGAAATTTGTAAGTAATACTGTAGTGCGGTAGTCCTGGTAAAACCGAAAACTTCTATAACACGGAACAAAAGCGAGGATTAAACTTTGCTTCATGTATTTACAGAAGAGAACAATTTGCTAGAGTAAACAGTGGAAAAAATATAACAGATTTCGGTTGAAAGAAAAGAAAATACACTACAACATAGAAAAATATACTTCTAGGTTTGCGAAATATTATTCTAACAGATATTTTCTCAGGGGAAAAACGCACTCACTTCGTAAGTGAAAGAAAGGAAAACATAGTAATAGAAAACTTATAGTATCGAAACTATTATTACTTTATTTTGGAAAATGTATTAATAGTATTTTTGAAATGATAAAGTGCAAATATAGCAATTATTTTTTAGAAGAGACATGGTAGAATGGCACTTTGTAAAAAGAATGTAATGACTGAGAGACGAGTGCCAGACATTGAAAATTTTAAGAACCTTTAACACGATATCTTACTCATATAGTGTGTAACAAAAGTCAGGAATATTGAACATGGAACAAAAATGAATCAATTGTGTGAAAAACGCTCGGACACGTCGATTTTTGTTTTTTGAGTGTATTGTTTTTAGTATACTGTCAATGTTTTGTAGTCAATTGTTTCCAGTGAATGACGTCATCGAATATTTTTTTAAATAGCAATCTCAATTTTTTTTAGCAAAGATCGATGGTATTTTCTTTTCTGAATATAGTGGTACCCCCATATGTTGGATCTGCGTCTTAACGTTTAAAAATTATAAAAAGAAATTCTCTAGAATTAAGACATTACGAAAATTTGTTTTATTTTATAAATTTATACATAAGACAGCATTAATTTGGCTCCGCCTGTAGTTTGGTAGTGCCCTAAGGGATGGGCAAATTCATCCTGCACATCCTGACGGTCTCCGGGGTTATCAAACTTATCTTAGCTCTGATTGCGTTTTCCAAATCTTCTATACTGTTCAATTTGTGTTTTTGAATGTCCCCATAAGAAAAAATCAAGGGGTGTTAAGTCCGGTGGCCGGCCATTCTATTGTACCGCGTCTTCCGATCCAGCGGTTGGCAAATACGTCATTTAAAAACGCTCTTACCGGTGCTGAGTAATGAGGTGGTGCACCATATTGTTGCAACCACATTCTTTCAGCAGGAATGTCTATCTTCTACATTTGGAAATAATATGGGCAGAGCTGAGACCAGCTCAAAACGAACAAAATTCAGATACCCATCAACATTCAGAGTCATTCATTCCAAAAATGTGGCCTTAATATTATGTCCCCTACTAAGTCTGCTTATACATCAAGCTTTTGTTTATACTGAGTATGCAGTTCTTCAAACCAATGGCGATTTTGTGTAGACCAATACCGGGAATTGTGTTTGTTCACTGCACCAGATAATTCTAGAGAATTTCTTTGTATAATTTTTAAACGTTAAGACGCAGACCTCACGTATGGGATACCATTATATTCAGAAAAGAAAATACTATCGATCATCCATTGAAAACAATTGACTACAAAACATTGAAAATATACTAAAAACAATACACTCAAGAAACAAAAATCTACGTGTCCGAGTGTTTTTCACACAGCTGATACGATTTTGTTCCATGTTCAATATTCCTGACTTTTGTTACACACTGTATAAGTAACAAATCATATAGGAAATTAAAATAATACTTCTTCATAATTCTAAAGAAAAGGGTACGTGTATACAAAGAAGCCAATTTAAGGCGTCTATCTTAACTTACACTACTTTATATTGAAGAATTCTTCTAAACTGTAAAAATATTTGGTTGACAATAATTTTATTTTGTTAAATTTGAATTTATGCTGTGACATACATTTTAAAAATTAAGGTAAGTTATAAATTTTATTGCTGATATTTAAATGTGATTTATAAAATGTGGTACATGCTACAAGATCTGACCTTAGATAATTAGGATTTCTTGTGTTATGGTTGTGAGATTCAAAAGACTTAACAGCTTATAATAAGACACGGAAGTCAGGTGACACCATTGATGATATTTTATGTTAATAAATACAAGAAATACAGAATATTATATTAGTTTTTTTATTTAGATTTAGTTTATTAATAGTAAACCACTCAGCTTATCTAGCTCTTACGTTCATTAAAATAAAAGTTAATTAGCAAATATGTACAAACCATTATGCAATTCTGGTAAGTATCAGTAGTACTTTCATACTTACGAACTTTTAACGATAGGTGACTACAAAAACGAACTCACTCGTAAATCATTTTGTGTTTTCTTGCAACCTGTAGTATATTGACTAACTTCAGAATTTCGCATGAGTTACATTTGTATGTAGTACACTTACCTAAAACACTAAGATTTCTTCGTGGCCATTTTAACCTGTAAAAAAACACAATAATATATATTTCGCACCTTCGAAAGGGTAATATACCTTTCGTCACAGTAACCAATATCTTGTGAAACATGCGATTAACCCTGAATTTAATTTAACATGGTGGAACAAGGAAAAATTAAATGCCACACTTTCAAAAATGTTAAACCTATGCGCATATGACATTTAAGTGTTTCACTTCTGTACATATAATGATTAAATTTCAAACTTATATGTATATAAACTTGTAAACTCGGCGTCAAAAAAACTGTCCTATCTATTTTTTGTGTTGTAAAATGGATCTTGATCTACAACATAGATTGTCAATCATCGCTGTCACAGTGAAGCAGTTTTTGTAATTCCAAGACACCACAATAACCGCCAAAACCTAAAGACTACTTGTGATGTCAAACCTCTCGATATTTGCACGTTCAACCTGTCAAAATTTAACATCTGCACCCCAAACTTGTACACATATGACATTTAAAGGTCAAACTTCATATTGTAAATGTCAAAGCATACAATACAATTTCATCTTTCAACATTTAGCATTTACCTACATGTGAGACCTGTCTGCATTTGTCTTTATCCCTCAAACTTCTACAAAATTGACACTATATGTCTCGATACTACGCTATTTGACATGAATACGTCTAACAATACATTAAATATTAATATTTGACAATTAAGCGTCATATTTGTGCATATTTGACATCTAAATTCCACACACATCATTCTATATTTTACATGTTACATATGTTGACATTTCATTGGTAAGCTTATGTATATTTGATATTCAGATATCAAAACTGTACTACATTTGATATTTAAATGTCAACGTGTACTATGTTAGAATTGAATTTGTTAAAATTTTTCATTCACCTAGTACCATGGGTGGTACAATCTGAGACATGTCTGGTTCAAGGTGAGACACGCCTTTCTATAAACTAGTTTTGTTTTTAATGACTATATTTATTAATAATTAAAAAGAAAACTTATACCTAAGTAAGTATGTATTTCTATACGTCAAAAATAATCAATACCTAATGGTAATTAACGAATGTTTAAACCATGAAAATCCATGGGAAATTTGAAAATGTTCGCCTGCCTCTTTGTTTTTTGTGGAAGGGGTTGAGGAAGGATCATGTAAATATCACCTTTAATGATACAAGCTTCATCAGTTACATTTGGAAATATAAAACAATTATCCAATTTTCCGCTTCTTCTTAAATAAGGAACCTTAAATTCATCGCTATCTTTACAGCTTAAAATTTTTCCCACATAACAAACTTTTTCCGGGAACTCTACTAAAACAAACTTTCCTTGGAAAATTGAATCATAGCCTACCTCTTTGTCATTTATATTTACCCAAGTCTGGGAAAACCCTTCATATTCTATATCTTTACCTTCACTTGTAGAATCGTAATTATTTTCATTCTTCTGCTCTTGTTTTCTTTTTCTTTGTTGAGGTTTATCTTTGGCTTGTAGTAATTTAATATTATCTTTGGTTTTTTTGCTTATGCTCTTCTGAGTTTCTCTTTCGATGAATGGACGTATCTCTGGTGATCTGTTATAACCCTGCTTCGTCCTTTCATTCGATTGTTTTTTTATTTGTTTTTCGAGGTTGTGCTTTCGGGTATCCCCTAATTTGTTCAGAAGTAATAAATGTTCCATCAAATACTAGGTCTTCAGGCGTGGATGACTGCACTGGAGGGGTCACGTGGCGACTATGTGACGCCGCCACATTACGTCTTGCGAAATTATTTAGAACAGTTTCTTGTGAAGGATCATCGACAATTTTTATTAAAATGTGGCTTTCGTGATTGTCATATATGAGTAAGCTTAGGGTATTTTTGGAACTATTGCTATGCTGTCTAAAATGTTCCAATACTTGTTCAAAAAGTTCAGAATTCGTCCATCCACTGGGAGTTGCTAAACCAATTGATCCTGGTGGTGCTTGGTTTAGTATGTGTGGCTTAAAAAAATTTCGCGGGAATACTAAAATAGGTGGTATGTATGTGCCCATAGCAGAAACGATTGCACATGTCGTTACAAGTTCACCCCGTTTTCCACTTGTGCAATGATTCACTTGCTTTACTCCTTTGGTGGCGCTAATTTTTTTCGGGTTCTGGACCGTTCTAGTTCCTGTTTTGTCTAAGTTATATATGCGTGGTGGATTGGCTACATTAGGACAACGTTCTAATAAACTTCTTAAGTTGTCAAAGAATATACCTACATACATTATGTCGATTGAATGAGGTTAGACGTGAAAGACTGCATGCTTGTGACTTTCTTATGCTCAAAGTTCTGCGTCTTTTTAAGAACGCTCGTAACCAGTCCTGTCCTGCCATTTTAGAAACTTTCCAGGATTTGGAAATAATAAGGTTATTTTGAATCGAAACTTCATAAGCAAGTCTTCTTGCATCATTTGTAGATAACCCATAAGTCATTGAGCTAGAGGTCTGCAAGTACTCAGGAAGAATTTTTTCGTCGTTATTAGAAAAAACATGGTGGCGAAACGTCGAGTTTTAGTAAGTTGACTAACAGAGACTCGGATCGTGGAAGCCTGCGATATCATTTAAAAAATGTCGTTTGTTATAAATTTGGCTCTATTTACAAATGTTATTAGTGTCAATGTTCGTATTATATAATCCACTAATCCAGTAGCATTTTTTTGATGCACAATGTATAAAATTGTGTGCCATAAGAAGCAATTCATTTTGGATTAGGTGTACAGATATGTGCAACAAAAGTAGGACAACTCTTATAAGCACAAATCCCAAGTTTTTATTTGTGTAAATGGACTTACCGTGACATACAGCATATTCAGATTTTTTCAAATTTCGTAGGTTATACCATGGATGAATATGTTACATTGTAAATTATCAAAGCATTTCTGACATTGCTGACGGTTTCAATTTTTGAGCACTTTGACATTAATGCAATTAATCAAATACATGGTAACGAAAGTCTGCTTCACACAGTAATAGTTTACATCATATGGTCCCTTTCTAACGTCTAATCAATAAAATTATGACTATGTACGATTATAACCAGTTAATGCATAGATATAAATAACAAAGAATTCAAGTAAGCAATATTGTTGCGAAATAAATAGCCAGCTTAATACTTCAAACACACATTGTAGATAACACAAGATAATCGCGCGTTTAGATCAGGATTACCGTTGTTGTTCTTGAACATTCAGCAGAAATAACCATAACTCTTATGGGTAGAATTGGTAATATTGTCGTCCTAAAGCACACACATCGCTGTGACCTCTCGTTTTGTAGACAATTTAATGAATATAAATTATAAGTATACGAGAACTCTGATATCTTTTGATTGGAAATTCGTAGCTAGGTAGCAGAAAAAAACATGCAGTGAGATAGTTTAAAGCATGCACACATGATATGTGCTAATCATTATAATATATTCGCTACTACTTTGTTTTAAAGGTCACAATTCTCCAGTGCTTCAGTAACTCAAGGGAAATCACGCAGAAATGCATTATTTTGTATGCTAGTTGGTATTCGGTTTATTCACATAGATATGTAAGTTCATATATACATACATGTATACTTATAATATAATGATGATTGAGCAAATGTTAAAACTTTCATACTATATTATGTATGCCAATATGCGGATGATATGAGGATGTCACGTAGATTCTCTCATTTTTCTCTCTATTTCAGTGAATACACATCTCAAACCGAACAATAGGCAAATCACTTATACAACAGAAGAAATTAGATTTACATAAAAAAACTCTGTTTATGTTGCTGCATCCATTGTGAATATCTGGTGCTTCTTTCGTATCTGACTTCAAGAATATAACAAACATATACATATGTAGTACGTATGTATAGTCTGCCATATCTTGCTCTTCAATTGTAGTGCAGAGCTTAGTCATCAGCATATTGCTGCCGAATTCGGCACCAACTTGGCGCGGTGAACATGAAATTTATTTAAATGTAAACTCTTCAGAAGAGATTTATTTGCCATCTTTTTTGCAATTTCGCGTATTTTTCAAACAGAATAAGTGTTTGCGTCGCTACTTTTCGCTTTTTTACTAAACATTTATGCATAAAAAATGCAGGACTAAATTTTAATATCATATACAGATCTTGTCACTCGGTTGAGGACTAATATACCATTTAGAAATTTGAAATATCTACTCATTTACATTTTGTATTCATTTCGATATAAATTTATGCATTTTTTTATTACGCATAAATAAATAACGGATACCATATTATGTCAACTTATAATAACAATTTTATAAAACTACTCGTACATTTAAGATTTATTTCTAGCAACGCATTTTAGCAGCGTGTAGGATTTGCTGCACTTTCTGTACGTTGACTGTTCGCGAATAGATGGCGCGTCAAGGATAAACGTAAATATTGATGAATGAATCACATTATTCAATTCAGCAAACACGTTCCTGTTGTGAAATATACCTCTGAAATTGTAATTAGTGAAACAATTATTTCATATAATTGTATATTGAAAAAAAAAGTTGATCATAAATAGTCGGTGATTAAAACTGTCTTTTGCAGTAGCACAAAGGTAATATAAAGCAAAAAAAAGTACAAAAGCAATTATTACACCTGTTTCATGTAAAATATCCATGTTTATGAAAAAAAAAAACGACATAAATATCCATAGACAACATCACACAGCATATCTATAGTTACATATGTGGTAAGAAAACGTAAGCTGAAAAGGGAATGCTCGCTAGAGTACCAGAGCTCCGAACAAGCATTTAAAATAACCGAACAATTTCACTATTCAAACAGTTACATACAAATAATGGAAATTTTTATCCGCAGGTAAATCTAGAGCGAGTTACTTGAAGGAACAAGGAATACTTGTAGGTAGATGCCTGCTGTGTATCCCCCTTAAAGTTTTCTCGGTTTCCGCGCTTCTCCATATAAAGCAGCGCTTTTCTACAAACTCCCTCGGATTTATTATTTGCGTTTTCCTAACAGGGGCAGATGCTTCTTTGTTTTCGTGGCGAAAAGAAGTTTGTTTTCTTTTCGTTCTTAGTATTACTCGCCAGCGTAAGTTATGTTTATTACGCAAATGATTCTCTCTCGAAATTGATTTTGTCTTTGTGTGCGTGGGATCCTTTACGTAATAATGTATACAAAGTGTCCGTAAAGTGTGAAATATATTCATTTTCTCTGCTTTCAAAAATATTAGCAAGAAGTTCTAAAAATACAAGTAAGAAATATTATGGTATATTGCTATTGGTTAGCAAATAGCAAAATAATAAACACAGAACAAGTAAACATTCATAGAATACAACAGCAGAGCTAACATTATACAATTAGAAACAATTTATATAAATTAAGTAGTCAGCCAGAATTATTATTTTCCGTCAGGCATGTAATACAGCTTCTATTTTGCCAAGACTGCACTAAAACCAAAAAAAAGGTTTCGTCCCCAAGGAATGCTCGAACTTGGTTCGGTGTTAGTCAAAAGTTAGTGCCTACAGTGTTGGGTGTTTTTCGATCAAAACATATTCGACTAAAAAGTGCAATTGCAAAAACACTCAAAATAAGGAAATCCAAGTCACAATGGATTTGAACATTGCTTAAAAATGAAGGTGTTATGACGATCATGTACAGCATCCGATTGCGCAAGATGTTGCAATGCTTAACTTGACATTTCCTGGCGCTGGACCAGCTTAAAGAGGAGGAATTTTTTCTATGAAGCAGTGAAGTTAAGGCAGACTTTGCCTGTACTTGCAAAGAGGTAACACTGCTGACGTGATGTCTTAACATCAACTTTGCGTCTCTTTAGACACTAAGATGTTTAACATGAGATTTTTAGGCTAACTTTTCACCCTCAATAAAGACGATGTTAGGAGGTGAGTTCTGCTTCTTTCAGAAGCGGATGACTTTACATTTCGTGGAGCTAATGCTTAATCCATTCTTAATAGAACTATTATTGAATCAATTACAGATGATCTTGTCCTCAGTATATATTGCTAGTCGATCTGGTGTTTATTCTATAATTGGTGAGTAAATATACAATTCGGAGCTCAAAAGAGTCTTGCAGTTCTTTAACAATGAATATTACTGCTTGACAGGTAGGTGTGTGATTAGGCTGACCAGTTGCGAATTTTTACCAAGACGAGGCACTTTAAATAGTAGATAATCCTACGATACTGGGTCAAAAGCAAACCGATAGACTAAAAAGATCACATCGGTTGAATGAGTGAGTTTGAGGGGTTGGAGCAAATGAGTTGTCATGAAAGCTGAATGGTTAATCAGGAGATTTTCCTTGACGTGGTAGTCGCCAGATTTAGTGTGGATGGTGGCTTCGTCTATCTTAGATAAGTTGGAAAGCAGGCTTATTGGCTTATGTTTCACTCCTATTCAAGGTTTTTTACTATATTTATGGACCATAATGGCGTCGACCTGTTTCTAGATGCTAGGCGACGTTCTCAGGTTTCTCAGGTAATCGCCCAAAAGCAGTATTAGTGATGCCATCCATTTAAGAAAGTGTGCTGTGTTGCTGGAAACTAATATTACGAAGGATTTCATATTGTCCTACAGTGAGAAGCAGATCATTGGACTGCAGAAGGTGTAAACCAACTTCTCGGTGTAGAGGGCCGTACCTAGATTGGTCCTCGATGTGATGTACTCCTATTAGGTGGAGCATTGTATCTTCGGTGGAATGAATTAGATCATGTTGGCCCCAAAGATCACTCTCAGATACTGCTTTGTGGAGTGATGGCGCAACGAACTGCCACCATTTCTTTTCTTTTATAGCCCAACTCTCCCTGAATCTAACCGTAAGCTCTCCTCACCTTGCGTGTGCCCTGAAGAAAGCCTCTAATCACGGCTGGCAACCACCTATTTAGCTTGGGTACAAAATATGGTTCAGATGGAATCACTCTGTCAGAAACGTAATTTCTGAAGCTTTCAATTGGCAGTTGTCCACATAGAAACGATGTTATGTAAAATTCGACAGTTCAAATGAATTTTAAATGAACAAATTTGATACAAATTTTTTAAGCCGCTTGAAAATTTTTCTTGTTACGCGTTTTTACAATTACTATCATCTTATACTACATTATTTATTATTATTTTCAAGAGTTTTGGTAATGACAGATTTTTTAGATGAAGAATTGTGACACAGATCCTTCAACGAAACATAGTAACATATGCCGTATTACAATATTTTGAAGATAAACAAAGGTAGCCTTGATGATACTAAAATAAAGTTAGAAAAGATGTTCGTCAATGCAAACAAAAATTGATGTGTTGTTTTTCTAAAGACTAATTCCAGTTGTAAATAGGGTTAGTATCCAATTCGGAATATTTTCGTTGTTGCGGTAGAAAAGTAGAAAAAGTTTATAAACGTTCAAAGACAACAAAGTAGGTAGTTTTATCCCTTTTGCATGGTGTAACTTCGAATGCTATTGCCTAACACAAATTTTCAAAATCAATATTCTGTTCCAAATCACCGATATTGTATAGGTATTATTATTTCTCGGAAAGGGATAATACCATCGAGGTATGCTATATTGTGTAGCATTGTTATGCGTACAGTGCCGAAGGTGTACGAAAGGCAGCTGCGAAGAGGAACCTAGGCAGTTTTCGTGTTCATTATATTGAAAATTAACGCTTGACATGGCAACATTACCTTTTCGCAGCTGTTTATTAACGTAAACGTCCATTTTTTGCGAAAGAAAAAACTCCAAATTTGCCACGTTAAATTAAATTTCCATTTACGTTCAGTTGGGCTAATTTTAAAGACGGTGACGATAATGATTGAAAGTAACACAGTTCTAGTCGGTATCTTTCCATCTAATATTATTCTGATGAGAGTTATAAAAAACTTATCTCCATTTGAGAATGTTTGAATAATATTAATTAGTAACTACAGAAACTAATCAATACGAGCAGAAAAAAGGTCAACCGTTTAAATTTATTTGACACGCTAAATGCAGGAGGCATAAATTGAAAAATAGAAATCAATGTATTACCGATTTTTTTTTTCATAATTGAAAGGTTTAAAATTTATTTTGAAAATTGCAAGTTAGATTTAATCGACTTTTATATATTATTAAATTGATTTGAATTAGTGTTAATTTAACTTGCGTTTGGTAGTCTTTTTACGTCTCTTATATCTAGAGGAAGTTTACTCTTTTAAGTACATATATGGCAGATTTGCAATTGAATTTTTAAAAGAGCGCAAATCTTTTAAAAATCTATGACAATAAGTTACCAGTTGGAAATTTGCAGTACTGGGTAATTGTCAAAATAATTCCTGATTGATATTAGATCGTAAAACCAGCAGTCATTGTATGGTAGCGAGACGGATAGTCAACCATGCTGTGGCCCCCGTAGCTGTTCGACGTTATGGTTGAAGTGTCCGACCACTCACATCCCAAACATGTTCGATCGGATTTAGATTCGGATAATGAGCCGGCCATTGCTATCCTTTGCTGTACACGCAGTAGACTTGTACGTCCACTATGTATAATCGCACCCCATACCGTTCACCACGTCTTTGATGAACCCAAATTTGCGCGTCACCGACGCTCAATTCGAATCTGAATTCGCCGGAAAACAAAATGTGCCTCCACTAGCGAGGAATCCGCTGCAACCCATGGCGCTCTCGCAGTTCACTCTCTAGCAAACGTCCGCGTAGAGATCGCGTGCTAAGTACGTCTTCGCTTTCTACTGGCCAAACTGCGCCAAGTTATCTTGAAGAGGACGAGCGTTATAACTCTGAACATAAGTGCCTTGTCTTCGCGTGCTGTGGCTTGCCGCGAGTACGTCCTTGCTATTTTTTTCTCGCCATGGCCGCTGAAAAAGAATACACCTGCCATGTAAATACCCGCAACAAGCCCTCGCTCAACTTCGCTCAGGTAACGCGAAAGGGTTTCTATTAAGCACCAAGGACGACTACATAGTACGCCCTCGCAGCACAATAAGAACGACCGATTTCTCCCACCCCTTGGCTTTAAATAGAACACAGATAGTGCATATGATAATATGCAAGAAATAACCGTTTTTAGAATCTTCAAGTCTATCCATCCATGGTACCATCCACCATCTAATGATTATTTTTAACTTTTTTTCGGGAATATTTTGTAACTACAGTAGAACCTCGGTTATCCGAGGTAACGTGGGAGACACCCTCCTCGGATAACTGAAAACTCGGATAATCCGGATTTATTTTTTATTTATTAAAAAAATAAACACAAATATACTTTAAACAGTTTATGAACGTTTTTAACATGTAAATGAGTATGTACATATATCCATGCGCTGCTGTTTCATATTGCATCTTCTTTTTCTCGCTGCCATGTTTCTCCGTCTGTTAAGAAGAAGCAAATCCGCTGGGGTTGCCTCTGATTGTTGTTCGATATACCTCAGAGCTTTTTCCACAGAAGCAAAACCTTCTTGATGGGAGATCTTAGTGGGAGGCTGTTCATCCACCGCTTCGTTGTCGTCATCTGATTTTTCGGTTTCCTGCAAGGAATTAGTTAGTTCAACATTCATTTCTTCTGCTAAATCATCTGCTGTAACCCATTCATCAACGTCTTGTCTTGTGACATTTTCGCAACCTTTTAAGTTTTGTATTAATTCAAATAAATTTTGTTGTTCTTTTTCTGTCTCGCTGTCAAAATTTGAAGAGGACATTTCTCCACGGCTTCTCCATTTCAAAGCCAATTCATTAACGAAATATCATGTTCACTGTCATACCGCCTATAATTTATTTCAATGTTTTCGAGGACGCATTGGTCCATTTGTTGCATTATGCTGGTTACATTTGGAAAAAAAAAATTTACAACAATGTTGCCTACGTGAAGTTCATCCCCAGAGAGCATTGTCCGTTAACAAAATTGCTTTAATATTTAATTAAATATTATATATTTAATTATATATTAATTTAATATTTAATTTAACACGAACTCTTCTTTAAACCAGTTAGTAAATAAGGTCGCATCCATCCAAGCGCTCTTCTCACTTTTGTAATAAACTGGTAGGGTTTTGGGTGAGATGTCTTTTAAAGCTCTTGGATGTGCTGACTTGCCAATCACCATCAGTGGGAGTTTGTGCTTGCCAGATGCATTGCAACATGCCATTACGGTTAATCTTTCCTTACTTCGTTTGTGCTCAGGAGCTGATCTTTCCTGTCGAGATGCCAGTGTTTTTGATGGAAGCATTTTATAATTCAAGCCAGTTTCGTCAGAGTTGTAAATTTGATCGTACGTATACCCAGTATCTTTCATTTGCTTTTTAAAGTCCTTAAATTTTTCAATTAATGACACATCAGCAGAAAGTTTTTCTCTACATACGGTCAGTTGACGTACACCGTATCGTTTTTTCCAGCGGTCAAGCTATCTTGAAGTGCAGGTCAACGTAAATATGTATCTGTGGGAATTGCCCACTAATAATTATTGCTTTCTGTTGTAAAATTGGACCTGACCGAGGCACACCTTTTGATCTCTGCTGGTTAAACCACATGAATAAAGCTTCGTTGACCTTTTCATAGTCGCATTTTTTCATTGATTTTCTTCTTGAAGACGAAGACGCTTGTTTTATACACCAATCTTCTATTTTCGTACGGTTTTTCTTCCAATCTCCAACTGTTACCTCACCGACTCCATAATCTCGTGCAACATTTTTAAGTGGCTCTCTTGTTTCAATTCTTTTGATAGCTTTTAATTTGTCTTCAATAGGAACGACCTTTCTTTTATGTTTATTTTGTTCCATTATAAAACGGCAAACGAATATCTAAACAAAGCTGTTCGTACACACTAGAACTCCAACGAGATAAGTATGCGGGTACGTATACTTCTCTATAGCGAAGGCAAGAACGAACTGCATTCACGCAAATTCGCATGCTAAAAATAGTCTAAAAACATAAATAGGGGAACCACGCACGGATTAAGGGGATTCTCCGTCGGCCCCGACGATTTATACTACTACATACATATGTACATATTTTAGAAGCTCAATTAATACGAATTGGGTCTTTCGGTCGACTCGGTTAATGCGGAGCTCGGATAATTGCGACTCCAATAATCGGGGTTCTACTGTATTTAAAAATTTCGCATATTTGGAATTGGTAATCAACATGATAATGCTGTTAAATTGAGTAAAAAATAATGTTCTAAACATAAATTGTTGATCAAAATGCTATTTTCCAAGTTACAAAAGTCATTACTGTTTTATGAAAACGAATTCTTTTATCTAATTATTTATTCCGGGGAGTGGTGTGGGAAGGGGAAACATGATCCTCTGGATACACTACTCCCCATTTGTTATACTACTATAGGTATACGGTTTATGTATGCAATAACTCAAATTATAAATTATAAATCGTTTATTCTCTGATTCTACAGGTTTACATCATTATCCTTTTGTCGTAATAGTTGTAGTAGATGAACAGACACCACTTGCAGTCACCACTAATTTATTCTTTCGTCTTTGTCTATTATATTCCGTAACAATTTTTTTTCTCTCCGTCAAATCCTCGATCGCGTGCCGTAGAGATATAAAGCAGGACGTACAACTTGAATTATTTAATATACAAACGAGATTTTGGTAGTTGTAGAGATAAAGAGGAAGTCGCTTGATAATTACACCTTCGGGACGGTAGCACCTGTCAAAATTCTATTCCAACCGCACCTTGCGCTTAAGTATTCCAGCAACATTCGAATCGGACGACATATGTGTTGATTATCTCTCTCGTGCGCTGGTTATTATGAACGACATAAACTCTCAAATTGCTGTACAGACATCGGTACCATTTGGAATCCAGCTGTAAAGCACCAAAATAAAACGACGAAGCTGAACTTTGTTCGAGATATATGTTTTAATTTGGAGTGACTGTAAAATATGAATGGAGTTATTAATTGTTTATTATCTCTAAAAAGTAGTACTAATGAATTTCCTAGAGCATCTATCCTGAGCAATTGCATTAAATTCGATGTGAAAGGGTTTGATATCTCTTAGAGTTATATAGTAGGTAGAACAGCTTTACAACAATTTTTCTAACTAAGCGAGGTATATTATTAATATTATAGGTGAAACACTACATGCTTATTTAGCAACATTTCCCAAGATAAATATTCACAAATAATTGAAAGTTTCCGAGCTGTTTTAACAGGGATTTGACGCAAAGTAGGACTTTATTATATATGGTACTATTTGCACGTACTAAATACCTTTACAATTACTATAATAACAAGTTTACCAGAAGGCAAAGCGATGAGGTAATGTGTTGCGTGGTATGTAAATCTTTTTTGACATAAGCTACTCTGAAAGGTCAACGTTTAAGTTCTGTTTAAAAACTCCTTAGGTTAGTGCTAGAATAAAAATATCTCCACAGCGATTATCATCGACTACCGTTTCTTAGAAGTTTGTGTACAGAAGATTCACGTGAGATGCATTGCATATGATTGCATAAACTAATCTCTCTATCGTAAAATAATATTGAAACGGTTCTACATAGCTTTTATACCATAGTAACTTCGGGCTTCATGCTTGAATGCTTCATAATGGAAATGAATTCAATTGTAAGTCAAAATGAACTTTTAACCCAGTTGCATGTGATTATTTTTAGATAGTTGGAGAAGAACGCGCTTGATTGAAAGACTTCAAAGAAACTGCCAGAATATATTTTATATCTGTCCGCATAAATGTACTGACTTTCTTCCGACAAGTTTTTTTAGTAACGGAACACTTCAAATACAGGTCGACCACAATCCCCGGGCAGTTGCGCTTAAGTCAGAGCAGTTGGGTAAAAGTATGACGTTGTAGCACTCAGCTATGATTGGCGCGCTGATGTAAGAGGCAGATCTAGTTGCTCATTCACGCTTGTTTCACACTCTCCTGAGAGCTACCGATCTCGTTACTCGGCACTATAAGCAAAGTTCTTAAAACTCTGCTTCCGCACCGCATCATCAATCATCTGGAAGATAGCCAACTCATGGATAACGATCAGTTCGGATTTAGGTCCGGACATACGACCACGCCATAGCTTTTGAGGATCACGGATCATGTCACCATTGCCTTCAACAGAAAACAGACGATCGTAATGGTTTCTCTGGACGTGGAGAAGGCGTTTGACAAGATCCGCCATGAAGGCTACCTGGCGAAGATGAAGGTAGCCGGCTTCCAGTCACGAATCCAGAAGATCATCAGATCATACCTCAAGAACCGGAGATTGCACACCGTCGTGAACGGATCGGAATTTTCAGAGGGGCAAATGCTGTCTGCAGTTCCACAAGGCTCCGCACTGGGCCACTGTTCAGCGTCTACGTTGCGGACATCTCCAAACCGGCCGACCTTCGAGTATTTAACGTCATCTATGCAGCTGATACTAGAATAGTAAAGAATCCCGAGATAGCAGCCTAACTTGCTTAGACACAGTTGGATCGAATCGAGGAATTCTTCAGTAGCCATCAAGCCATTGCGTTTAGTGGGAGACATCAACCCTCGCCTCCCAAGATAACCGTTCTACGGACGGAAGTTGACTGGGGTCAGAAGATCGAATATCTGGGAATGATGCTCGACAGGAAGTTAACTTTCGCCGAGCATCTAGGTAGAGCTAGGAACAGCGCCATCGGTTGACTGCACCAGCTATATTCTATCCTGGGTAACCCCAAACTTAGTTCCAAAACGGGCGCGATGTTGTATAAAATACACATCCGCCCGATTCTAACCTATGTCAACTCAGCCTGAGCCACGGCGGCTCCATAACGCATCCTACCACTGCTGCGGGTACAAAATCGCGTCCTGCGACTTGTATTCCGGCTCCCTCACGTACCTTGCTGGTCGTCCTTCGAGACCTAAGAGCAGCAGATGTCCAGGACTTGAACCAGTTCATGAGGAAGCTCAATTGAGGGTTCTTCGAGAAGGCACTCTCGAGCAACAAGCCGGTATAATATACATCACAAATACCTAATTCTGTTTCATGATTTCAGGTATCCAACAGCGAAGGAGATCCATTAGAAGACTCCAAGAAGACAACCCGACAACGTCCGAAGACTACCAGAAGGACATCTGGACAGGAAGTGGAACTGGAACAAGATGAGCTCACCCGCAGAGGTGGCCGAAAAACCAACGACAAATCACGCTTGTTATATTGTTACATTAACAATAGATCACTGCCACGGCATTCTGGTCGACCTGTAGTGTTTTATACAACTATTGATAGTTTCTTGCTAAGTATTTTTATAATTTTCCTGATGGTATACAAGGTTCTTATTCGCATAAAACAAAATTGCCAATTTAATGTCTTTTTCTATGTCTCATAAATTACAAAAAGGAAAGATCGAACTTATTTTGCAATTGATTAATTAATTGAGAAAACCACCTCAACTATATAAATTAAAATATTGTTTTTCATATAAATCATAAAGAAACTGCAAAAGAAATTTTAACTACGTAGGAAAATTATTTAAATAAGATGCAAATATATTTAATACTTATTTTAACTGCAAACTTCTAGGTGAGTGTATATGTAAATATGTTAACAAAATAGGAATTAATACTCGATAAGAAGTGAATAACACCTTTCTCATTATAATAAGTAGGTTTAATAGAAACTGAAAAAAATAAAATTTCAAAATCGATAAAATATTTTAACACTTCGACGAAACACATTTTATAGAATCAAAATATTTTTTGTAGGTAATGTCGCTGTAATTAGTGAATGTTCTATAGAAGACAATACCATCGTATATATGCATACCGATCGCTAATGGCATTTAGGTACCTTTTCCCTGGCCATTAAGCACAACCAAGACCGTCATAAATCTATCCCGCAAAACAATATGTAGTGTTTAATATCGATATATAATTGTGGCTCGGACATGCTCAACGACCCTTCAACGGACGTGCCATTTAACAAGATGCGTTAACTGACCGTAACGTAACCATAAAACGTACGCACAGGTAGTGGGTACGTGAAAGGCGTCGCGCGCGTCGGTTCGCTTTATTGGACGCCTTGGTATTTGGGTTGAACGCGTTGGAATTGTCTGTGCGTGAAACATAGCAATAAGGGCGGCAGCAGAAGTGATAGAGAACCCTTTCAATATGTATCTTTCATAGCTTTTACCCTACCTACCCTACCTTTGATGCTTTCAATAACTTTATTAATATTTTAGTAATTTAAAGCTAGGGAATGCTTAATTTTGTTTAATGGCCGGGAGTATATTTTAAGTATCAGTTTTTACGAAGGAGATTGCAGTCGGTACCGTAGGGCACCATTAATATTTCTAAAAATTGAAGAAATTAAATTCTACGTCGGTATATATCTCGATTAAATTCTAATACCATTAATAACTTCTCGACTTATATTTACTTAATTTAGGAATGCCACAAAAGCTTTATTTTCTCGGAAGCTGTATCATCAATGATAGATTGACTCGTTTGTGCATATTTCCGAATTTGTTCTTCTCATTATTTCATCTATTCGCCATGTGTTCAAATATTGTAACTACAATATTATTGATAAGTTTAAAAAATAATACAGTTGAATATAAAAAATAAGTGAAGTTGGGTTGTATTATTTTTTATATTCAACTGTATGTTAGATACTTCACTAGCTCATCAATCTATATACATATATAAAAAAATAATATTTATTAGACATTACAGGACATGTATTGGTTCCGTTTCAATAACTGGATAATAATTTTTGTGGGACAATTTCCTATTTCAAGTACTAAAAGCCCGTATGTACAGTGGTAAGCTATCCTGATGTCGGGAACTTCGTGAACATCTCACTCGTTCCCAACGTACATACGTATATGAAGTGCACATTGGTTGATTGTAATGCTGGGGGTCGGCAGTTCACAGGTATATTTTAAGACATTTAGTAGAGAAATACTTGTAAAAGCAAGACATGTTTAGTTTTATGCCGAATAAGAGGCGTTACAAGTATTTATGTATATACAGATGTAGGTAGTATACAGAACATTTATAGCGACTAAGGCCAGCTAGAAAAGAGATAGATCTAGAGTGGGGCGGTTGTAAAACATATACGGAATAGTACGCTTGTCAATGTGTTAATTTCGTATATGTTTTACAACCGCCCCACTCTAGATCTATCTCTTTTCTAGCTGCTCTTAGTCGCTGTAAATGTTCTGTATGCATGTACCATCTACATAAATTAAAAATACTCCAATTTTATTTCTAATCTTTCATGATTCCAATATAAAGTTGGCGATCTATTGGAATATTAATAGATAGGGTTTTTAAGTAAAATTTTAGGTATGATGATATACGAGGGAGCGTTTTTATATTCGCGAAATGGGGGATAAGGGGTGGAAATAAAAAAACCAAATTATTTTTCTTTTTCAATATATTCACCTGCAAGACGGATACATTTTTTCACATCTTTCAATTAATTTACTTATACCCTCATAAAAAATGATTTCTCTTTATCTGCAAAATACGCCGAAATTGCCTCCTTGACTTCATCATCGGCAGTAAATTTTTTACCCCGCAGCTCTTTTTTCATTTTCGGAAACAGGTAATAATCACTCGGGGCCAGGTGTGGGCTGTAGGGTGGGTGATTCACAATTTCGAAGCCCACCTTATGCAGGGCAGCTAACGCAACGCGGCTCTTGTGGACGGGCGCGTTGTCGTGCAAAAGCAGCACACCTTTCGTCAATTTTCCCCGTCTTTTCTCTTTAATGGCTTCTTTTAGTCGCTCTAATATTGAAGCGTAATATTCTCCGGTTATAGAAACACCTTTATCTTTATAATCAATCAACAATATTCCTTCCGAGTCCCAAAATACCGTTGCCATGAGTTTCACAGCTGATTGTGACACTTTAAATTTCTTGGGAGGTGCTGTGCCCTTTTTATGCCACTGCATGGAGTTTTATTTGGACTCAGGTTCATGATGATGAACCCAAGTTTCGTCTCCAGTAACAATTCGACTCAATACACCTTCCTTGTCTTCATTACAGAGGTCCAAAAATGCACGCGAACACGCGATTTTTTCCATATTTCACTTTTCACTCTGATTATGTTACTTGGTTGACGATAGCTCAAAGACTAACTGTCTAATAACAATGAAACTTCGTATTTATACTAATTATGAGTCGCTGCACAGGCCACGCCCCCAATGCGCCTAATCTTTTAGTATTCTTTGATGATTGTGTGGCATATTACGGAATTATATTTAATGAGAATGATAGTTACAAAAAATAATTTTTCAGTGTATTATTGTGTATTAGTTTCACGTTTATATACCGACTTAGATTTTGTCGTATATACCGGTTGATTTCAGACATAGAGTGTGATCAAGTGAACCTGACCCTTCAAGCAGCACCATCGATTTGTCGTGTACATTCCCAAACAAAAACTTAGCGCGCCAAAATTTAAATGTGATATAATCTTATGTGAATATAAAAATACATAGCATAATCCTCACAACCTAAAGAAAACAACATAAACTATCATCATTTATTCAAGCAAAGAAATGTTATATAAAAATATTCAATATTTATTTATTCATGTGAATAGGGCATTGTATATTACAAAAGAACAATAACTGTCAATATTAAAGAAGAAATTTGAAAGAACAGTATACAAAATTGTAGTGTAAAAGTTATTTGGCCATTCTTCATTTTGCACAATATACACTAGTGTTAAACACTATAATTATAGCTCATCGTCAGAGTTCAACCAGTCCGTATCTGACTCCGAATCTGAATTACTTAATCTAATTATAAATTCTTCTTGTATATCCATTAGCTTGTCACTATGGATGTATTGGTTTTGTATTCTCCGTACATGTTTGGATTCTGCTTGCCACAGTTCTGGAGTAATTTCAGCAAACCCCTGCCTAGTTAAAGCTTCCACATTACAACCACCATCAACATTCTTTGAGGCTACCTTTCTCTTCACGATGCTCCAAATCATCTCTATCGGATTAAGGTCACAGTGATATGGACGTAATCTTAATACGGAATGATCTAAACTTGCTGCGTAATTGTGAATTTCATATTCGGGCTATGGTTTATTACGTCTAAAACTTCCTAGACTTCATATATTATGTATGTAAAATACTTAACGTTTCAGATTTTGTGACAGTGTACAGAGATCTTATTTTGTTTCGCAGTATGCACCTAAGTTTTATATAAAACAACTGCTAGGTACCTATGTCATGTATATTAATATATTACATGTCTGCATCGTCCAATGTTATTTTTGATTATTTCTTTTCCTTTACTGGATCTGTAGTAATGGTGGAGGATGAAGGTTTTTCCTATTTTCTTGTCATGGCAGCCACTCTGCTAATAACTTGTTCTACAGGAAAGTAGTAGTTTTCTTCCTCACAAAATTTAATAATTGTCTCCAAAACAGTCAAAACGTCATCCTTAGATTTACGTTTAGCCACAATAAAGATAAACTAGAAAATATTTGTGACATAGACATGTACTACAAAATTGAGAATATAATATTATTTACCTTGAATTCACAATACAAAACGAAGTCGTTTTTCAAAAACTTTTTTAAATAATCAAAGCACGGACGTAAATGATGAAAATGAAGAAAAAATGCAGCTATAAAAGAAAATATAAATTTGACACTCAAGAAAACTACCAACACCTAGAACGAAACTGTACAGAGCTGTCAAACACTGAAAGTATATGTTAGGAGGGGGGGGGAGGGGGTGCAATGTAAGAGGTTGGCAAGTTAGTTCGCATATTTTCCGCGGGCCAGATTAACTTGGTTGCGCTCTAGGATAAATAACGGCTTGACGCGTGAGTCTATCACAGCGCTGTAGACTAAACGAGACTAGACTGTGATAGAGAGACTCGTACGCGTCCCTACTTCTTAGCGAATTTCCGTACCCTTGCCCCTTCGCGCCGTTATTTATCCTATGTCTGAAATCAACCGGCATATAGTTGGGTCTCGTTTTGAAAAATCTAAACCAAAGTACAAATCAATCCGTATCAATTCCGACATTTTCAATAACTTTCCTGTGTGCCCAATAGTCACCTTTTAAATACATAATTGGCCATATAGTTATTAATACCTGTAAAAATTTTACTTAAAAACACCAATAGATCGTCAACTGTATATTGGAATCACGGAAGATTGAACATTATTTATATCATGTACCACCTTAAAGGATATTAAAAAAAGGTCATATTTGTCTTCTCTCTTATTTGATTAAACGTATCATTACAATATACAACGTGGTCCATTTAAAGTGTAACACTGTAATATCTTCGAAACAATTACTGTTATGAAGAAAAGTATTACACAAATACGAACTAAATGTTCAAATTGACGGCCATCAGCCCCAATGCACTTTTGTATTCGCGCAGAAGAATCGATATATTTATTTTAGGTGAAGAATATCGACTTGTTGTATATGACACGGAACCAACAACACCAGAAACCATGCAGCAGATAATAAGACATGCATGTGCAGACATTTGCGCGAATACAAAAGTGAATTGAGGCTGGTGGCCGCCAATTTGAACATTTAATTCGATAGCCGTCTGCTTTCTTTCACTGTTTACCTTATGTAAATAATTTGTAGCTACTATTAACATGTATTTTCTACTTTTACAAAACTTTTACTAAAAAAATTTTATTCGTATTTGTCTAATATTTTTCTTCATAACACTAATTGTTTCGAAGATATTAGAGTGTTACACTTTAAATGGACCACCCTGTATACATTGTAAATTGTAACACATCTCGCTTGTACAAGTATTTCTCTATTAAATGTCTTAACATATACTTGTGAACTACCTATCCCCCAGCATTACAATTGACCAATTCGCACTTCATATACGTACTTTCGGAGCGACTGAGAGGGTCACGCAGTTCCCGACATCAGGATAGCTCACCAGTGTACATACATATATTAGAACAGGAAACAAGGACACCTTGCTTATGCTGAATGGAAAACTCACCGGAAGTCCTCAATATATCCAGAAAGGACAATACTCTACTCGAAGGAATTTTTAGTATACTAGACGTTGTTGACTTTTATAAAATGTTTCATTTCCTTCTGTTTTATTTATCGTCTAAAATCTACATTCTACTAACATTTCATCGAAGACATTAAAACAATAATTTATGCCTTCCTCCCTCGCATCTACAGGTATAAGCTTTCACAATCGGGCGAATCGATTATAACTGCTCCAGCAACATAAGGTAAACGTCGTTTTAGCCAATAAAAAAGAAAGGAAATTACATGCAACCATTTCGGAAAAAAATCTCAAACAGTCAGACATGTGCACCCACATGTCGTCCTGGATCAGACGTACCTAGATAAACGAAACTCTGTTGGGGAAAACAAAAGGTAATGCGGAATAATTGCTACGGAGAAGAGGTTGGTTGGTCTGTCGATGGCCGGTTGGTGGCTCCCAGCTGTCCCGCCACGTGTTTCCGGACCTCTAGCATAGGTGGAGCGCCTTCAACCGGCAGGTGCAAACACTAATCTTCCGATGTTCTTTAGATCTTTTCCTTTTTTTTTCTTATTATGTTTTTATAATTCCCTTTTTTATGCATACGTGACATGCAGGCAGTTGTTAGTGGATTTATACTTGAATCTGGCTGGCATCTTTTATAAAATTTTGATAATGATTTTAGGAGAGATAGATATAAAAAATTCAGAGTTCTCTCTGGTGGATTATTTAAGCATTACAGAATTAATTTGAGACAGAGGTTTGTAGTCGCTTCATTAGTTTCTTTTAATTATATTGAGCTATCGCATTTACGACTTAAAAAAATAGTTTTAGTTTTTCTTGGAACTTGTGAAATAGTCAGTTACTTCAAGACCCTGTATATCATTCTTAAATTTACTGATGAAGCTTTGGTATTGCAACCTATCTAATAAACTATACTTTTATTATGGTTTTAAGGAATACCTCTCAAGCCACTTCCCTTCTAATTCCACACTCTAGGACTCATCATGTTTTTAATCTTATCCCAATCTTACTGACTATTATCTTATAGTCGTAATGTTGATGGTGGAAGGACGGTACTAATGATAATATGTTCTGAAGAGACTCAAGCGCGTGCCATCTAGCATTAATTTATGTTTTTAGCTCCAGGGTTCGACCAGTCTGTGCTTGCCAGATGCCTCTGTTCTTCCACCATTCAATTCGAACTCTATGTTTATTCCCCGGACGGAGACGAAATTATGTGTTTTTCATAGTTTTCTTTTTTTCGTTTTTGGGTTAAACTACTTTTCCGTATCATCTCGTATACAGGAGACGTTCTGGTCCACTAGTAACGAGCGGAATTACGTTTCTAATGCGGGTCGTTAACGAAATGACCGCGCGCTGTACGTAATGATTGAAATTTATGTAGAAAAATAATTACGTTTGTGTCGATTATTTAAGAAAACGATTAGTACAAATAAATTAAATTACCTTCGTAGGTTATGAGATTGTTTCTGGACATGTCTGTTGTTGTTATCGATTTTGTAATAGTTAAAGGCCAGCTGTTTTAAGGTGGTAAATTAATATATTATGTACATGAAATTTTAATGCAAAATTTTTGTTTGCGGCTATTAATGGTGCAATTGAGTAGGTACTTTCTTTTAAAGAAGATGATCAATTCTCATGATGTCTCTTCTAAAGCCACAACGTCATGATACAAGTTTAGAAGATGATCCAGGACCAAAATAACCAACGAGAGATAGCGGAGAACCTCAGGTTGGAAGCATGTCTACTGAATGTGGCATATCTAAAGTTTCTGCCAGGTCAGTGTCCGCTTTAGTAAATGCAGATCAAAAAAGTAAAAGAGTTTAGTTTGCAAGGACAGTTAGAGGTTTTTTAATAATAACCCAGTAGATTTTTTATGGTGGTGAAACATGGCTCCATGAGTAGGTGCTTGAATCAAAACATTTCGGCAAGTTGGCCGAAACTATCAAAGATATACTGAATGAAGTGGAAATTTCGAACGACGTGAATGAAGATGCTATACATGATCGTACACCATAAGCCGGAAAAACGGCACGAGTTACTATTAGAGGTCTGCTCCAACCACTTCATTCATCAGGTATACGTAGTTCCTTGAGATTTTCAATTAATTCCAAAACTTACAAACAAATGAGTTATTGCAATACTAGAACAACATTTTGTTACTGATGATTATAAGGACACTCCAGAATTGCTGGTGCCATTCCAGAATTAATGCTGAAGTGGAATATATTGAAAAAATTATATCTAGTGCAATTCAAACATTTCACTTGAAGTGTCGTCTTTCATGAAGTCATCGTTGTAAGTATGAAGTGAAAATAAGAGTTGTAAATGATATTTTATGATAATATTAAGTTTCCTAAACTTTTTCAAATCTGAATTGCAATGGTAGTAGCACTGAAGAAGAATGACAACATCACATTGTTTTTTGATACTTAGACCAGAAGCCCTTTATCTTAAAAGGTTTAAGTCATAAGTTTACAATAAAGTTATTTTTTTTTGTAAATGAGATCTAAACTGCAGTTTTGGGCTTAGCATTTTGCATCTAAATACTGAATAATTTCATGCTGGTACAACTTAAGTATTCGGCCTAGTTCTCTTTGAATTGAATACTTTTACATTAGCTTTGCCCTCTCCGGAACATTGTGGAAGCTCTTCAACATTGATGATTTAGTGCAGGGGTCGTCAAACTTTTTGATCATCGACCCCTATATCATATTTCGAAATCTCCATCGACCCCTCACAACAGTAATTTTCTGTTAATTAAGAAAAACTATCTATTAGTATTCGTAGATTTATTTTATGACTTTAAACATTTATTAAAGTAATTTTATATTGTGTAACAATAGTATTACAAAAAATATCTTAATGTTTAAATTTAAATACCTTAATGTTTATTAAATAATAAGTAATTATAAATCAATAAAAATACTAAGTAATCAATGAAATGGGTGTGCTTGGTGCTTCTTTGCAAGGTTCGCTATATTGCGTTCGAAATTGGTCAACTTCAATCTGAAATCCCCTCGAAACTCCACATTTAATTTGTGTCGCTTAATTTTTGTAGATGACTTGTATATATTTTCAAGTCTTCTTGTTTTATTTCTAATTGTTGCAGATTTGAGAAATACTGATAGTTCTTACGTAGCAATAAAGATCTACATAAATTTAATTTTACTTGGAAGCCTAACAGTATTGTCCGAACTTTCATAATTGTTACATCTTTTCCTGATTTAAGAAGTTGGGCTTTAATTTGATTGATACACTTAATACAAAACTGTAAAGCTTTATGTAACCTTGGACTCATATAGTTTGCTACTAAGTTTTTTTTTTTCGTTTTTATTTTGACCCTCAATCAAGCCCCTGGCTCATATTTGTGTTAAATAGACCACTGGGGGTCTATATAGACCATTTTGGCGACCTCTGATTTAGTGTGTGTGCAGAAAGTGCCAACATATTTTTCAAACATATAGTTGTACATTGGAGTTAATAATAGAAAGATAGGTTAGTAATTTGCTAAAGTTAGATGTTATACAACGACGTTTGTATCAGTGAATCAAAGTTTAGAGTAGTTTTGTGATGTGATTGCATTCTGAACATGACACCGGTTTATTAGAAATTGAGGAAAGTGGTCCACTATTGTAGTTCTGAAGATCTTCTTCGTTTGATTAGTGTCAGAGCATATTGGGTGACATCCAGTTAATTTTTGACGAGCAAACTCAAATCTTCGTAAATGGCACAAACAAATTTTTGTCCTAGTTTTTATCCTTAGTATCAATCACCTCAGCAACGAAGTAGCCAGCATGTTCTCGCTGTCTTCATTTGTTCGTGCAGTAAGAACGTAATTAAAATTTCAGGTTTTGTGGTAGCAGATTAAGAGGCAAGCCATAAATTGTATACATCGTGTATAAATTGTTGTTGCATATTGTCACTTTGGAGATTTATAAACAAGCTTGATCTGTTTTCCAGACTTTAGTTTGTTTAGAAATACAAGTTAAAGATTTTACATTTTTTCTCTTCATTGTTAGTGGACTTTTTCCAAATTGACTTAGTAGCTTTTACTATCATAAATAATAAATGTACTTGTATGTTTCAATCGTGTAAATGATGTAAATAATCTCCCCCTAAAAAAATCTGCATAACTACTACTACTAACATAATTTTTAACTCGTTTTATCAATTTGAAACATATTTAGTTCTATTTATTTATCTTATTTTACTTTGGCACCATTTCTATCCCTCTATTTTGTTTTACAGAAATCCATTTTACAAACGGTAGTCATTATATCTGACATTGCTAATATACAGTCCACTCATCAAGCATCCAAAACATCAGTAGGTTGGTCTAATCCTCGTTGTCGACTGACAACCGTCCAAATAAACAGGCAGTCAGTTTTACCACCACTGGTGCAATAACGACCGGCGTTTCACAATGTTGTGCCCCTGACCCGTGTACACACGGACAACAGAGGGCGTTCGTCGCCTTTCGCCTACCGATGTCGTCTCTTTTCCCGTATAATTTGCAAACTATCAATTAGCGTTAGATAAATGTCCACGCCGACGGCTTTGAATTACAATCGGGGCAATTAGTAGTCTTCCAGATGTATTAAAATTAGTGCCGATTGACAGTGGAGCCAACTGTACAGCACATAAACGGACACGATCGACGTTATTGCTTTTCGGTGATTGCGAAATTTGTATACAAAAAGCTTTCTAATAATTTGCTAAAGGATTAGTTTCTAGCTAACAAAGATCAGGTTCATTTGCAGAGTTCTGTGACTTTAATTATTGCTTTACTGTTTCAATATTTTGAAAAATGCATTAATGATACTATAATATACTGACAGATAGAATTACGAAAGTAGATTTAATAGTTTTCTTGTCAGAAACTCACGTTTTGGTACTTGGGAAGCCAGTTCACATAAATCAGTAGTTTTCAAAGTATGGGCCAGGAGTAAATGAGCTCTTGTTAAAGAAGTACAGGTCGATCAGAATCCCGTGGTAGTTGCGTTTAAATCCCAGAGGTTGGGTAAAGGTATGAAGTTGCAGCACTCAGGTGTGATTGGCGCGCTGATCTAAGAGGTGGATCTAATGGCTCATGCGTTGGGGGTATATAAGCCCAGAGCGGACATTACGCTTGTTATACGCGTTGTAGACGCTTCACCTATATGCGCAGAGCGCGTCATCTAAATCTAAAATTATAGAGTTAATCCAATTTTACCACCTTTTTGAGATAACACTTTAATAATGTTGCCAAAGGAATGTTCTGGTCAAATGGAAAATGCGTATTGGCTTTCTGCTTTCCAAGTTTATCTGCTTTAGTATTTATTTTAGCAATGAGTGTCCTAGAATCAATATCAGGGATAGCCAATTTCGTTTTAGCTAGTTGAAAATCAAAAGCGTATGAGATCAAAGCTCTTAGATTGACAAACTCGCGATAAAAATGTAGGTGTTTGCTCTATACATGCCTCTAACTTTTCTCTAACTCAGAGATTTATGGCATGTATTTCTGTTTCAACAATTTTTAGGCGTTAGACTTTTAGGACTTAGGTGTTTTGAAATTTTGGTCCACTAGAACCCCACTAGAACCCCAGTCATTGGAGATGTTCTCTTTTTGTTTGTTTAACGATTCTACTTCTTAATGAAGGCTTTCTAGGATATTGGGTTGAGAAAAGCAACTCCCTTGACTAGCACATTTAGAGTTCTAAAGAGCCTTAGCAGCACTTTTATTGAGGGATTGGATAGGTACTGTAGCTTTTGTGATTGTTAGCTTGGCAAGCGGCTGCGGTTTCTGCAACTAGATTTGTGCCACCTTTGTTGGCTTTTGGATGCCATATTAAGGTAGCATAATAATTCTAGGATGTATCACCAAAACGATTGTTTTTGGTTTACGTCCCAAAATTTTTCCAAACAACTTTTGACATGTTCACAAGACCGTCGTGCGTTATAGGAGAAGTTTGGTTTGATTATTGTAGTTTAGCCTGCAACTGTTCGTTCCTTCACGTCTTTTCAGGTGCACTAATAGTATTGAAGACAACTTCCATTAAATTGGTAATGACATCGTCATGCTTCTCATTTCTTTGTGTAATCCTAAACGTTAAGTTCTTGTTTGTGCAGTCATCTGAACAAGTCATCAATGACCAGAGATTACATTTTTAATCACCGCTAGATTAATGTTTTCGTAATTTTTTCTATTTGCTTTTCCTGGATTTCAAAAGCTCTTAACTTCTCTGTTAGTTTAATCATAAGGTGATCGCCCCTTCCATGGCGTTATTCAGCTTATTAAAAAGAACAAATATGTCTGAAAGGTAGTTCATTTCAATATTTATTTTTCGTTAAAGAATGGGAGTCTTTTTTTCAAATGCAGATATTTAAATTTCGAAAAACAGCAGATACAACCGATCTATAAAAAATCTGTCCCTATATAGACAGCAATATGATACTTGAGCATTAGCTGTCTTTATTTTCGCATTGATTTGTGCTAAGCATTGATGGCTCATCATCAGATGTAATGGCGACGATTATATTTGAAGATTGTCCCCTTCTTGGACAATCTTCAGTCTACTACTTTATAGAAAGTGTTTTAACCAATATTTTACTTTAAAATATCAAGAGACCTCGTATATATTGTAGCTATTTTTCTCCTTTGTTAAAAAAATGATGACTGGAAAATTTCAATTACACAAGACTTATTTTTTTATGGGAAAACACTTTGTAATGGAGAAAATTATGAATGACTTAAAGTAAAATTTGATGAATAGGTTAAATTTTTTTTAATTACTGAACTAGCTAACGATAAATGAACAGTATTAAAAATATTATTTCACCATTGAGGGACGTGTCTATAGGACATCACGATTAATTAATGTTTAAAGTAAATATTTAAGTAGTCGCTCTTGATTAACTATTTATCGGAAAATATCCTTTCAGAGGTAACGTGGTATTTGGTGATTATAAAAGGGAAAAGTATTAAACGACTCTTGCAGGGTAAGGTTCCCAAATTACTACCGGTAATCTTCTCTTCCAAAACCCAAACGGTGTACGTATTATAAAGTGTGAAGGATGATGTTAACTTTGACGACGGACTTAGAAATGGTGCCTGGTCGTTATAATCCAGCACCTGCTATGTACTTAATATTCATAATCGACGGCTTGAGGATATGATAGCGGCTGGTTCGGAAGATGAAGGCGACGGCCAAATACCAGCAGCGTCGCGCTTAGACCCTCTTCTCTATATCAAGAAAATCCTCTTTCCTCCGACGCCCGGCAATTATCGGAGACTACCGACGAGGCGATTATGAACAACCGTTGCAAATTTTTAGTACGTGCTATACACGTTTTTGGGCGAGTAATGATGGCCGGATAGAGCTTTCTTATGTATAATATTATGTACGTAAAGAGAATGTGGGCGATGTGAAATGAGGATTAATCTTTTTCTCTACGCGTTTTACGATTTTAATATTGCTGAAATTTGTTTCGCGTCCGGAAATTGTCTGATGAAATTGAGCGGTAGATGAAAATGAATGTAAGCACCCATTTAAGTGTACATGCGCTTGTAGTAATCAAGAAGGATATACCAAACACTCAAGATTGAAATTTGAAACAGTAGAGATAAAATGAAGAATAGTGACTGATAAAAAAATCTAATTTCTTCTCGTTACATATTTTTACAATATTCCAATATTTAAAATTTACATACATCTTGAAACATTTTTATGGTGTGCCTTAATAAAAATATAATTGTGCTTAAATGTAATCGAATTGAGTGCAAAAGTGTGAAGTTGTTATTTGGGATTCTTGAGTTGAAATTTTCTTTTTAGATGGTGAAATGGTACGAAAAAATGCAAAGGTTGTTTAAATGGGTCGATAGCCGCAATGGTTAGGCGGCAGACTATCGTTGTGGCAAGATGATAGGAGCCGGATTTCGATTCTCTGGAGGGACGGTGACATTTTTTCAGAGGGTTGAAATCCGGATCGACTTACCATTCGTCGTTCGGAGCAAAGTGACTAACAGCGCGACATTATAAAAAGCGATATGATGCTGTCACAAAGAAATTTGAACACAATTTACACACACAAAACTATACCGCGAGAGTTGCAGTAATAGCCAGATAAGTAGTACAGCTTACATAGCAATTAAGCACTCACCACACATAAAAAAAGACTCTTAGGATCGTCTTAAAACAACTGATGCGGATATTAAATGGTGGTCATTACTATATACCGTGCATCCAAATTCTATAAGATCCTAAAACATGTCCCCGGTGCTTGTGATATAAAGAGCAAAACTCAAGAAAGGGAGGAATATATTTGCGGATTTTGTCATTGCCCCATACAAAAATAATTATGAAAATGAATGGTTTTGGACTCTAACAAAAATATAATTTGAGCATTAAAAATCCTAAATCTGTCAAATATTAACCTTTTTGATAAGCTACAAACAATCTGGAATATTGACGAAACATCTTAGTCGGATGATCCGCACAGAACAAGGGTTGTTAGGCCTAAAGAAAAATTTAATTTTGTCAGTCATGTCTGCATTATGTTTCAAAGACCGATATCTAATTATATACAGAGTGTTTCATAATATATGCGCAGGACATCAGGATGTGACAGCTTGTTCAAAAATTTGAAAAAAAGTTTCTAACAAGTTACCCTCTAAAATGCACCATTTTCGAGATACAGGGTGTTGAAATTTAATTAAAAAAATCGCTTTTTGGAAATATCTCCGAAACGGTTTATCGTAAAAAAACAAATACCTAGGTAATAAATTATACAGTCAACATAACCACACACACAGCACACACATTCAATAAGAAAACAAATTCAATCTGTACAATTTTTTACACAAACGCTGAAATGTGTGAACCTTTACGGTTTGGAGAATTTTACAAAGACAAATTTTGTATCATTTTTTTAATTTCTTTTAATTATGCAATTATGAAGTCAACGTTTCCTTTTCTTACTTGTTCTAACTTTTTAGTAAAATAAAATTTTTATTTCGAAAAATTGACTGTTTTTCAACATAAAAGTTGATTTTTCTCGAAAACGATCAACTTTAGAGTTCATGAATGATCAAGTTCAAAATCAATTCTGATCAACAGTACCTTTCTTATGTAGAAAATATTGGCGGTTCAAATGGTCGTCTCAAAATCGTACGTTTTCCAGTGGCGTAGAAATTGGGGAGAAAAATCAACCACTACCCCTTCAAAATCTTCACCAATTACGACTTAAAACAAAAAATTTTCCCATACACAACTTAGCTTATTATGAGTAGAAAATGCTTACAAAAGCTGTTTTCTTTACGATAAACGGTTCCGGAGATATTTGCAAAAAACGAATTTTTTAAATTAAATTTCTCGAAAATCTCGAAAATGGTACATTTTAGAGAGTAAGTTGATAGAAACTTTTTTTCAAATTTTTGGAGAAGCTATCGCATCCTGAAGTGTTGCGCATATATTATGAAACACCCTGTATATGAAGAGAAGAATGTGTGCCGTTTATGACTGCTCGATGAAGAGCAATCATAATCCTTACTGGAATTGCCTAAGTATGTATCTGATCTCAATGACTGGATAGACTGGGATAAGTCTGGAGAAAGCCAAGAAGATCGGCCCTAGTAATATACAGGGTGTCACAAAATGTAGGTCAATCCGTTAACCACATACTCCTAGAACTACAACAATGAAGCGTCCCTCACATATTTTTAGTTAATTGATTCATGTTGTGATTTTTTTAAGGTTTTAACAACATTATCAAGTTAATTGAAATATTTCACTTTTTAAAAAGTTAACTTTGACACCTTGTACATTAAAAAAGTGTTCAAATAGAAGGTGACATAAGGAAAGTACCATTCTATTAGCCCAAAGAATACATAGTTAACTAGTTGGCCGACTTTTTCGTAACATCATTTATAATGGGTTCAGTACAGAAATGAACATTCTACTCATAGAATTGGAGCGAGCTTATGATGTAACTATCCTAAAGTTGCCCTCTCACACCACTCATAGTGTACAGCCTCTATTTGGGAGTATTGAAATCTGCAGAGGACAGGCGAAATTTAAAACTTGTGGGTTGGCGAGGGTGAAATATTAGGCTAAGGGTAAAAAAAGGAAGGATTTGGAACAAGTGCAATGTAATTTGAGATGGTAAATTTGATTCATCTGAAGCAGTAGAAAGATATAATAAGCCTGAATAACAACCTTTAACAAACAAAGCAAAAGTAGTTGACACCGTGAAAGAAACTAATACAGAGAGTGATCATATTGGTGACTCTCCACTGAATCTGCTATTTCGAAATTATTTTTCGAAGAGCTAGTGTCAAATACATTAAAATAAAACCAAAGAAGTACCTGTTTAACTAAAAAAAAAAAGCCTGCTGTAGATGTAGAAGTAATAACTTTTAAAGAGATATTGGAAATACTTTTACAAGAAAAGGGAAAAACGAAGACTACAAAAATGAGCTAAAAGGCACCAACAGGACGAAAAAAGCAGAACAAAAGTAGTTCTGGTAGTTCAATCTCTGAGCAAGGAATGGGAAGCACACCACTTATACATTCAGTCGGCGATATTGACCTTGAAGTATGTGAACAAGAGGAAGAACAGGAGACAATCTAAATTGCAATAGGAAAATGGGTCATACTCGAATAGGCTCAAGTTTTATCCCAACCAATGCCACACAATAGGCAAAATTTACAATGTAGAGTTAATTTTGATATTTCTCATTTACAATGTTTGAAAATTTGAAAACTTTTTTGCCAACAAATACATTTGGAATTTAAAAAAAAAAACGGATTTTGTCTAATTCTTAATTGTCCCTTAATTTGAAATTATGAGATCAACATCAGCATGAACAGACTTGCTTCAATTCGATGCGTAAGTGTGATCCACAGCCACTGTTGTAAAAAGTAGTAATATTTAATAACTTTTATATTTGAAGAAACACTGGCAACAGTGAAATAAAAAAAAAGGGAAAGACTAACTCATGGAATTTGTACAGACATGCTCGAAAGAAAGATAAGAAGATAAGCGTGGTAATATAATTAAGTTCTTGGATTTTTAATTTTTTTCGGGAATTATTTGTTAAAAGAAGTAAACAACAGAATTGATTGAATTTGGCCAATCTTAAGTAGGGTATACAAGGTTTAGATTAGTAGTTTATAGAATATTCCTGTGAAATTTTCTGGAAAGGAAATGTCCGAGAAGCTCCCTCTCTTGTATATCCCTGTATTTAGATTAAAACAAAAGCAAGTCTTCACGTCTCCGTAATTATAGGGGATTTAAATATTTGTTGGATGACAGTAATAATTCTAAGCTTCTTGTTGAACTTTCATTTTCTTCGATTTAGAAAAGGTATAAGCCTTTCTTCTCTGTACAAAGTATTTTACTACCTTTACAAAGCGGGTTGTTAACTTAAATACCCCGCCATAAAACCATAAATATATCAAGAAAATAATTTTAAAAGTACTTGGTTCGAATTCGTGCATGCTAATATACTAGCTAGTCTTACGCTACTCAGTCACAATAAACATTTATAACCATTCCCCTCTTCACGTCCGCACACCTCTCGAACACCTGAACAACTTGTTGCCTGCAGTGTACTGCTCGTAAACCGTTTGACTTTAAGCAAATTGCCAGCCTCCCTCTCCACTAGAGACCATTCGAAAATTAACCCTCGCGTACAAAAGAAGTCACCCCGAGATGCGAATATTATTAATATTTACGGCTTTACGAGGATCGTAAATTAAGTAGAAGTTGGTCTCGAGGGTGCTTTCGTTACAGTATGCGAAGTACAGTGGACTTCAATAATATTAACTCTGGATAAAGCAGAATTACACCATCATAAACGCAGTTCGTTGTTACAGTCGAAATGTGTCAGCCACCAACTATGTACGGTGCGTTTACACTAAAGGAAGTGCTCCTGTTACGAATACGTCGCACACAATGGGAATGTATATTCTCAACATTGTTCGGAAGTCGTTTTACCTATTACGTTTATCTTTTGTTCGATATTTTTTGAATTTTTTGTAGGGGCAGGTGCTGCGCTTGATGAGGAGTTTATGATGTTGGTTCGTATACCTGGGTAGTCCGTTATAATTGACACCAGGTGTGTAAAAATAATAGAAACATGATCATCTTTTTGAATTCTCTCATTGCATGTATATATACAGTATCCATTTGGCTTAGTTGAAAAAACGAAATTGCAGTTTCCTTTGAAGAGGTTTCTACTCTGTCCAGAAATCTTAATGTTCAAGCTTATATTTACATAAACATCAGTGTTATAGATACAACATGCTTGGTTATACGATTTTGTAATACCAGATTTGAAACACGTATTTGGAGGAGAATGTGTCAAAAACGACTCAATTTTATGAAGTAAACTTATTAATTAAGACTAAAGAAAAAGAAAAATTAGGTAAGTTCTAAGCAATGTGTCGATATCTTACTTGAAAAATCTTGTATGTTAAATGTAATAAATGACCATGATTGTTTTTTATTTTGCATATTGTAATGGCACATTATAATTTTTTCTAAGTTCATACAGCACCTATACACTTTCCGTGTGTAACTTGTAGATTTGTTTTTTTCAAATTATTGACCTAAAATTGTGATAAAGAATTATTACATTTGAAAGCCCCTAAGACTGTTTTGAAAGATAACATGCTCAATTAAGGCTTTTTGTAATGGTTTGAATACTGTGATTTACTTTATGTCACTACGGCCGAACTTGTTGCTTTTGAGTCTTTTATTTTTCAAAGTTAGTCTCTTCAAGGTGAGATTTAATTAATTCGATATTGTTCTTCCTTCTACATGCATATGTCTATTGTTCATAGCCGTGATCCTCCTAATGACGAATTAGGCTGGGGGAGGAGAATCTACTTGGATCAGAATTTGTTAAGCATAAGCAGCAATTGGTCGTAGGAAAGAATAGAAAATAAGGATTTTGATCTTCAGCGATGGGGACACAGAAAGAGTACAGGCAAGCTCTGGCCTTCTTAAATTTTAGAATGGTTTTGTAAATGTGCTGCTGGAAAATCAATCGTGAGTTCAACCGCATCCACCGCAGTCTGAAGTCCCGACACTGAAGTTTTCGGGCGGCGAACCCCTTCTGCTGGCTTAGTCCAAAATTTCGTTCAGCGAGTGTTGTAATTTTTGACAAAGATTGTTCTCATCCCCAGATGTTGTAAAAATGGCAGTAACATTTGTGTAAATTGTATGCCCCACACTGCATGTATTAGGGAAATCTGCCACAAATATTACAAATAGGGGCTGGGAGCGAGAAGGGAGCCGCCTGTGACATGAGAGAGAGAGTCCTCCTGGTGGGCATAGAAAGGCCTATCGCAGAGATGTGACTGAAGGTGTCTAATGATGTTTGATGCCACACCCTATCGCACGCTTTGAAAATATCCAAAATGATCGCTTTCAGTGTTTCCCTCCTCTCCAGAGCATTACCTATAGCCTATGTAAGTCGAAACAGCTAGTATTTGTTTGTTCTGGATGAGACTCAGGACAAACATTTTCTTTTTGAGATGTTTAGTATTATGGAGCTGGTGAGCTTGGTTCGAGGTTAGTGAGGTTGGAGATTACAATTTCAGAAATGTAAGCAAAATAAACATTGATTTTTTAGCACCGCGCTGTCGATATGTACATATGATGACATTGAAAGTGTATGTACATGACGGATCAAAAATCTGGATTCTTTATCAACTGTTCTGCTTAAGCTGGTAAATGCTGTAGGAAGATTTGGTCTGGATTTAAATAAGACCCATTTTATAATATCTTGAAGTCTCTAGACTCTCGAGATCATCGTACGTTCGTTTATTTAGAGAAAAAATTATGTTCAGCGACCAAGTACAATTTTGGTAAAATGGTACCATTTTATTTTGAGAAACACAGCGTTTATTGTGGATTTGGTTAGGTGGTGTTGTTGAGCCATATTTCTTCCGAAACGAAAGTAGCCAGATGGTGTCCTAAATTATACGATATGGACCTAGATAATATATAGTTTCAACAAAGTCGCGATCAAAAACTTTTTCAACTTATTTTTTGCATAATGAAATGGTTTTCGATCTAACTTGTAGATTGTGACTTATCGCTGTCACAGGTAAATAATGTGCATTGATACATGAATCTCAATAACTTCCCAAAACTGATTGGTTACGACGAGTAAGTTTGGTCAAAATTTTGTTAAACGTCAAAATGACAAAGTTTTTGACTGCGAGTTTACCACAGTTTGTGTGATTTAATGTTGTCAGATTTTCTTCTCTGGGGCTACCTTGAGTTGCCAGTTTATGGCAATAAACAATTGATTAAATGGAGAACGTCATTCGATGTACTAGTGAGATTCAATTCCACTTAAAAATTAGTTCTGGGGTCAAGTCTTGTAAACGAAGCCTGCGCAGCCTGAATTTCTATACAAGTCCAATTCGTACCCAATTGCAAATTCCAACAATGAGCTTGTATATTTATAGGTTTTGTACAGATATACTAGTAAGACAGAATGAGAGAAATTAAAGAAGTATATGATTTATATAATAACACTACAGGAGCTGTTTTTATAACAGAACAATGCAGAGAGCCTTATGTCTAGATATAATATTTGTTATGAATGTTTCAGTTGTACAAAAGAGATTCTAATTTTCACAGCGGTGCACATCAAGTGCACTTCCACATCTGCATAAGCACAAATATGCATATTTAGATCTATTCGTAATATGTATTTAAGCAGCTCTGCTGAGGTACTCGAAAACCAATGAATATTTTTGCCATAATCAACTTGAGTATAGCGTCAATGCTATTACGACTATGTTCACTTGTATACGGAACTGCTATTACACTAAATCAAAATAACAATTTACTTCAATAACCACCTAACCCCTTATTAAACGTAGGGGTGCCGGTGCCGTGTGTACGGACGAACAACGGTTAAGCGGGTACAATAGGCCGTAGTCCAGTAGTCAAACGTTATTATGCAGAACGATGACGCAGTAGGTGGTAAACTGAAAAGGGGTGATTATTAAAATAACAATGGCTTTTCAATTAGTTTTACATTAAGGCCTGAGTATAAGGGTTGAATACAATCACTGTCGTGAAATCGCGTATATGGCGTATCAACCTTCTGTTTCTGAAATGTAAAATCAATGTTCACCAAATTATTTATTTTTGGAAGTTAAATTGTAATTTGATCTCCAAAAATGCTAATTAAACGTGTTCTACAACATTATAATTCACTGTTTTCTAATCTTTGTTCTAATTAATTTGCGATAGTCAATTGAGGAAATATTTGATGGAATGAAATATATGTATATTACATGGTTATGGTTATTGGTATGCTGTGTTGCTAAACTTCCTTAAAACTTCGCACAATTTCTTTTAGTCTTTTTCAGCGAATCTGATCTGATTTGTCATTGCAGGTTACAAACTTCACAATTTTGGCCTTATCTTCGGCAAGTACTGACCATTTGCTGAAACTTCCACAAGTTACTTATAATTTTGAACATTCCTAGATATTTGCAACTGTCAAGGTATATTTACTTTTGACGTATCCAATCAGAATATTTCAACATCTTTATGTTTCGTTTTATGATAGCCGTAGTGTTAAGAACGACTGACTGACGAAATAAGAATTATCTGGCGGCTGTTCGACTTCACTCAGAGACAATTTGCGGCATCGCTCTGGGTGACTGGTATGCACTCGAGTTACTATTAAGGGAACAATATTTTTTGTGCTGAGCTAATGCTGTAACGATAGCATAATAAGGCAGTGAACTACACAGAAAGAGTTGTAGCTGTGGTTTTGACAACAATTTGTACCATTTTATATTTCAAGTACAAATATTTGTGTAACATTCATATGAACACTCGGTCCTATCTATTTTCAGCTTCTAATTATTATTAATGTTAGCTATTAAGGGAATTGAGGTATTAAATATTCTAATTCTAATTTTCTAGAGCTATTAAGTATTTAACGTTATTCCGAACGCGGAGATGCGTCTAGTGGGCGTAGAAATTAAATGTGGTACGCGATGATAATTTATATTCACTTTAAGAGACGCGTAACTTTTATTATATCCATCTCCGTTAGCTTCGTAGTTGTTTTGGATAAGACGTTCCAAATTAAGGAATGAATTCTTTGTAACCGTAGCGTTGAGCTTAGTAATAAATAAATTACCAGATTACTTTTGAAACAACGTCAGCCCATGTCGAGTCCATTAGATTTCATGAATCTTCAATTGCCAGAATTATTTCGGGGCCACGAGACGGTCGCCCGGACGTATATAAAATAAAAAAAAAAAAATCAGAAGACTGCACCTGCTCCAGGTGTTGAATGTTGAATGTATGTAAATATGTATAATTTGTGCTTTTGATAGAGGTAATCTTTCTGGTGGATGACATTAACAAATGTTCCTGTATTACTTTTGTTTTTTTTTACGTTTTGCGGTTTAGGTTCTTATGTATAAATTTGAGAGTTGCGTGATATCGTAATTTAGAAGAATTATTAATCGAAACTTCCAAAATTATGAAATTATTACGTTACCTCGTGCATCTGAGTTTCCGTATTTAGTCATGCCGGCAATGGCTCTACTAAAGAAATACTACCATTGCACATGCACTAAGGAATATATAGCGTAGGTACAAATGTAGAAATACCTAAAAACTATACGTTTAAGGAGCCTTCAAATCGGTGTAAAATATTTGACTAAAATTGATCAAAAACGAAGCCACTTTCAAATAATTATGCACTTCTCCTTTGGGATACCTCCATGGAGAAAACTTTCAATACAAAATTGATTCAACTAATCTGTAGGATGGAATATGACACTATTTGTTCAGTTAATTAATAAATGTTTTTATATACTGTTAGTAAATCATCATCAATGACAAAAAACAATCTTTATTATTGTATCGAAAAAATGCATTGAAGATTCTTGCAGGTACACATTTTTTTCAGCCCGAAGGTTTCCATTTTTTTTGTCAGTCAAATCTCTTCTAATGTAGTAGTGAGTGTAAACAATGTTTAAATTAGACGGTTACAAAGGGTGTTGAAAAAGCGTATCTAATACTATTCATGAAATAGAAGAAAAAGAATGGTGGAGAGAAAATACTCAGGCAGATTTACTAAAGAAGGTGATTAATATGGTTAGACTAGATGATTCAGAAAGGGGCGGTGAAATCAAGTGGCGGAGATAGAACATTGGTCATCTCAGACTGAAAGACGCAAAAGAGGAATAATCTAATTAACAGTAGCGACTAAATGATTATGACGAGCAATGTCATTTGCACAAAACTTTTCTCTTTTTGTCCTTGATGACTTTCAACTAAGTCTCTAGTATGCATTTTAACGAAGTTAGTATCACCTGATTGTGGGTTTTCCTATACCAAAACTAAATGACCTAATTAAATGAGACAAAAGTGTGCCTACAGTACTTAAGGCATTTAATAGTTTGTTAGATATATTTTAGGAAAACTTATTACTACTTCCTTGTGTGTTTTAAAAATGTCATCAGCAATCAAGCCACTTTGTGTGCCTGTCGTTATTTGGGTAAATAATTCATTTAATGTTTAATATGGAATATAATTAGGCATATAATTAAGATGAGAGTTGTGCTTTTATGTTTCGAAAATGATCATTTTGAAAATGGTTGGCGACTGGTGACTAGGGCTGGGCAAAGTATCGATACATCGTCCAGTATTCGATACCATTACTGGTATCGATTTGCCGATACCTTGGATAACATCGGTATCGATACCTTCGAATCGATACCTGGGTATCGATACCTTGAAATTGATGCCTAGGTATCGATGCTTTGGAATCAATGCCAAGGAATCAATACCTGGGTATCGATACCAACACAACGATACCTAGGTATCGATACCAACGAACTACGGCAACAACTACGGTATCGTAAAAAATCATTTTTAGACAAATATTTATGGAATTAGTTTTCATATATTGACTCAAGTATTAACGAATGAAGGTTGGTGTAATTATTCGCGTAGAATAATAATAATTGTTATAAAAAAGCCAAAGTGTCATAATGTACATTTGATACTGTAGATATGTTATTGCACATAATTATTGAAATCAACCTGAAAAGGTATACCTACAAATCAGTTCTAGGTATCGATTCAAGGAATCAATTCGAGATATTTATTCAGCGAATCAATTTGAGGTATCGATTCAAGGTATCGATCTCAAGTATCGATACCTGTCGAAACTTAACCGATTCCAGTACTCGGAATCGATACCGTGCACGGAATCGATACATCGGTAAGTATCGATACCTCGATTGGTATCGATACCCGATACCAAAAATGTCGGTATCGCACAGCCCTACTGGTGACAAGAAATAGGTTGTTTACAAAAAGTTACGCATCGAAAAGGATTGGCAGACAAAAAAACATCGAGGTCCAAGTCCTCGTCGATATCTGGTGTTGTTAGCTAACTAGAGTGACTCAAGTCGGTACTGATAGAACGCAGGTTTATCAAATTATAGTGTAAGTACTTCATAGTGTTCAACATATTTTGAATGGGGAATTGCTTATATTCTGAACAGGATTGATTTCTGAAACTCCCTTGATCTGATTTTTTTAATTTATAGTCACATGCAAGGACGAGAGGAGTTCGCAACGTATTTTAGGGATCAGTAGGTCTTTTAGGACAAGTTATTCTTAGGTTTTAGGGACATTTCTGCAACTACTGTGGGCATTGAATAACTATCTATTACCAACATACTGTAGAAGTTAACTCTGTCCAATATGAGGTAGTGCCCACTTCTACTTTAACATTGAGATGAACACAAAAACGCAAAATGAGAGAACTATTACAATAGAATTTAGATAGAATACAATTGGATCTCGTTTCTCTTCCGGTGCTATTGTTAACGAAGCCAGTAATTACTTTATGAAGAAAGCATCAGATATCTCACCTAGGTGAAGTGAAAATCTTTAACCTCAAAGGGTGCCACGTGCAATGCTATTTTACGGTTACGAATTTTAGTCTTTGAGGTTCATGAAGACCTTAACAATAAAACTTTCATGCAGCTGCCGGATAAAGATTTTAAATATCCAAGACCATAAACTCTGTAGAAAGTCCTATTTTGTGCTACTATCTTGCTGTGGTGGTCTCCAACTAATGTAGGACTACTTGAATACACACGACATCGAATCTTTTTGAAAAAGATGAGCGAAATCAACCGAACAAGGGCAGCTAGATAATAGGCTTTATTAGCATTTGTGTAATATGTGATTTCAAGCAGAATGAAACTGTGGACCAAACTCAGACCACTCTGACTGATCAAATAACGGATTCCTAAAAGAACAGTACATCAAACAGAATAAGAACGTTTCAACGTGAAAACAACAATTCGCATCAATTCACGTCGATTTTATTATACTAGGGTGTGTCCCAGATGTACCCATTTTAATATAAAACGTTATTTCAAGATCCGCTTCAAATAAACGAGTCCCACTCTTTCTGGTAGCTTATCTAAACGACTATGCAAAGACATTTTACACACCAAACTTGCTGTTTATTTATTTTGCACGTGTATGGCTTATATGTTAATAAAATATTTATATATATTTCTGTCATCTATTCATTCAGATTTATATCCAAATGGATTAATTATGTAAACATGACGGAAATTAATTAAGTAGGACAGCCGATATTTAGAAATAAATATAATAGCATCGTTTTAACTGTACAAGTTAATCAAACTGATTCGCAAAATAGACAAAAGTGTTTCACCCAGAAAGAAAACCACTTCGATTCCAAACCATTCTGAAATAACGCACTATATGCTTCTCTTTCGTCGTTTTGGCATGAATTTTTAATGTACGGTAATTCTCATAAAAATAACAAGACCGACGATAAAAGAAAACAATTTATGTCCAAACGTACGACCGGGAAAAGTTATAGGATTGACGGTGGAAAAGGAGAACATGCGAAAGAAGGAAACCGAGAGCAAAACAGAAAAGGAGGCCATTGGGAGAAGGAAGTATAATAAAAGGCAAATGAACGCGGACGAAAGGAGACGAGAAGCGTTGGCGTTGATTCTACCGTAATTTATTCTCATATTCTTCTACTTTTTAATAAAAACATAGGGATATTCCCGGAAAGTAAGTAATATTAATGTTCTTCGGGAGGCGTAGATATGAGATATTTTCACGCTTGAATCGTTCTTATTTACTTTTGGAGTCGGCGAAAAGATATGGATGTGTAGATTGCTCCTCTGTATCATTCCTTTTTATAAATGCTTTAGATGAAGGTAATGCGTAAAGTCGAAAAGGAAGGTTAGTCGAAGTTATGGGATAGGGATACAAATTTATGATGTTTTTTGATGAAGCAGTCATTTTATTTTTATGGTATTTGATAATTGTGCTGTTGGTTTTCATACTGACCTATTACAGTCAGGCAACTGCCAATTTACTAAAATGCGATCGCACGACACTTTGAATATCACCAGATTCATTAGGGATAAGATTTGCGTCGGTTGTAATTTATCTGCTTCAGTATACATTTTGTCTGACAAATAATTAATTTCTTCTGTTGCTAGAAATGAAATAAATAAATATTTAATATATCCAGATATAAAAGGAAATCTTATATAAAAAGACTGGAAATTTAGATAGAAATTCTAAAGAAAAGAAAATATTTTTTAGTGAATTCTTTCGTTTTTGAATGTTGACGTAGCCCAAGTGTTTATGGAACAAAAGAGGGTCAACGAGAAAAGAAGCGAGTGCAAATACTACCCCAGTTAGCGAATGCCCGTGGCGGTCCAAGTCCCTGCTCTCTTTCAGGTAGCGAGCTGCTAGAATTCTTTTATTCTGGCGCTTTACGAGGCAAACACTTTAGCTACGGTAAGTTGGTTTCTGTGCGAGGTATGTCTTGCCAATCTTCAATGTATATTACGTGAAAACATTTATTTAGGCGAAAAAAAGGATTGAGATAATATTAAAGCGGTTTGATTTTAGAATAATATGGTGGTTTGTTTTACCAAATATTCGACAACAAAAGATATCGAAAAAAATTAATTTAATTACTTTCTTATTGATTGTGAGATTTAGATTTAGGAATGAATATTTGAAAATCAAAGCTGACAAGTAAAAAGATAATGAGCTTATAAAGAAAAATTCATCTTAGTTTAGAAAGTAAAATGAAACCGATAAGCATGATCGAAATGGTCAGGGGATTGCCTTCATTGGAAAAACAATTTAATGCCGTAAGTGTTTAAATATGAACGAACATATGGGCACCGCACCTGACTCCAATGCAATCCAATCTGGAATTCCAATTTTGTTAAATTTAGTGATGAAGATGTGGATCTTGTGTTTGGACCATTTGCCCACTAAGATGCACATAATGGTCAAACGGTTTCAATTTTTGTACCAGTCCGATCTTGCAAGCTTATAAACTGAATCTTTTCACAAAATCTTCCATAAAATGCACGACGCGAATCGATTCATTTGAACTTTCCTCAATACTACGCTTCGTAGCAGCAACACTCTACGATATATCTGTCGAGAATAACTATTAACAAGAACATGCGTGGTGTGAAAAAATTTTCGGGAACTGAACCCCTTTCTTTAGAATAAAATAGCAAGATGGACTTGATTGTCTCTTTGAAATTCCTTAATAACCGTGGTAAAGAGATTTCGATTGCTTCAATTGTTTCAGTTACAGTATCACAATTGTATAGAATTTTTCCCAATCTTAGTCTGAAGAGGGAGGTTTATTCAGCAATTTAAATAAGCAGTCGGTTAGTCCAATGATCATGCTTTGAACATGTTGAAAGGGTGAAATCCTTTAGGTCAGGCTAGGAAAACACGAAAAACTGGTTGCATATTAATAAACGAAGTAGCAGGCTCAATATGTTTTTTTAGACTTATATAACTTTTGCATTACATTGTATGTACATTTGTAAGTGTACGAACGTAGTCTTTATTCATTTGCGATTGCGATCGATCAACCCGCACATATTTGCAGGTGTATAGCTTCTTGCCAACTGCGTGTTATGACAAGTTTGTCGATGTTATTAATTTTCTTTGTCAAGATGTATATGTGTGTAATGTACAATGTTAAATTTTTTCCTTGATAATTCACTTATATGTATATTCAGAGAGGTAAGAGTTCCAATACTGGGCACTGATTCAATTATTGGCACTGTTTTCCTTCTTACTTGTTTATAAGATTTCCTGTAAAATTGCGATTTATTTTCAATTAGTTACCACAAAATAAACATTTTTCAACGTAGTGCTATAACTATTATAACGTCTTTATAAATTGCGTTCGTGTAATATCAGTGTATTTAGTGACTTCTACGAAAAGGTAAATGGGTTACTAATTTCATTAGAAGGGTGACATTTTCAATAAGAAAATTGGGGTCCTACCTTTTCGTATTAGGGCTTACCTATTTTTATGCGATACAACGGTACTACATCTA
>CM043022.1:71322454-71425897 GCA_023690525.1 Holotrichia oblita | reverse complement strand
AACATTTTAATAGCCTGCTTTCCCCGATCTCCATATCTGTCTTGTACAGTTTAGTACCAACGGCTTTTCACCGTATTCGAAAAGAAAAACAGCCGATTATTATTAGAATACAATCAACAGGAAGAATTATCTAGGGAAAATTATGGTTGATATCCATACTTTCAAATCATAATATTTACAATTGACTGCGGCTGTAGTATAGGATATATTTATTTTATTGGGAGGCGATCGGTTCCGCGAACCACTTTCGCGTCATTGTTTTACAATATTCATCTGAGGGGAATTTGTTTATTTTATGCAGAATGTGCGCTTGTTTTGTTATGGTATAAATATTCCATGAATTATTTAAACTGAATAGCAATTGAAATTTACTGTGTGGAGATTTAATGTCAACAATCAAAATGTTTAAAATAATCGGCTTTGAAGGACATAATTCAAGTGTCATAGATACATGTATATTTAGTCAGAAATGTTCACAATTATTTTACATAATAGTGATAAGAGTATAAACAGGAAATCTAATGACAAGGTTTCCAATTTGTCACATCTAATTATAATATACAACTAGGGCAATAGTAACTATTTACAAAAGAGATTCCCATCACCAAACACGGCAACGATGCAAACTGATTTTGAAGAACTCATACCGACATTGTTTTGGGATATAGAAAGTATCTTGTTAATTGACTACATGGAGAAAGAAAACAATTGTAGGGCCTGCATGAACGACAGTTTTCTTCAGATTGTTTCATGCAGGAATCGATGCAAGACTTGTCAAAAGAACCTTATTGAAAAGCACTGGAATTAAGTGAGTAACCGTTAGTTGATCAGATATTTCATTCATATCTATCATATATGACATGACAAGAAAATAGATTTAAGATCTGTTAGTTAATTATTTATAGATTGTATTTTATATAGATTCTAATACCTTTAAAATTAGCAGGCGATTTCTATTCGCTATTGGCGTAATAATTTAACAAACAAATACATTACAAGCAATCAAAATTATCGTTTCTGTTTAAGTAACGTTAGATATTGTGTAAGACAAGGATATATTCAAGTAAAGCAATCATCCGCGTTGCCTTTACTTAATAACAACCGGCTCTAACTCTGGTTTAACTGTAAACTATATGAATTCTCACATACCAACCGTAATAATCTGCTAACTGTATAAAAGTTTACTAACTTCACGGTTAATAAATAGTCACTCACTGAGTTAGGTTGTATTATGTGTACGCATACAATGGTTGTTTAATGTTCCCGTGGTGTTTCGATGTTATTGCTCGCAGGTTTTAAAGAGTGAAATCATCCTGAGACAATTATGGAGTATTAATGAAAAAGCCGCGACCATATGGCTGCCGATAATTACTTTAATTCGGTAATAAAGTAGTAAACAGAGCTAATGGATTGGAATTAATTTATCATTATCAAGTTATATTCAATAGATCAATTAAAAATTAAAGAACAGTAACCGCATGATCAAATAATCATCGGAGATGTTTAACCCGCAAGGTATCCAACATCAAATAAATTAAATGGTAATAAAATGAAAGAGCTTTGACTCGGCATATTATACAACGCGCGTAAAAAGTACGGAACTACCTTCATTATATTCAAGAAATATTTATTGTAAGTGGGTATAGTGATCTTTAGTGTTCCAATTATTATATTTATAATAGCAGCACATACTTGTATTCATCTTTGTATAAGTACGCAAAATTGTATGAATAATTTGAACTTCTGAACCTTATACACAAGATTTCCTGATCCAAATGAGCCAAATATACCCAACAGAAGTGGACGATGGTAGGACAGTACAATCCAAATTTGGGAGATTGATTAGAAGCAATAGTGTCTTAGTATTGGATACAAAATTTGAGTAGGCAGGTATAAAGCAATAGAATTCACTCGTGCAGCGAACTTGACCTCTCTAGCTTGACCTTACCCTGGTAACAAAAAACTCAAAATGTTTACAATAAATGTTTGAAATATGATCAAATCCAACCGATATTACCAATCGAGATTAGTTTTTCAAGAAGTATTGATAGAATAGGAGCAAACGACTCACTAGACGTAACGTCAGATAACAGTTAACTCGCGTTAAATATTGCAACTCACTACAGAGAGAAAAAAACAAAAAAATAAAACAATTTCGTTTTTGTGTAGGTTACCAGGGCTTTGATTTTTATTTTATTTGTTCTTATACAAGAAACGAAAATAGGGTCTGTTTATAACAGTGTAAATACACTTTTTCCAGCTTTTTAAACTGTAAGTTGAGTTAATTAATATTTATGAGGGAAAATATGGTGGTGAAGCTTACTTTTGAATCAAACATGTTTTTTTACTCAAAGACATCACATCTTAATGACAACTACATTTATGGTACTGTTATATACACAAAAAACTGTAGGAAATAAGTAAAAAGTAGGTAGATGATTACTATGTGAAACTTCTAATGAAAGAATATTTATATTTCTAGAATATCATTGTGGTGATCTTTGGATTTTTAATAGAGACCAACTAAGTGAGATATTTACTCGAATTCAATAGTTAAAAAGTCATCAAAATTATATATAGATCCGACAGGTTGGTACTAATGATGTTATTTTATATGCCATCTATTCACAAATGGTCAATCTACTAGAGTCCTTCTTTAGAATGAGTGATGTTTGTGTTAAAATGACTGTAGCTACCTATGCTTTTCTCTGTAGTAATACCATAAGAGTATTTGATTAGATTATTTTACGTAATACAAAATGAAATTCATCTAAACTCTTTATTTATTAATTCATGTATACATTACAAGATTTTTTTACAGAACTTTAGAAATGTCTATCCTTATTAACCGCATTTCCAGAACAACGCCTAATTATTCTACTATGAAAATTATCGAAAAATTACCGCTGTAATTTCGAGTTGCTTCAATAATACGCGAATCTGATTGGTTTATATTTGTATGTATAAAATAATCATCATAATTATATTGCTCAAAAATTGAATTGAAATAACTGACTTCAATCTGATGGAGTTAATATTTTCTCAATTCAAAAAACTAGTCCCTACGATACTCCTATGATTGTAAAATAGCATGGGCTTAAAGAAACTTTCAAATGAAGTGAATGCTTTATTTATTTCAAAAAATATTTTTCTCTGGAAATTATTATTTGTGTGAAAAAAAAATGAAATTTTTCAACCAATCAGGTTATGATTTATGCTATTTAAATAATGAATCTCTGAATTAATAGCTCAGAATAAATCGAACTAACAATTTATGAGATATATCAAAAAGAAATTCAGTTTAATGAAAAAATTAGTTGTCTAATCGTTCTTCTTTTATTACAAGTAAATGGTTTATGCATACATACTGTATATGTGATCCTCATAATATGTCTAAAAAATATAGAATACTACATATATACCTACGATAACAGTACTCCCAACTAAGATGCATTGCACAAATTGAGAAGTATTCAACGATTATTTATCCTGTATATCCTCGTCTGTTTGACAAAAAAGTTGAATCTTCTGATTGCATAGTAATAAGAAAAGAAGTACAAAAAATCAAAAATGAAGTCTGACCCTTTCAGAGCATTCACTTGAAATGTACATACATATATAGGGACTGTGGTAAAAAATTTGGTTGAGTCTGATCTGCAGCTGAAGAGTGAAAATACAAAAATTTAGTAACATGTTTATATGGAAGCAACAAAATTATCTAACTCAAAAAAACAAATGTCTTGATGCTGCATATATGAGCCTACTATTTCTTTTTGTTATACTAATATGTATGTCGCCAGTTAAAAATTCTTGTTATATATAAGCCACGTGTCATCAACAAGCCATCAGATCTAAAATCTGTTTGTGTTAAACTATTATTGCTATAAAATATGGTGCCATATTTTACCAGAGATTCAAGTTTTGCAATATATATTGTCTGATTACAGCTTCCTGTTAAGAATTGTGTAAAACTCGACTTTCATTTTATACTGAATTTTTGCAGTAAGCAGTCCACGTTATCTGATCAGTTTTTAATTGAATAATATATAATAAGTACATTTTAATTCTTGATTTTTCAGTACCCCCTCCGCCCTTTCCTTAGAACTACTAATCCTGCATCGAATAATAACAATACCCTAAAAACAATACAGACAATTTCCAGAAAAACTTCCCGAACTTTCTAAACGCGCAGATTATATCCTAACAGGTATAAAGTAGCAGCTGGCCTAACCTTGAGGCACTGTTTTTAGAAATTCTTCCATAATCCTCACAGAAGAGACTCGAAGATCATTACTCATAATCCATACAATATTGTATGTTAGAGGATTAATTTCAAAAGTTAATTGCACACAGCAAGCTTTATTACCTATTTATGGTCTTAAGAATCTATGTTTATTTAAACTTATAGAACCATAATTAGCATTATCTCAAACAGCGTCTAATACATTAATGTATGCAATGAATTCCCATAAGGCTTAGATAAATGACTTGCCTAATTAATCTGCCTCAATATAATATACTGTTTTATTTTGACAATTCAAGTAAATAGTCTCTTTAGTAGTTCCTATAATATAGTGAAGGTTGAATAAATAGTGGTGGTTAATAAAATATTATCGTTAGTATATTAATTATATACCATCAAATCCCTATTATAAATATATCCAATCTTATTATCAAAAATATATCGAGATCGTCAGAACCACGATTGAGTTTTCAAAATTAAAGAGAATCAATAAATTATTGCGTTTTACGGAACCAATAGAGCAACAGTATATTTTAGACACAATTAACACAGAATACTTAAAAAACAAGGCGTTGGAATTACTAAATCAACAAACTAGATTGTTTATTATGAGAATTCCTAGGAAACTATATTATTTACACAATGATATGAATTTCCGCAAAATATGTTTGCTATTGACACTATAATGGTGACTTTTGATGTCATCATGGTTTTTACTGAAAATAAAAATCTTAATTCTTTCAAGCATGATATAAATAAAGTACCTGATACTGGACACACAACAAAACCCACAGTTATATAATCGAGCATATCAATAATAAATAATAAAATAACAAAATTCCTGCAATGTTGAGTAATGTTGGCAAACTTTTTGAACAAAGTAGCGCCAACGCATTAACAATAATTAATCAATATTAAAAAAACGTGAATCAAATAATGTCTTCATTTCTTCAGGCCAAGTTACTCAATTTGTAAGAAGCACATAGTTATATTTTGTTAAACTCAAGAGGAACTGTGCACCCGATTATATTAAGAGTTTATCAGAAATATGTATACTTCCGAAACTAAAGAGTTACCAATTGGTTCTAAGATTCTTCATTTCAGTCTGAGCAAAAATTTACGGATTTAAAATTAAAATTGCAATGCTTGCTTAGCAGTTCTCGTATATCACCACTATTTAAGAAATTCGCAACTACTACATTTAGATTTAGCATCAAGATATGGTTTAAAACATTACAATCACAATTGTCAAAATCTCAAAATTTGTGGTCGTTATTGAAAGAAACCAAACAAAAAATGTGACTAAGACAATAAGTTGCTGACAATCAATTTGACATTTTAATGAAGAATATTAAAAAGAAAACTGATCTAAACAGACCAGAAAAGTGTTAGATTCTAATTTCCCAAATTGAGAGCAAATTATCAAATATGAAACTGTTCTGTTTATAATCACATAACCTGTTGCAATGCAGTTGATACTGGAGCTTCCTATTTCGAATTAGAAAAGTATTCAATCAAGCTATCTCTTTTAGAAACCATTTACGTTTTTTTTATATCATCTCAATTCAAGGAATGCACATTTAAACTGTTTAAAGAACTGTGAACGTAATAATTTTGAAATATTTAACCCAATTCCCATCAATGTGAACTTTACACACTCTCAACGAAATCACTAACAGAACGTTGAAAATTCCTTCCTCTACGCGCTGTATATAATACAAATATTTACTCTGCGTGACACTTAAATATGTTGAAGGTATTCCTCAACATACAATAACTTCTTCCGGAGAAGATTTTGTACGTAGCAAGGGACGCATTTCCTAACAATATAAAAACCTACCTGGTTTGCCGTATTTAAGTTGTTAAAATCCAAAAATAGAATCAAGTAGGTGATGCAGAAATATAGTCTCCAAGAATTGATGTTCATCGTATATATCGAAGAAATAAAACACAAAAATTTTAAGCGAAAACGCAAAGTAACTACCGGCGATTTTTTTTTAAAGGAAGAACTTTAAAAACTGGCTATAAAATATTCACTGTAAACTGTATAAGACCGTGGATTAATGATGCTACCTCCGCACATAACCGTACCAAAATGACTGTCTTGCTAGTGGTTACCAATGTCTATATACAGGAGGCTGGTTCTTCGGACCATTGGTGGGGCATACAGACCATTGTTATTATATTTTGTATACATGGGACCCTTCTGGTTAGGTTTTCGTGTGTCAATGCATCATATACGCATGTCCAGACAGCTGTTAGGTTCAATTCTCCTTTTCTTCTGTTTTTTTTGGGTGCATGCGGTCGGAACCCCAATGCATACGGGGACAGGAGAGGGTACCGGCGCTGCGGTATCTTCACAATTCGCAAATGTTTCGATGTTACCTGGTTGTCCGTGACGGCATGGCAGTTGCATAAGTGTTATCGCTTCTCGTTTTATTTCAATTTCTCTCGTGTTTCATTGCGCATCTCCAGCTTATCGCGCTTTATACGTTTAGATGAGTCTATTTAACGCTCCCGTTAATTGTTAAATAAATATTATCCTACGCAATATATTAGCGCATAATTATCTGGTCGATTGATTTAATTTAAATAAACGTATTTTCTGTACGACTAACTAATTTACATATCGGTTAAATTGCTATTAGTGTCAATGGACGTCAAATTATGCAAATATTTTACTGTGCTTGTACACATGTATAGTTTGATTAATTATTGGACTTCTCTGAGATAGTGAAGTTAATTTAGTTCATGGAATTTTTTAATTTAAGTAAACCAAACAAACATGGCTGGAACTGCCGAAACTTTGTTCAAATTAATTTTAGCAGCTGTACGGAAATACATACCAGCAGTTTTAGCTAGAATGTTAAGTTGTTCAGTTTAAAACAAACTATATTTTTTGTTATAAACCTTACCAAGTATTTTTTTATAAAATTTGAGCCAACAATATGTAATATCTAAAAAAAATTGTTGATGCTTCTTTTATTGTTCTTATTAGTAACCAGAAACCTTTTGGATCCTTTAAACGGTCGTAGCTTAGTCGTATTGGTTGCTAATAAACACGTCATTCTCTCCTTGCTAACAATAAGTGTATCTCCATTTTTTGTTTTTTCTGAAAACCGTTAGGAAAGAAACCCTTTTCATTTAAACTAAAGACGTCATAGATGTTGGAAGTATTTTCCATTTAGAAATTTCTCGAAGTTTCTTACACGTCTCATTCTAATAAAATTAAATATATCCTAACGTTATGTAAATAGAATTTTACTGTAATGTAGTTTTTATATTTGATAATAGCCACTACAAATTTTAATTCAATATAAATCTGATATTAAGAGGTATACAGAGTTCAGTACTTAATTATAGACACTTGCGAACTTGCTTAACCTAATTCAAGTTGCAAAAAGTACTACATACAATTTATTGCTTGAACTTTGCAGGCTAGAAGTTTACGTTTTCAAATACTATTAACTTTTGAGAACACAAGTATACCACAAGCTTTATTGTTTCTTGAAATCCTGACATTGTAAAGTGTTTTCTTTACAGCAGCTTGTATTTTCCATTTTTAATTTCTTATGGTTCTTATATAGATTTTTTTTGTGGTTAGCCACAACAGAATCATTTACTTCATTTTCGGTTTTTTTTAGGTTATCTAATACATGCCACCCACAACACTAGCTTACGAGAACAAAAGCTTTAAACATCATATAAATATCACTTTAACTTTGAAATAGGCATTATAATAATTTAAGTTATGGTAAAATGCGGTTCATTATGTAAGTCTTCCATTTAAGTCCGATCAGAATTATCTATTCTGACTGTCAAAGTCTCTGTCTACGTCTATAGTAGCCTTCAAGCTCCAATACACATGTTTTGGTGTCATCTATTCTCTTGGGTCCTAGAAATAATATCGTCTTTATGTTTAACTGTTCCTAGACGTTTTTAAATGTCAATTTTTTCTACCTTTCAAGTTTCCAAGTATAAAATCCACAAGCTTTAAAACCGTTTAAAATTCAACTGACTTTTACATTAGAGAATGCGTTCTTTCAATCTCAGTGCAAAATGTATCTTTGACAATTGTATTATTGGCTTATTTCTACTCCATTTTTGAAGTGCAGATCTCATATTCTTTAGAACCATGAAATAAGGAAACAAAGTTGAAAGATTCTTGTCGAATTAGCAAAGGCTTTAGAAGGGTATCGAATTTAGTACATAGCTTGCTGAAGTCATATGGGAAACTGGTAATTCTTTGTCTTTAAATTTGCAGCAAATCATTATTTCATTCGGTTGTTTTCGCCAATTCCAATACTCCAATTATCTGGAATACTATTTACCATACTTGTATAGTGTGTAACAACTCTACGATTGATATTTAAATCTAAAAATGATTTCATAGAAGTCAGGATATTGTCCTGTTTCTGAGGAAATTCTCTTTTGCATCTGTCAATAATCAAGTCTTCCAAAATTGTCAAATAAGTTGTGGCACCATGTCGAAATTTCTCAAATCTATCCCTGAGTCTATATTGCAGTGTTGGCCTGGAAATATCGTATCTTATTTCTGCTAGCTTTTTTGATAATGCACCCTCTATGTCTTCTAATTCTATAGAACATATGCCAATAAGTGGAGAAGTACTAAATTTGTTAAACGTGTTAGTTATTAACGGGATAGCCGCAGTGGTTAAGCGACTGACTATCGTTGTGGCAGGACGATAGCAGCCGAGTTTCAATTCTCTGAGGGGACGGTGACATTTTTTCAGAGTTGAAATCCGGATCGACTTACCATTCGCTGTTTGGACCAAATTGATGCTGTGACAAAGCCATTTTAACACAATTTACACACATAACTACACTGCAACTAAACACCCACCACACTTAAAAAAAAGACACGGATGCTAATACCTAACCACAGATCACTAGCTAATAATTGGCACCCTAAAAAGTAGTAGAATTTCTACGAAAAATAACCGAAATTCTTTCAAACATTTATTTAGATGTAGTACCGTTGTATCGCATAAAAATAGGTAAGCCCTAATACGAAAAGGTAGGACCCCAATTTTCTTATTGAAAATGTCACCCTTCTAATGAAATTAGTAACCCATTTACCTTTTCGTAGAAGTCACCTAAATACACTGATATTACACGAACGCAATTTATAAAGACGTTATAATAGTTATAGCACTACGTTGAAAAAATGTTTATTTTGTGGTAACTAATTGAAAATAAATCGCAATTTTACAGGAAATCTTATAAACAAGTAAGAAGGAAAACAGTGCCAATAATTGAATCAGTGCCCAGTATTGGAACTCTTACCTCTCTGAATATACATATAAGTGAATTATCAAGGAAAAAAAATTTAACATTGTACATTACACACATATATATCTTGACAAAGAAAATTAATAACATCGACAAACTTGTCATAACACGCAGTTGGCAAGAAGCTATACACCTGCAAATATGTGCGGGTTGATCGATCGCAATCGCAAATGAATAAAGACTACGTTCGTACACTTACAAATGTACATACAATGTAATGCAAAAGTTATATAAGTCTAAAAAAACATATTGAGCCTGCTACTTCGTTTATTAATATGCAACCAGTTTTTCGTGTTTTCCTAGCCTGACCTAAAGGATTTCACCCTTTCAACATGTTCAAAGCATGATCATTGGACTAACCCACTGCTTATTTAAATTGCTGAATAAACCTCCCTCTTCAGACTAAGATTGGGAAAAATTCTATACAATTGTGATACTGTAACTGAAACAATTGAAGCAATCGAAATTTCTTTACCACGGTTATTAAGGACTTTCAAAGAGACAATCAAGTCCATCTTGCTATTTTTATTCTAAAGAAAGGGGTTCAGTTCCCGAAAATTTTTTCACACCACGCATGCTCTTGTTAATAGTTATGTCTCGACAGATATATCGTAGAGTGCGCTTCGAAGTAGTTGTTGCTGCTACGAAGCGTAGTATTGAGGAAAGTTCAAATGAATCGATTCGCGTCGTGCATTTTATGGAAGATTTTGTGAAAAGATCTCAGTTTATAAGCTTGCAAGATCGGACTGGTACAAAAATTGAAACCGTTTGACCATTATGTGCATCTTAGTGGGCAAATGGTCCAAACACAAGATCCACATCTTCATCACTAAATTTAACAAAATTGGAATTCCAGATTGGATTGCATTGGAGTCAGGTGCGGTGCCCATATGTTCGTTCATATTTAAACACTTACGGCATTAAATTGTTTTTCCAATGAAGGCAATCCCCTGACCATTTCGATCATGCTTATCGGTTTCATTTTACTTTCTAAACTAAGATGAATTTTTCTTTATAAGCTCATTATCTTTTTACTTGTCAGCTTTGATTTTCAAATATTCATTCCTAAATCTAAATCTCACAATCAATAAGAAAGTAATTAAATTAATTTTTTTCGATATCTTTTGTTGTCGAATATTTGGTAAAACAAACCACCATATTATTCTAAAATCAAACCGCTTTAATATTATCTCAATCCTTTTTTCGCCTAAATAAATGTTTTCACGTAATATACATTGAAGATTGGCAAGACATACCTCGCACAGAAACCAACTTACCGTAGCTAAAGTGTTTGCCTCGTAAAGCGCCAGAATAAAAGAATTCTAGCAGCTCGCTACCTGAAAGAGAGCAGGGACTTGGACCGCCACGGGCATTCGCTAACTGGGGTAGTATTTGCACTCGCTTCTTTTCTCGTTGACCCTCTTTTGTTCCATAAACACTTGGGCTACGTCAACATTCAAAAACGAAAGAATTCACAAAAAAATATTTTCTTTTCTTTAGAATTTCTATCTAAATTTCCAGTCTTTTTATATAAGATTTCCTTTTATATCTGGATATATTAAATATTTATTTATTTCATTTCTAGCAACAGAAGAAATTAATTATTTGTCAGACAAAATGTATACTGAAGCAGATAAATTACAACCGACGCAAATCTTATCCCTAATGAATCTGGTGATATTCAAAGTGTCGTGCGATCGCATTTTAGTAAATTGGCAGTTGCCTGACTGTAATAGGTCAGTATGAAAACCAACAGCACAATTATCAAATACCATAAAAATAAAATGACTGCTTCATCAAAAAACATCATAAATTTGTATCCCTATCCCATAACTTCGACTAACCTTCCTTTTCGACTTTACGCATTACCTTCATCTAAAGCATTTATAAAAAGGAATGATACAGAGGAGCAATCTACACATCCATATCTTTTCGCCGGCTCCAAAAGTAAATAAGAACGATTCAAGCGTGAAAATATCTCATATCTACGCCTCCCGAAGAACATTAATATTACTTACTTTCCGGGAATATCCCTATGTTTTTATTAAAAAGTAGAAGAATATGAGAATAAATTACGGTAGAATCAACGCCAACGCTTCTCGTCTCCTTTCGTCCGCGTTCATTTGCCTTTTTATTATACTTCCTTCTCCCAATGGCCTCCTTTTCTGTTTTGCTCTCGGTTTCCTTCTTTCGCATGTTCTCCTTTTCCACCGTCAATCCTATAACTTTTCCCGGTCGTACGTTTGGACATAAATTGTTTTCTTTTATCGTCGGTCTTGTTATTTTTATGAGAATTACCGTACATTAAAAATTCATGCCAAAACGACGAAAGAGAAGCATATAGTGCGTTATTTCAGAATGGTTTGGAATCGAAGTGGTTTTCTTTCTGGGTGAAACACTTTTGTCTATTTTGCGAATCAGTTTGATTAACTTGTACAGTTAAAACGATGCTATTATATTTATTTCTAAATATCGGCTGTCCTACTTAATTAATTTCCGTCATGTTTACATAATTAATCCATTTGGATATAAATCTGAATGAATAGATGACAGAAATATATATAAATATTTTATTAACATATAAGCCATACACGTGCAAAATAAATAAACAGCAAGTTTGGTGTGTAAAATGTCTTTGCATAGTCGTTTAGATAAGCTACCAGAAAGAGTGGGACTCGTTTATTTGAAGCGGATCTTGAAATAACGTTTTATATTAAAATGGGTACATCTGGGACACACCCTAGTATAATAAAATCGACGTGAATTGATGCGAATTGTTGTTTTCACGTTGAAACGTTCTTATTCTGTTTGATGTACTGTTCTTTTAAGAATCCGTTATTTGATCAGTCAGAGTGGTCTGAGTTTGGTCCACAGTTTCATTCTGCTTGAAATCACATATTACACAAATGCTAATAAAGCCTATTATCTAGCTGCCCTTGTTCGGCTGATTTCGCTCATCTTTTTCAAAAGATTCGATGTCGTGTGTATTCAAGTAGTCCTACATTAGTTGGAGACCACCACAGCAAGATAGTAGCACAAAATAGGACTTTCTACAGAGTTTATGGTCTTGGATATTTAAAATCTTTATCCGGCAGCTGCATGAAAGTTTTATTGTTAAGGTCTTCATGAACCTCAAAGACTAAAATTCGTAACCGTAAAATAGCATTGCACGTGGCACCCTTTGAGGTTAAAGATTTTCACTTCACCTAGGTGAGATATCTGATGCTTTCTTCATAAAGTAATTACTGGCTTCGTTAACAATAGCACCGGAAGAGAAACGAGATCCAATTGTATTCTATCTAAATTCTATTGTAATAGTTCTCTCATTTTGCGTTTTTGTGTTCATCTCAATGTTAAAGTAGAAGTGGGCACTACCTCATATTGGACAGAGTTAACTTCTACAGTATGTTGGTAATAGATAGTTATTCAATGCCCACAGTAGTTGCAGAAATGTCCCTAAAACCTAAGAATAACTTGTCCTAAAAGACCTACTGATCCCTAAAATACGTTGCGAACTCCTCTCGTCCTTGCATGTGACTATAAATTAAAAAAATCAGATCAAGGGAGTTTCAGAAATCAATCCTGTTCAGAATATAAGCAATTCCCCATTCAAAATATGTTGAACACTATGAAGTACTTACACTATAATTTGATAAACCTGCGTTCTATCAGTACCGACTTGAGTCACTCTAGTTAGCTAACAACACCAGATATCGACGAGGACTTGGACCTCGATGTTTTTTTGTCTGCCAATCCTTTTCGATGCGTAACTTTTTGTAAACAACCTATTTCTTGTCACCAGTAGGGCTGTGCGATACCGACATTTTTGGTATCGGGTATCGATACCAATCGAGGTATCGATACTTACCGATGTATCGATTCCGTGCACGGTATCGATTCCGAGTACTGGAATCGGTTAAGTTTCGACAGGTATCGATACTTGAGATCGATACCTTGAATCGATACCTCAAATTGATTCGCTGAATAAATATCTCGAATTGATTCCTTGAATCGATACCTAGAACTGATTTGTAGGTATACCTTTTTCAGGTTGATTTCAATAATTATGTGCAATAACATATCTACAGTATCAAATGTACAATATTATGACACTTTGGCTTTTTTATAACAATTATTATTATTCTACGCGAATAATTACACCAACCTTCATTCGTTAATACTTGAGTCAATATATGAAAACTAATTCCATAAATATTTGTCTAAAAATGATTTTTTACGATACCGTAGTTGTTGCCGTAGTTCGTTGGTATCGATACCTAGGTATCGTTGTGTTGGTATCGATACCCAGGTATTGATTCCTTGGCATTGATTCCAAAGCATCGATACCTAGGCATCAATTTCAAGGTATCGATACCCAGGTATCGATTCGAAGGTATCGATACCGATGTTATCCAAGGTATCGGCAAATCGATACCAGTAATGGTATCGAATACTGGACGATGTATCGATACTTTGCCCAGCCCTAGTCACCAGTCGCCAACCATTTTCAAAATGATCATTTTCGAAACATAAAAGCACAACTCTCATCTTAATTATATGCCTAATTATATTCCATATTAAACATTAAATGAATTATTTACCCAAATAACGACAGGCACACAAAGTGGCTTGATTGCTGATGAAATTTTTAAAACACACAAGGAAGTAGTAATAAGTTTTCCTAAAATATATCTAACAAACTATTAAATGCCTTAAGTACTGTAGGCACACTTTTGTCTCATTTAATTAGGTCATTTAGTTTTGGTATAGGAAAACCCACAATCAGGTGATACTAACTTCGTTAAAATGCATACTAGAGACTTAGTTGAAAGTCATCAAGGACAAAAAGAGAAAAGTTTTGTGCAAATGACATTGCTCGTCATAATCATTTAGTCGCTACTGTTAATTAGATTATTCCTCTTTTGCGTCTTTCAGTCTGAGATGACCAATGTTCTATCTCCGCCACTTGATTTCACCGCCCCTTTCTGAATCATCTAGTCTAACCATATTAATCACCTTCTTTAGTAAATCTGCCTGAGTATTTTCTCTCCACCATTCTTTTTCTTCTATTTCATGAATAGTATTAGATACGCTTTTTCAACACCCTTTGTAACCGTCTAATTTAAACATTGTTTACACTCACTACTACATTAGAAGAGATTTGACTGACAAAAAAAATGGAAACCTTCGGGCTGAAAAAAATGTGTACCTGCAAGAATCTTCAATGCATTTTTTCGATACAATAATAAAGATTGTTTTTTGTCATTGATGATGATTTACTAACAGTATATAAAAACATTTATTAATTAACTGAACAAATAGTGTCATATTCCATCCTACAGATTAGTTGAATCAATTTTGTATTGAAAGTTTTCTCCATGGAGGTATCCCAAAGGAGAAGTGCATAATTATTTGAAAGTGGCTTCGTTTTTGATCAATTTTAGTCAAATATTTTACACCGATTTGAAGGCTCCTTAAACGTATAGTTTTTAGGTATTTCTACATTTGTACCTACGCTATATATTCCTTAGTGCATGTGCAATGGTAGTATTTCTTTAGTAGAGCCATTGCCGGCATGACTAAATACGGAAACTCAGATGCACGAGGTAACGTAATAATTTCATAATTTTGGAAGTTTCGATTAATAATTCTTCTAAATTACGATATCACGCAACTCTCAAATTTATACATAAGAACCTAAACCGCAAAACGTAAAAAAAAACAAAAGTAATACAGGAACATTTGTTAATGTCATCCACCAGAAAGATTACCTCTATCAAAAGCACAAATTATACATATTTACATACATTCAACATTCAACACCTGGAGCAGGTGCAGTCTTCTGATTTTTTTTTCTTATTTTATATACGTCCGGGCGACCGTCTCGTGGCCCCGAAATAATTCTGGCAATTGAAGATTCATGAAATCTAATGGACTCGACATGGGCTGACGTTGTTTCAAAAGTAATCTGGTAATTTATTTATTACTAAGCTCAACGCTACGGTTACAAAGAATTCATTCCTTAATTTGGAACGTCTTATCCAAAACAACTACGAAGCTAACGGAGATGGATATAATAAAAGTTACGCGTCTCTTAAAGTGAATATAAATTATCATCGCGTACCACATTTAATTTCTACGCCCACTAGACGCATCTCCGCGTTCGGAATAACGTTAAAACGTTAATAGCTCTAGAAAATTAGAATTAGAATATTTAATACCTCAATTCCCTTAATAGCTAACATTAATAATAATTAGAAGCTGAAAATAGATAGGACCGAGTGTTCATATGAATGTTACACAAATATTTGTACTTGAAATATAAAATGGTACAAATTGTTGTCAAAACCACAGCTACAACTCTTTCTGTGTAGTTCAGTGTATGTAAACTGCCTTATTATGCTATCGTTACAGCATTAGCTCAGCACAAAAAATATTGTTTCGTTAATAGTAACTCGAGTGCATACCAGTCACCCAGAGCGATGCCGCAAATTGTCTCTGAGTGAAGTCGAACAGCCGCCAGATAATTCTTATTTCGTCAGTCAGTCGTTCTTAACACTACGGCTATCATAAAACGAAACATAAAGATGTTGAAATATTCTGATTGGATACGTCAAAAGTAAATATACCTTGACAGTTGCAAATATCTAGGAATGTTCAAAATTATAAGTAACTTGTGGAAGTTTCAGCAAATGGTCAGTACTTGCCGAAGATAAGGCCAAAATTGTGAAGTTTGTAACCTGCAATGACAAATCAGATCAGATTCGCTGAAAAAGACTAAAAGAAATTGTGCGAAGTTTTAAGGAAGTTTAGCAACACAGCATACCAATAACCATAACCATGTAATATACATATATTTCATTCCATCAAATATTTCCTCAATTGACTATCGCAAATTAATTAGAACAAAGATTAGAAAACAGTGAATTATAATGTTGTAGAACACGTTTTAATTAGCATTTTTGGAGATCAAATTACAATTTAACTTCCAAAAATAAATAATTTGGTGAACATTGATTTTACATTTCAGAAACAGAAGGTTGATACGCCATATACGCGATTTCACGACAGTGATTGTATTCAACCCTTATACTCAGGCCTTAATGTAAAACTAATTGAAAAGCCATTGTTATTTTAATAATCACCCCCTTTTCAGTTTACCACCTACTGCGTCATCGTTCTGCATAATAACGTTTGACTACTGGACTACGGCCTATTGTACCCGCTTAACCGTTGTTCGTCCGTACACACGGCACCGGCACCCCTACGTTTAATAAGGGGTTAGGTGGTTATTGAAGTAAATTGTTATTTTGATTTAGTGTAATAGCAGTTCCGTATACAAGTGAACATAGTCGTAATAGCATTGACGCTATACTCAAGTTGATTATGGCAAAAATATTCATTGGTTTTCGAGTACCTCAGCAGAGCTGCTTAAATACATATTACGAATAGATCTAAATATGCATATTTGTGCTTATGCAGATGTGGAAGTGCACTTGATGTGCATCGCTGTGAAAATTAGAATCTCTTTTGTACAACTGAAACATTGATAACAAATATTATATCTAGACATAAGGCTCTCTGCATTGTTCTGTTATAAAAACAGCTCCTGTAGTGTTATTATATAAATCATATACTTCTTTAATTTCTCTCATTCTGTCTTACTAGTATATCTGTACAAAACCTATAAATATACAAGCTCATTGTTGGAATTTGCAATTGGGTACGAATTGGACTTGTATAGAAATTTAGGCTGCGCAGGCTTCGTTTACAAGACTTGACCCCAGAACTAATTTTTAAGTGGAATTGAATCTCACTAGTACATCGAATGACGTTCTCTATTTAATCAATTGTTTATTGCCATAAACTGGCAACTCAAGGTAGCCCCAGAGAAGAAAATCTGACAACATTAAATCACACAAACTGTGGTAAACTCGCAGTCAAAAACTTTGTCATTTTGACGTTTAACAAAATTTTGACCAAACTTACTCGTCGTGGACCAATCAGTTTTGGGAAGTTATTGAGATTCATGTATCAATACACATTATTTACCTGTGACAGCGATAAGTCACAATCCACAAGTTAGATCGAAAACCATTTCATTATGCAAAAAATAAGTTGAAAAAGTTTTTGATCGCGACTTTGTTGAAACTATATATTATCTAGGTCCATATCGTATAATTTAGGACACCATCTGGCTACTTTCGTTTCGGAAAAAAATATGGCTCAACAACACCACCTAACCAAATCCACAATAAACGCTGTGTTTCTCAAAATAAAATGGTACCATTTTACCAAAATTGTACTTGGTCGCTGAACATAATTTTTTCTCTAAATAAACGAACGTACGATGATCTCGAGAGTCTAGGGACTTCAAGATATTATAAAATGGGTCTTATTTAAATCCAGACCAAATCTTCCTACAGCATTTACCAGCTTAAGCAGAACAGTTGATAAAGAATCCAGATTTTTGATCCGTCATGTACATACACTTTCAATGTCATCATATGTACATATCGACAGCGCGGTGCTAAAAAAACTTACATTTCTGAAATTGTAATCTCCAACCTCACTAACCTCGAACCAAGCTCACCAGCTCCATAATACTAAACATCTCAAAAAGAAAATGTTTGTCCTGAGTCTCATCCAGAACAAACAAATACTAGCTGTTTCGACTTACATAGGCTATAGGTAATGCTCTGGAGAGGAGGGAAACACTGAAAGCGATCATTTTGGATATTTTCAAAACGTGCGATAGGGTGTGGCATCAAACATCATTAGACACGTTCAGTCACATCTCTGCGATAGGCCTTTCTATGCCCATCAGGAGGACTCTGTCTCTCATCTCACGGGCGGCTTCCTTCTCGCTCCCAGCCCCTATTTGTAATATTTGTGACAGATTTCCCTAATACCTGCAGTGTGGGGCATGCAATTTACACAAATGTTACTGCCATTTTTACAACATCGGGGCATGAGAACAATCTTTGTCAAAAATTACAACACTCGCTGAACGAAATTTTGGACTAAGCCAGCAGAAGGGGTTCGCCGCCCGAAAACTTCAGTGTCGGGACTTCAGACTGCGGTGGATGCGGTTGAACTCATGATTGATTTTCCAGCAGCACATTTACAAAACCATTCTAAAATTTAAGAAGGCCAGAGCTTGCCTGTACTCTTTCTGTGTCCCCATCACTGAAGATCAAAATCCTTATTTTCTATTCTTTTCTACGACCAATTGCTGCTTATGCTTAACAAATTCTGATCCAAGTAAATCCTCCTCCCCCAGCCTAATTCGTCATTAGCAGGATCACGGCTATGAACAATAGACATATGCATGTAGGAGGAAGAACAATATCGAATTAATTAAATCTCACCTTGAAGAGACTAACTTTGAAAAATAAAAGACTCAAAAGCAACAAGTTCGGCCGTAGTGACATAAAGTAAATCACAGTATTCAAACCATTACAAAAAGCCTTAATTGAGCATGTTATCTTTCAAAACAGTCTTAGGGGCTTTCAAATGTAATAATTCTTTATCACAATTTTAGGTCAATAATTTGAAAAAAACAAATCTACAAGTTACACACGGAAAGTGTATAGGTGCTGTATGAACTTAGAGAAAAATTATAATGTGCCATTACAATATGCAAAATAAAAAACAATCATGGTCATTTATTACATTTAACATACAAGATTTTTCAAGTAAGATATCGACACATTGCTTAGAACTTACCTAATTTTTCTTTTTCTTTAGTCTTAATTAATAAGTTTACTTCATAAAATTGAGTCGTTTTTGACACATTCTCCTCCAAATACGTGTTTCAAGTCTGGTATTAGAAAATCGTATAACCAAGCATGTTGTATCTATAACACTGATGTTTATGTAAATATAAGCTTGAACATTAAGATTTCTGGACAGAGTAGAAACCTCTTCAAAGGAAACTGCAATTTCGTTTTTTCAACTAAGCCAAATGGATACTGTATATATACATGCGATGAGAGAATTCAAAAAGATGATCATGTTTCTATTATTTTTACACACCTGGTGTCAATTATAACGGACTACCCAGGTATACGAACCAACATCATAAACTCCTCGTCAAGCGCAGCACCTGCCCCTACAAAAAATTCAAAAAATATCGAACAAAAGATAAACGTAATAGGTAAAACGACTTCCGAACAATGTTGAGAATATACATTCCCATTGTGTGCGACGTATTCGTAACAGGAGCACTTCCTTTAGTGTAAACGCACCGTACATAGTTGCTGGCTGACACATTTCGACTGTAACAACGAACTGCGTTTATGATGGTGTAATTCTGCTTTATCCAGAGTTAATATTATTGAAGTCCACTGTACTTCGCATACTGTAACGAAAGCACCCTCGAGACCAACTTCTACTTAATTTACGATCCTCGTAAAGCCGTAAATATTAATAATATTCGCATCTCGGGGTGACTTCTTTTGTACGCGAGGGTTAATTTTCGAATGGTCTCTAGTGGAGAGGGAGGCTGGCAATTTGCTTAAAGTCAAACGGTTTACGAGCAGTACACTGCAGGCAACAAGTTGTTCAGGTGTTCGAGAGGTGTGCGGACGTGAAGAGGGGAACGGTTATAAATGTTTATTGTGACTGAGTAGCGTAAGACTAGCTAGTATATTAGCATGCACGAATTCGAACCAAGTACTTTTAAAATTATTTTCTTGATATATTTATGGTTTTATGGCGGGGTATTTAAGTTAACAACCCGCTTTGTAAAGGTAGTAAAATACTTTGTACAGAGAAGAAAGGCTTATACCTTTTCTAAATCGAAGAAAATGAAAGTTCAAACAAGAAGCTTAGAATTATTACTGTCATCCAACAAATATTTAAATCCCCTATAATTACGGAGACGTGAAGACTTGCTTTTGTTTTAATCTAAATACAGGGATATACAAGAGAGGGAGCTTCTCGGACATTTCCTTTCCAGAAAATTTCACAGGAATATTCTATAAACTACTAATCTAAACCTTGTATACCCTACTTAAGATTGGCCAAATTCAATCAATTCTGTTGTTTACTTCTTTTAACAAATAATTCCCGAAAAAAATTTAAAAATCCAAGAACTTAATTATATTACCACGCTTATCTTCTTATCTTTCTTTCGAGCATGTCTGTACAAATTCCATGAGTTAGTCTTTTTCTTTTTTTATTTCACTGTTGCCAGTGTTTCTTCAAATATAAAAGTTATTAAGTACTCTTTACAACAGTGGCTGTGGATCACACTTACGCATCGAATTGAAGCAAGTCTGTTCATGCTGATGTTGATCTCATAATTTCAAATTAAGGGACAATTAAGAATTAGACAAAATCCGTCTTTTTTTTTAATTCCAAATGTATTTATTGGCAAAAAAGTTTTCAAATTTTCAAACATTGTAAATGAGAAATATCAAAATTAACTCTACATTGTACAGGTAAGTTTAATGTGTTTTTGTCAAAACTGTATGAAATTTTAGATATTGTTGTAAATAATTTTGGTAATGTTTTGGTTTGTGGAGATTTTAATGTTGAATTTAATGATGGCACCAGTGGTGCTGCAGATGACCTTCTAAATATGTTTAGTTGCTATGACTTAGTAAAATACGTAGACTTTTCTACGAGATACGATAAATGCATTGATAATATCTTTGGAAATATTGAATCTAATAATGTAAGTTGCTGGAGGGATGATCCTGGGTTATCTGATCATCTCTGCATATACGCGAAATTGAATTTAGAATATAAACGTAGGGCTGGTGCACTATATCGTAGAATGTATAACACAGATAGTATTGGATCTTTCTTGGCGTTGCTTGAAAATGAGACATGGATTGATGTTAAAAATTGTGGGGGCGGCATTAATCTCAAATATGACACGTTCCATAATTTATTTTACTACTATTTTGACATAAGCTTTCCGCTAAGAAGGGTCCAGACCTGTCAAAGAACAAATCCCTGGTATACTGACACAATTCGTCAGGAAGCAGAATATGTACGGAACTACTACCACTGGTGTAGAGTAGCGAATAGTCAGGCATCTTGGGAACATTATCGGAGTATTAGTAAATCATTAAAAGAGAATATAATACTAGCTAAGACAGAATATAATAGTAATAAAATAAATTCTGCCGCTAATAAATCCAAAGCTACATGGGGTATTATAAAGCGTGAGATTGGATCACAAAGTGGAGTCACTATAGTGAACTTAACCTAAAGCGTGATGGTGTGGAAACAAGCGATCCATTTATCTTGGCTTCAATGTTTGGCGAATTTTTCGGGTCCGGTTCACCAGACCCCACTGCTGGAGTTTGTGAGCGTCCTACTTCCATCATAAACTCAAGTACTCTATTTCTTACTCCTGCCACAGAAAATGAGATTTTTAACGTGATATGTGAAATGTCACCCAAATTTTCTGCAGGTCTCGATCAAATACCGGCATTTATCGTTAAAATTTCTGCTAAATTTGTGACTCCAGCTTTAACATCTCTAGTTAATTTGATGTTCACAGAGGGTATCTTTCCGCAAAAGCTAAAACAAGCAAAAGTAGTACCAATACACAAAAAAGGTTCAAAATCAGAAATTAAGAATTATCGTCCCGTATCTGTATTACCAGCCTTTTCGAAAATATTTGAAAAAATACTGTATAGCAGACTTGTTAGTTTTTTTAAAAACCATGACATTTTCAGTAAAACACAATACGGTTTTTTGCCTGACGGTTCGTGCGAGGTAGCACTACATAATGCATTAACGAAAGTACTACAAAACGTCGATCGTGGTCAGAATGTAATGGCGATTTTCTTTGATTTGTCACGCGCTTTCGAGGAGGTCACTCATTCAATCTTGTTGCGAAAGCTATACAATTGCGGTATACGGGGAGTTGCCCTGGATTTGATCGTTTCTTATCTATCGGAGCGTGATCAAAGTGTCTGCATAAATATGGAAGGCGCAGCAAATGTATTTTCTAATTCGTCGCGACTGCTAAGAGGGGTTCCCCAGGGATCGACGATCGGTCCCTTGCTATTTTTGGTCTACGTCAACGATTTAGTTAATTATATCACCAAGGGTCAACTTTACCAATTTGCAGATGATACGACGGTAATTATATCGTGTAAAAGTTCAGCGGAATTATCTCATTTATCAACAGATGTTATCAATAGTATGAAAAGTTGGTGTAAGGCTAATGCTATGCGTCTAAATCCTGAAAAAACCGAGATTCTTCAATTTTCCTTAGCCAAACCGAAATGGTCAACGCTTGTAAGGTGTAACAGCAAAACGATTAGTCTAAATTCCCAGGTCAAATTTTTGGGGGTTTGGTTTCAGTCTTCGCTTGAATGGGAATACCATGTAAATTATCCGATAAAAAAGTTAAACTCGACGTATTACGCTGTCTATAAACTACGAGAATGTGTCACTTTGGATGCCTTGCGAAACTACTATATGGCGTGTGTTGAATCAGTTATAACGTATGGTATTACGCTGTGGGGAATGTCATCATTCGCGAGGACTATCTTCGTATTACAGAAGCGTATATTGAGATGTATGTTACGGCTTGATATGCGAGAACCATGTAAAAATCATTTTATAAGACAGAGGATTCTTACTCTACCCTCATTATACATTTACCGTCTAATGATACTGTATATAAAAAACAAAGATAGTTATGTTTGTAATGGCCAACTTAACAAGATCAGTACCCGAAATGCAAATTCACTATCGATACCTGAGCATAGTACAACACGTTTCGAAAAAGGACCGGAGTATATGACTATTCTAATTTATAACGCGTTACCACACCACTTGAAGGTCATCGGCAGTACAGTTTTCAAAACTAAGCTAAAAGAATACCTTATAGAGAAGTCATTCTATAGTGTACGTGAATTTCTAAATTCTGGCTGATGTTTATAGAAATGTATGTGCCAGTTTTGTATTATTTAATCTGTGACAATTACCAATGTCTTTAGACCTACGGTAAATAAATTATTATTATTATTATTATTATTATTAAATTTTGCCTATTGTGTGGCATTGGTTGGGATAAAACTCGAGCCTATTCGAGTATGACCCATTTTCCTATTGCAATTTAGATTGTCTCCTGTTCTTCCTCTTGTTCACATACTTCAAGGTCAATATCGCCGACTGAATGTATAAGTGGTGTGCTTCCCATTCCTTGCTCAGAGATTGAACTACCAGAACTACTTTTGTTCTGCTTTTTTCGTCCTGTTGGTGCCTTTTAGCTCATTTTTGTAGTCTTCGATTTTCCCTTTTCTTGTAAAAGTCTTTCCAATATCTCTTTAAAAGTTATTACTTCTACATCTACAGCAGGCTTTTTTTTTGTTAAGCAGGTACTTCTTTGGTTTTATTTTAAAGTATTTGACACTAGCTCTTCGAAAAATAATTTCGAAATAGCAGATTCAGTGGAGAGTCCAGCAATGTCACCAATATGATCACTTTCTGTATTAGTTTCTTTCACGGTGTCAACTACTTTTGCTTTGTTTGTTAAAGGTTGTTATTCAGGCTTATTATATCTTTCTACTGCTTCAGATGAATCAAATTTACCATCTCAAATTACATTGCACTTGTTCCAAATCCTTCCTTTTTTTTTACCCTTAGCCTAATATTTCACCCTCGCCAACCCACAAGTTTTAAATTTCGCCTGTCCTCTGCAGATTTCAATACTCCCAAATAGAGGCTGTATACTATGAGTGGTGTGAGAGGGCAACTTTAGGATAGTTACATCATAAGCTCGCGCCAATTCTATGAGTAGAATGTTCATTTCTGTACTGAACCCATTATAAATGATGTTACGAAAAAGTCGGCCAACTAGTTAACTATGTATTCTTTGGGCTAATAGAATGGTACTTTCCTTATGTCACCTTCTATTTGAACACTTTTTTAATGTACAAGGTGTCAAAGTTAACTTTTTAAAAAGTGAAATATTTCAATTAACTTGATAATGTTGTTAAAACCTTAAAAAAATCACAACATGAATCAATTAACAAAAAATATGTGAGGGAAGCTTCATTGTTGTAGTTCTAGGAGTATGTGGTTAACGGATTGACCTACATTTTGTGACACCCTGTATATTACTAGGGCCGATCTTCTTGGCTTTCTCCAGACATATCCCTTTCTATCCAGTCATTGAGATCAGATACATACTTAGGCAATTCCAGTAAGGATTATGATTGCTCTTCATCGAGCAGTCATAAACGGCACACATTCTTCTCTTCATATACAGGGTGTTTCATAATATATGCGCAACACTTCAGGATGCGATAGCTTCTCCAAAAATTTGAAAAAAAGTTTCTATCAACTTACTCTCTAAAATGTACCATTTTCGAGATTTTCGAGAAATTTAATTTAAAAAATTCGTTTTTTGCAAATATCTCCGGAACCGTTTATCGTAAGGAAAACAGCTTTTGTAAGCATTTTCTACTCATAATAAGCTAAGTTGTGTATGGGAAAATTTTTTGTTTTAAGTCGTAATTGGTGAAGATTTTGAAGGGGTATTGGTTGATTTTCTCCCCAATTTCTACGCCACTGGAAAACGTACGATTTTGAGACGACCATTTGAACCGCCAATATTTTCTACATAAGAAAGGTACTGTTGATCAGAATTGATTTTGAACTTGATCATTCATGAACTCTAAAGTTGATCGTTTTCGAGAAAAATCAACTTTTATGTTGAAAAACATAGTCAATTTTTCGAAATAAAAATTTTATTTTACTAAAAAGTTAGAACAAGTAAGAAAAGGAAACGTTGACTTCATAATTGCATAATTAAAAGAAATTAAAAAAATGATACAAAATTTGTCTTTGTAAAATTCTCCAAACCGTAAAGGTTCACACATTTCAGCGTTTGTGTAAAAAATTGTACAGATTGAATTTGTTTTCTTATTGAATGTGTGTGCTGTGTGTGTGGTTATGTTGACTGTATAATTTATTACCTAGGTATTTGTTTTTTTACGATAAACCGTTTCGGAGATATTTCCAAAAGGCGATTTTTTAAATTAAATTTCAACACCCTGTATCTCGAAAATGGTGCATTTTAGAGGGTAACTTGTTAGAAACTTTTTTTCAAATTTTTGAACAAGCTGTCACATCCTGATGTCCTGCGCATATATTATGAAACACTCTGTATATAATTAGATATCGGTCTGAAACATAATGCAGACTGACAAAATTAAATTTTTCTTTAGGCCTAACAACCCTTGTTCTGTGCGGATCATCCGACTAAGATGTTTCGTCAATATTCCAGATTATTTGTAGCTTATCAAGAAGGTTAATATTTGACAGATTTAGGATTTTTAATGCTCAAATTATATTTTTGTTAGAGTCCAAAACCATTCATTTTCATAATTATTTTTGTATGGGGCAATGACAAAATCCGCAAATATATTCCTCCCTTTCTTGAGTTTTGCTCTTTATATCACAAGCGCAGGGGACATTATGTTTTAGGATCTTATAGAATTTGGATGCACGGTATATAGTAATGACCACCATTTAATATCCGCATCAGCTGTTTTAAGACGATCCTAAGAGTCTTTTTTTATGTGTGGTGAGTGCTTAATTGCTCCGTAAGCTGTACTACTTATCTGGCTATTACTGCAACTCTCGCGGTATAGTTTTGTGTGTGTAAATTGTGTTCAAATTTCTTTGTGACAGCATCATATCGCTTTTTATAATGTCGAGCTGTTAGTCACTTTGCTCCGAACGACGAATGGTAAGTCGATCCGGATTTCAACCCTCTGAAAAAATGTCACCGTCCCTCCGGAGAATCGAAATCCGGCTCCTATCATCTTGCCACAGCGATAGTCTGCCGCCTAACCATTGCGGCTATCGACCCATTTAAACAACCTTTGCATTTTTTCGTACCATTTCACCATCTAAAAAGAAAATTTCAACTCAAGAATCCCAAATAACAACTTCGCACTTTTGCACTCAATTCGATTACATTTAAGCACAATTATATTTTTATTAAGGCACACCATAAAAATGTTTCAAGATGTATGTAAATTTTAAATATTGGAATATTGTAAAAATATGTAACGAGAAGAAATTTGATTTTTTTCATCAGTCACTATTCTTCATTTTATCTCTACTGTTTCAAATTTCAATCTTGAGTGTTTGGTATATCCTTCTTGATTACTAGAAGCGCATGTATACTTAAATTGGTGCTTACATTCATTTTCATCTACAGCTCAATTTCATCAGACAATTTCCGGACGCGAAATAAGTTTCAGCAATATTAAAATCGTAAAACGCGTAGAGAAAAAGATTAATCCTCATTTCACATCGCCCACATTCTCTTTGCGTACATAATATTATACATAAGAAAGCTCTATCCGGCCATCATTACTCGCCCAAAAACGTGTATAGCACGTACTAAAAATTTGCAACGGTTGTTCATAATCGCCTCGTCGGTAGTCTCCGATAATTGCCGGGCGTCGGAGGAAAGAGGATTTTCTTGATATAGAGAAGAGGGTCTAAGCGCGACGCTGCTGGTATTTGGCCGTCGCCTTCATCTTCCGAACCAGCCGCTATCATATCCTCAAGCCGTCGATTATGAATATTAAGTACATAGCAGGTGCTGGATTATAACGACCAGGCACCATTTCTAAGTCCGTCGTCAAAGTTAACATCATCCTTCACACTTTATAATACGTACACCGTTTGGGTTTTGGAAGAGAAGATTACCGGTAGTAATTTGGGAACCTTACCCTGCAAGAGTCGTTTAATACTTTTCCCTTTTATAATCACCAAATACCACGTTACCTCTGAAAGGATATTTTCCGATAAATAGTTAATCAAGAGCGACTACTTAAATATTTACTTTAAACATTAATTAATCGTGATGTCCTATAGACACGTCCCTCAATGGTGAAATAATATTTTTAATACTGTTCATTTATCGTTAGCTAGTTCAGTAATTAAAAAAAAATTTAACCTATTCATCAAATTTTACTTTAAGTCATTCATAATTTTCTCCATTACAAAGTGTTTTCCCATAAAAAAATAAGTCTTGTGTAATTGAAATTTTCCAGTCATCATTTTTTTAACAAAGGAGAAAAATAGCTACAATATATACGAGGTCTCTTGATATTTTAAAGTAAAATATTGGTTAAAACACTTTCTATAAAGTAGTAGACTGAAGATTGTCCAAGAAGGGGACAATATTCAAATATAATCGTCGCCATTACATCTGATGATGAGCCATCAATGCTTAGCACAAATCAATGCGAAAATAAAGACAGCTAATGCTCAAGTATCATATTGCTGTCTATGTAGGGACAGATTTTTTTATAGATCGGTTGTATCTGCTGTTTTTCGAAATTTAAATATCTGCATTTGAAAAAAAGACTCCCATTCTTTAACGAAAAATAAATATTGAAATGAACTACCTTTCAGACATATTTGTTCTTTTTAATAAGCTGAATAACGCCATGGAAGGGGCGATCACCTTATGATTAAACTAACAGAGAAGTTAAGAGCTTTTGAAATCCAGGAAAAGCAAATAGAAAAAATTACGAAAACATTAATCTAGCGGTGATTAAAAATGTAATCTCTGGTCATTTATGACTTGTTCAGATGACTGCACAAACAAGAACTTAACGTTTAGGATTACACAAAGAAATGAGAAGCATGACGATGTCATTACCAATTTAATGGAAGTTGTCTTCAATACTATTAGTGCACCTGAAAAGACGTGAAGGAATGAACAGTTGCAGGCTAAACTACAATAATCAAATCAAACTTCTCCTATAACGCACGACGGTCTTGTGAACATGTCAAAAGTTGTTTGGAAAAATTTTGGGACGTAAACCAAAAACAATCGTTTTGGTGATACATCCTAGAATTATTATGCTACCTTAATATGGCATCCAAAAGCCAACAAAGGTGGCACAAATCTAGTTGCAGAAACCGCAGCCGCTTGCCAAGCTAACAATCACAAAAGCTACAGTACCTATCCAATCCCTCAATAGAAATGCTGCTAAGGCTCTTTAGAACTCTAAATGTGCTAGTCAAGGGAGTTGCTTTTCTCAACCCAATATCCTAGAAAGCCTTCATTAAGAAGTAGAATCGTTAAACAAACAAAAAGAGAACATCTCCAATGACTGGGGTTCTAGTGGGGTTCTAGTGGACCAAAATTTCAAAACACGTAAGTCCTAAAAGTCTAAGGCCTAAAAATTGTTGAAACAGAAATACATGCCATAAATCTCTTAGTTAGAGAAAAGTTAGAGGCATGTATAGAGCAAACACCTACATTTTTATCGCGAGTTTGTCAATCTAAGAGCTTTGATCTCATACACTTTTGATTTTCAACTAGCTAAAACGAAATTGGCTATCCCTGATATTGATTCTAGGACACTCATTGCTAAAATAAATACTAAAGCAGATAAACTTGGAAAGCAGAAAGCCAATACGCATTTTCCATTTGACCAGAACATTTCTTTGGCAACATTATTAAAGTGTTATCTCAAAAAGGTGGTAAAATTGGATTAACTCTATAATTTTAGATTTAGATGACGCGCTCTGCGCATATAGGTGAAGCGTCTACAACGCGTACAACAAGCGTAATGTCCGCTCTGGGCTTATATACCCCCAACGCATGAGCCATTAGATCCACCTCTTAGATCAGCGCGCCAATCACACCTGAGTGCTGCAACTTCATACCTTTACCCAACCTCTGGGATTTAAACGCAACTACCACGGGATTTTGATCGACCTGTACTTCTTTAACAAGAGCTCATTTACTCCTGGCCCATACTTTGAAAACTACTGATTTATGTGAACTGGCTTCCCAAGTACCAAAACGTGAGTTTCTTCTCTGACAAGAAAACTATTAAATCTACTTTCGTAATTCTATCTGTCAGTATATTATAGTATCATTAATGCATTTTTCAAAATATTGAAACAGTAAAGCAATAATTAAAGTCACAGAACTCTGCAAATGAACCTGATCTTTGTTAGCTAGAAACTAATCCTTTAGCAAATTATTAGAAAGCTTTTTGTATACAAATTTCGCAATCACCGAAAAGCAATAACGTCGATCGTGTCCGTTTATGTGCTGTACAGTTGGCTCCACTGTCAATCGGCACTAATTTTAATACATCTGGAAGACTACTAATTGCCCCGATTGTAATTCAAAGCCGTCGGCGTGGACATTTATCTAACGCTAATTGATAGTTTGCAAATTATACGGGAAAAGAGACGACATCGGTAGGCGAAAGGCGACGAACGCCCTCTGTTGTCCGTGTGTACACGGGTCAGGGGCACAACATTGTGAAACGCCGGTCGTTATTGCACCAGTGGTGGTAAAACTGACTGCCTGTTTATTTGGACGGTTGTCAGTCGACAACGAGGATTAGACCAACCTACTGATGTTTTGGATGCTTGATGAGTGGACTGTATATTAGCAATGTCAGATATAATGACTACCGTTTGTAAAATGGATTTCTGTAAAACAAAATAGAGGGATAGAAATGGTGCCAAAGTAAAATAAGATAAATAAATAGAACTAAATATGTTTCAAATTGATAAAACGAGTTAAAAATTATGTTAGTAGTAGTAGTTATGCAGATTTTTTTAGGGGGAGATTATTACCATCATTTACACGATTGAAACATACAAGTACATTTATTATTTATGATAGTAAAAGCTACTAAGTCAATTTGGAAAAAGTCCACTAACAATGAAGAGAAAAAATGTAAAATCTTTAACTTGTATTTCTAAACAAACTAAAGTCTGGAAAACAGATCAAACTTGTTTATAAATCTCCAAAGTGACAATATGCAACAACAATTTATACACGATGTATACAATTTATGGCTTGCCTCTTAATCTGCTACCACAAAACCTGAAATTTTAATTACGTTCTTACTGCACGAACAAATGAAGACAGCGAGAACATGCTGGCTACTTCGTTGCTGAGGTGATTGATACTAAGGATAAAAACTAGGACAAAAATTTGTTTGTGCCATTTACGAAGATTTGAGTTTGCTCGTCAAAAATTAACTGGATGTCACCCAATATGCTCTGACACTAATCAAACGAAGAAGATCTTCAGAACTACAATAGTGGACCACTTTCCTCAATTTCTAATAAACCGGTGTCATGTTCAGAATGCAATCACATCACAAAACTACTCTAAACTTTGATTCACTGATACAAACGTCGTTGTATAACATCTAACTTTCGCAAATTACTAACTTATCTTTCTATTATTAACTCCAATGTACAACTATATCTTTGAAAAATATGTTGGCACTTTCTGCACACACACTAAATCAGAGGTCGCCAAAATGGTCTATATAGACCCCCAGTGGTCTATTTAACACAAATATGAGCCAGGGGCTTGATTGAGGGTCAAAATAAAAACGAAAAAAAAACTTAGTAGCAAACTATATGAGTCCAAGGTTAAATAAAGCTTTACAGTTTTGTATTAAGTGTAACAATCAAATTAAAGCCCAACTTCTTAAATCAGGAAAAGATGTAACAATTATGAAAGTTCGGACAATACTGTTAGGCTTCCAAGTAAAATTAAATTTATGTAGATCTTTATTGCTACGTAAGAACTATCAGTATTTCTCAAATCTGCAACAATTAGAAATAAAACAAGAAGACTTGAAAATATATACAAGTCATCTACAAAAATTAAGCGACACAAATTAAATGTGGAGTTTCGAGGGGATTTCAGATTGAAGTTGACCAATTTCGAACGCAATATAGCGAACCTTGCAAAGAAGCACCAAGCACACCCATTTCATTGATTACTTAGTATTTTTATTGATTTATAATTACTTATTATTTAATAAACATTAAGGTATTTAAATTTAAACATTAAGATATTTTTTGTAATACTATTGTTACACAATATAAAATTACTTTAATAAATGTTTAAAGTCATAAAATAAATCTACGAATACTAATAGATAGTTTTTCTTAATTAACAGAAAATTACTGTTGTGAGGGGTCGATGGAGATTTCGAAATATGATATAGGGGTCGATGATCAAAAAAGTTTGACGACCCCTGCACTAAATCATCAATGTTGAAGAGCTTCCACAATGTTCCGGAGAGGGCAAAGCTAATGTAAAAGTATTCAATTCAAAGAGAACTAGGCCGAATACTTAAGTTGTACCAGCATGAAATTATTCAGTATTTAGATGCAAAATGCTAAGCCCAAAACTGCAGTTTAGATCTCATTTACAAAAAAAAATAACTTTATTGTAAACTTATGACTTAAACCTTTTAAGATAAAGGGCTTCTGGTCTAAGTATCAAAAGACAATGTGATGTTGTCATTCTTCTTCAGTGCTACTACCATTGCAATTCAGATTTGAAAAAGTTTAGGAAACTTAATATTATCATAAAATATCATTTACAACTCTTATTTTCACTTCATACTTACAACGATGACTTCATGAAAGACGACACTTCAAGTGAAATGTTTGAATTGCACTAGATATAATTTTTTCAATATATTCCACTTCAGCATTAATTCTGGAATGGCACCAGCAATTCTGGAGTGTCCTTATAATTATCAGTAACAAAATGTTGTTCTAGTATTGCAATAACTCATTTGTTTGTAAGTTTTGGAATTAATTGAAAATCTCAAGGAACTACGTATACCTGATGAATGAAGTGGTTGGAGCAGACCTCTAATAGTAACTCGTGCCGTTTTTCCGGCTTATGGTGTACGATCATGTATAGCATCTTCATTCACGTCGTTCGAAATTTCCACTTCATTCAGTATATCTTTGATAGTTTCGGCCAACTTGCCGAAATGTTTTGATTCAAGCACCTACTCATGGAGCCATGTTTCACCACCATAAAAAATCTACTGGGTTATTATTAAAAAACCTCTAACTGTCCTTGCAAACTAAACTCTTTTACTTTTTTGATCTGCATTTACTAAAGCGGACACTGACCTGGCAGAAACTTTAGATATGCCACATTCAGTAGACATGCTTCCAACCTGAGGTTCTCCGCTATCTCTCGTTGGTTATTTTGGTCCTGGATCATCTTCTAAACTTGTATCATGACGTTGTGGCTTTAGAAGAGGCATCATGAGAATTGATCATCTTCTTTAAAAGAAATTACCTACTCAATTGCACCATTAATAGCCACAAACAAAAATTTTGCATTAAAATTTCATGTACATAATATATTAATTTACCACCTTAAAACAGCTGGCCTTTAACTATTACAAAATCGATAACAACAACAGACATGTCTAGAAACAATCTCATAACCTACGAAGGTAATTTAATTTATTTGTACTAATCGTTTTCTTAAATAATCGACACAAACGTAATTATTTTTCTACATAAATTTCAATCATTACGTACAGCGCGCGGTCATTTCGTTAACGACCCGCATTAGAAACGTAATTCCGCTCGTTACTAGTGGACCAGAACGTCTCCTGTATACGAGATGATACGGAAAAGTAGTTTAACCCAAAAACGAAAAAAAGAAAACTATGAAAAACACATAATTTCGTCTCCGTCCGGGGAATAAACATAGAGTTCGAATTGAATGGTGGAAGAACAGAGGCATCTGGCAAGCACAGACTGGTCGAACCCTGGAGCTAAAAACATAAATTAATGCTAGATGGCACGCGCTTGAGTCTCTTCAGAACGTATTATCATGAGTACCGTCTTTCCACCATCAACATTACGACTATAAGATAATAGTCAGTAAGATTGGGATAAGATTAAAAAAACATGATGAGTCCTAGAGTGTGGAATTAGAAGGGAAGTGGCTTGAGAGGTATTCCTTAAAACCATAATAAAAGTATAGTTTATTATATAGGTTGCAATACCAAAGCTTCATCAGTAAATTTAAGAATGATATACAGGGTCTTGAAGTAACTGACTATTTCACAAGTTCCAAGAAAAACTAAAACTATTTTTTTAAGTCGTAAATGCGATAGCTCAATATAATTAAAAGAAACTAATGAAGCGACTACAAACCTCTGTCTCAAATTAATTCTGTAATGCTTAAATAATCCACCAGAGAGAACTCTGAATTTTTTATATCTATCTCTCCTAAAATCATTATCAAAATTTTATAAAAGATGCCAGCCAGATTCAAGTATAAATCCACTAACAACTGCCTGCATGTCACGTATGCATAAAAAAGGGAATTATAAAAACATAATAAGAAAAAAAAGGAGGAAAAGATCTAAAGAACATCGGAAGATTAGTGTTTGCACCTGCCGGTTGAAGGCGCTGCACCTATGCTAGAGGTCCGGAAACACGTGGCGGGACAGCTGGGAGCCACCAACCGGCCATCGACAGACCAACCAACCTCTTCTCCGTAGCAATTATTCCGCATTACCTTTTGTTTTCCCCAACAGAGTTTCGTTTATCTAGGTACGTCTGATCCAGGACGACATGTGGGTGCACATGTCTGACTGTTTGAGATTTTTTCCGAAATGGTTGCATGTAATTTCCTTTCTTTTTTATTGGCTAAAACGACGTTTACCTTATGTTGCTGGAGCAGTTATAATCGATTCGCCCGATTGTGAAAGCTTATACCTGTAGATGCGAGGGAGGAAGGCATAAATTATTGTTTTAATGTCTTCGATGAAATGTTAGTAGAATGTAGATTTTAGACGATAAATAAAACAGAAGGAAATGAAACATTTTATAAAAGTCAACAACGTCTAGTATACTAAAAATTCCTTCGAGTAGAGTATTGTCCTTTCTGGATATATTGAGGACTTCCGGTGAGTTTTCCATTCAGCATAAGCAAGGTGTCCTTGTTTCCTGTTCTAATATATGTATGTACACTGGTGAGCTATCCTGATGTCGGGAACTGCGTGACTCTCAGTCGCTCCGAAAGTACGTATATGAAGTGCGAATTGGTCAATTGTAATGCTGGGGGATAGGTAGTTCACAAGTATATGTTAAGACATTTAATAGAGAAATACTTGTACAAGCGAGATGTGTTACAATTTACAATGTATACAGGGTGGTCCATTTAAAGTGTAACACTCTAATATCTTCGAAACAATTAGTGTTATGAAGAAAAATATTAGACAATTACGAATAATTTTTTTTTAGTAAAAGTTTTGTAAAAGTAGAAAATACATGTTAATAGTAGCTACAAATTATTTACATAAGGTAAACAGTGAAAGAAAGCAGACGGCTATCGAATTAAATGTTCAAATTGGCGGCCACCAGCCTCAATTCACTTTTGTATTCGCGCAAATGTCTACACATGCATGTCTTATTATCTGCTGCATGGTTTCTGGTGTTGTTGGTTCCGTGTCATATACAACAAGTCGATATTCTTCACCTAAAATAAATATATCGATTCTTCTGCGCGAATACAAAAGTGCATTGGGGCTGATGGCCGTCAATTTGAACATTTAGTTCGTATTTGTGTAATACTTTTCTTCATAACAGTAATTGTTTCGAAGATATTACAGTGTTACACTTTAAATGGACCACGTTGTATATTGTAATGATACGTTTAATCAAATAAGAGAGAAGACAAATATGACCTTTTTTTAATATCGTTTAAGGTGGTACATGATATAAATAATGTTCAATCTTCCGTGATTCCAATATACAGTTGACGATCTATTGGTGTTTTTAAGTAAAATTTTTACAGGTATTAATAACTATATGGCCAATTATGTATTTAAAAGGTGACTATTGGGCACACAGGAAAGTTATTGAAAATGTCGGAATTGATACGGATTGATTTGTACTTTGGTTTAGATTTTTCAAAACGAGACCCAACTATATGCCGGTTGATTTCAGACATAGGATAAATAACGGCGCGAAGGGGCAAAGGGTACGGAAATTCGCTAAGAAGTAGGGACGCGTACGAGTCTCTCTATCACAGTCTAGTCTCGTTTAGTCTACAGCGCTGTGATAGACTCACGCGACCCGACTTCTTAACGAATTTTCGTACTCCTTGCCCCTTCAAGCCGTTATTTATCCTAGAGCGCAACCAAGTTAATCTGGCCCGCGGAAAATATGCGAACTAACTTGCCAACCTCTTACATTGCACCCCCTCCCCCTCCTAACATATACTTTCAGTGTTTGACAGCTCTGTACAGTTTCGTTCTAGGTGTTGGTAGTTTTCTTGAGTGTCAAATTTATATTTTCTTTTATAGCTGCATTTTTTCTTCATTTTCATCATTTACGTCCGTGCTTTGATTATTTGAAAAACGACTTCGTTTTGTATTGTGAATTCAAGGTAAATAATATTATATTCTCAATTTTGTAGTCCATGTCTATGTCACAAATATTTTCTAGTTTATCTTTATTGTGGCTAAACGTAAATCTAAGGATGACGTTTTGACTGTTTTGGAGACAATTATTAAATTTTGTGAAGAAGAAAACTACTACTTTCCTGTAGAACAAGTTATTAGCAGAGTGGCTGCCATGACAAGAAAATAGGAAAAACCTTCATCCTCCACCATTACTACAGATCCAGTAAAGGAAAAGAAATAATCAAAAATAACATTGGACGATGCAGACATGTAATATATTAATATACATTACATAGGTACCTAGCAGTTATTTTATATAAAACTTAGGTGCATACTGCGAAACAAAATAAGATCTCTGTACAGTGTCACAAAATCTGAAACGTTAAGTATTTTACATACATAATATATGAAGTCTAGGAAGTTTTAGACGTAATAAACCATAGCCCGAATATGAAATTCACAATTACGCAGCAAGTTTAGATCATTCCGTATTAAGATTACGTCCATATCACTGTGACCTTAATCCGATAGAGATGATTTGGAGCATCGTGAAGAGAAAGGTAGCCTCAAAGAATGTTGATGGTGGTTGTAATGTGGAAGCTTTAACTAGGCAGGGGTTTGCTGAAATTACTCCAGAACTGTGGCAAGCAGAATCCAAACATGTACGGAGAATACAAAACCAATACATCCATAGTGACAAGCTAATGGATATACAAGAAGAATTTATAATTAGATTAATCGCTTGTGCAATTTAGATTCTTTGTGACAGTCATGCCGCGCTGTTAATCACTTTGCTCCCAACAGCGAACTGGTTGAAAAAAACTCCTGAACGATGAGCTATAATTATAGTGTTTAACGGACTGGTTAGTGTATATTGTGTTTAACACTAAAATGCAAAAAGAATGGCCAAATAACTTTTACACTACAATTTTGTATACTGTTCTTTCAAATTTCTTCTTTAATATTGACAGTTATTTTTCTTTTGTAATATACAATGCCCTATTCACATGAATAAATAAATATTGAATATTTTTATATAACATTTCTTTGCTTGAATAAATGATGATAGTTTATGTTGTTTTCTTTAGGTTGTGAGGATTATGCTATGTATTTTTATATTCACATAAGATTATATCACATTTAAATTTTGGCGCGCTAAGTTTTTGTTTGGGAATGTACACGACAAATCGATGGTGCTGCTTGAAGGGTCAGGTTCACTTGATCACACTCTATGTCTGAAATCAACCGGTATATACGACAAAATCTAAGTCGGTATATAAACGTGAAACTAATACACAATAATACACTGAAAAATTATTTTTTGTAACTATCATTCTCATTAAATATAATTCCGTAATATGCCACACAATCATCAAAGAATACTAAAAGATTAGGCGCATTGGGGGCGTGGCCTGTGCAGCGACTCATAATTAGTATAAATACGAAGTTTCATTGTTATTAGACAGTTAGTCTTTGAGCTATCGACCAAGTAAGAGTGAAAAGTGAAATATGGAAAAAATCGCGTGTTCGCGTGCATTTTTGGACCTCTGTAATGAAGACAAGGAAGGTGTATTGAGTCGAATTGTTACTGGAGACGAAACTTGGGTTCATCATCATGAACCTGAGTCCAAATAAAACTCCATGCAGTGGCATAAAAAGGGCACAGCACCTCCCAAGAAATTTAAAGTGTCACAATCAGCTGTGAAACTCATGGCAACGGTATTTTGGGACTCGGAAGGAATATTGTTGATTGATTATAAAGATAAAGGTGTTTCTATAACCGGAGAATATTACGCTTCAATATTAGAGCGACTAAAAGAAGCCATTAAAGAGAAAAGACGGGGAAAATTGACGAAAGGTGTGCTGCTTTTGCACGACAACGCGCCCGTCCACAAGAGCCGCGTTGCGTTAGCTGCCCTGCATAAGGTGGGCTTCGAAATTGTGAATCACCCACCCTACAGCCCACACCTGGCCCCGAGTGATTATTACCTGTTTCCGAAAATGAAAAAAGAGCTGTGGGGTAAAAAATTTACTGCCGATGATGAAGTCAAGGAGGCAATTTCGGCGTATTTTGCAGATAAAGAGAAATCATTTTTTATGAGGGTATAAGTAAATTAATTGAAAGATGTGAAAAAATGTATCCGTCTTGCAGGTGAATATATTGAAAAAGAAAAATAATTTAGTTTTTTTATTTCCACCCCTTATCCCCCATTTCGCGAATATAAAAACGCTCCCTCGTATATCATCATACCTAAAATTTTACTTAAAAACCCTATCTATTAATATTCCAATAGATCGCCGACTTTATATTGGAATCATGAAAGATTAGAAATAAAATTGGAGTATTTTTAATTTATGTAGATGGTACATGCATACAGAACATTTACAGCGACTAAGAGCAGCTAGAAAAGAGATAGATCTAGAGTGGGGCGGTTGTAAAACATATACGAAATTAACACATTGACAAGCGTACTATTCCGTATATGTTTTACAACCGCCCCACTCTAGATCTATCTCTTTTCTAGCTGGCCTTAGTCGCTATAAATGTTCTGTATACTACCTACATCTGTATATACATAAATACTTGTAACGCCTTTTATTCGGCATAAAACTAAACATGTCTTGCTTTTACAAGTATTTCTCTACTAAATGTCTTAAAATATACCTGTGAACTGCCGACCCCCCAGCATTACAATCAACCAATGTGCACTTCATATACGTATGTACGTTGGGAACGAGTGAGATGTTCACGAAGTTCCCGACATCAGGATAGCTTACCACTGTATATACGGGCTTTTAGTACTTGAAATAGGAAATTGTCCCACAAAAATTATTATCCAGTTATTGAAACGGAACCAATACATGTCCTGTAATGTCTAATAAATATTATTTTTTTATATATGTATATAGATTGATGAGCTAGTGAAGTATCTAACATACAGTTGAATATAAAAAATAATACAACCCAACTTCACTTATTTTTTATATTCAACTGTATTATTTTTTAAACTTATCAATAATATTGTAGTTACAATATTTGAACACATGGCGAATAGATGAAATAATGAGAAGAACAAATTCGGAAATATGCACAAACGAGTCAATCTATCATTGATGATACAGCTTCCGAGAAAATAAAGCTTTTGTGGCATTCCTAAATTAAGTAAATATAAGTCCAGAAGTTATTAATGGTATTAGAATTTAATCGAGATATATACCGACGTAGAATTTAATTTCTTCAATTTTTAGAAATATTAATGGTGCCCTACGGTACCGACTGCAATCTCCTTCGTAAAAACTGATACTTGAAATATACTCCCGGCCATTAAACAAAATTAAGCATTTCCTAGCTTTAAATTACTAAAATATTAATAAAGTTATTGAAAGCATCAAAGGTAGGGTAGGTAGGGTAAAAGCTATGAAAGATACATATTGAAAGGGTTCTCTATCACTTCTGCTGCCGCCCTTATTGCTATGTTTCACGCACAGACAATTCCAACGCGTTCAACCCAAATACCAAGGCGTCCAATAAAGCGAACCGACGCGCGCGACGCCTTTCACGTACCCTCTACCTGTGCGTACGTTTTATGGTTACGTTACGGTCAGTTAACGCATCTTGTTAAATGGCACGTCCGTTGAAGGGTCGTTGAGCATGTCCGAGCCACAATTATATATCGATATTAAACACTACATATTGTTTTGCGGGATAGATTTATGACGGTCTTGGTTGTGCTTAATGGCCAGGGAAAAGGTACCTAAATGCCATTAGCGATCGGTATGCATATATACGATGGTATTGTCTTCTATAGAACATTCACTAATTACAGCGACATTACCTACAAAAAATATTTTGATTCTATAAAATGTGTTTCGTCGAAGTGTTAAAATATTTTATCGATTTTGAAATTTTATTTTTTCAGTTTCTATTAAACCTACTTATTATAATGAGAAAGGTGCTATTCACTTCTTATCGAGTATTAATTCCTATTTTGTTAACATATTTACATATACACTCACCTAGAAGTTTGCAGTTAAAATAAGTATTAAATATATTTGCATCTTATTTAAATAATTTTCCTACGTAGTTAAAATTTCTTTTGCAGTTTCTTTATGATTTATATGAAAAACAATATTTTAATTTATATAGTTGAGGTGGTTTTCTCAATTAATTAATCAATTGCAAAATAAGTTCGATCTTTCCTTTTTGTAATTTGTGAGACATAGAAAAAGACATTAAATTGGCAATTTTGTTTTATGCGAATAAGAACCTTGTATACCATCAGGAAAATTATAAAAATACTTAGCAAGAAATTATCAATGGTTGTATAAAACACTACAGGTCGACCAGAATGCCGTGGCAGTGATCTGTTGTTAATGTAACAATATAACAAGCGTGATTCGTCGTTGGTTTTTCGGCCACCTCTGCGGGTGAGCTCATCTTGTTCCAGTTCCACTTCCTGTCCGGATGTCCTTCTGGTAGTCTTCGGACGTTGTCGGGTTGTCTTCTTGGAGTCTTCTAATGGATCTCCTTCGCTGTTGGATACCTGAAATCATGAAACAGAATTAGGTATTTGTGATGTATATTATACCGGCTTGTTGCTCGAGAGTGCCTTCTCGAAGAACCCTCAATTGAGCTTCCTCATGAACTGGTTCAAGTCCTGGACATCTGCTGCTCTTAGGTCTCGAAGGACGACCAGCAAGGTACGTGAGGGAGCCGGAATACAAGTCGCAGGACGCGATTTTGTACCCGCAGCAGTGGTAGGATGCGTTATGGAGCCGCCGTGGCCCAGGCTGGGTTGACATAGGTTAGAATCGGGCGGATGTGTATTTTATACAACATCGCGCCCGTTTTGGAACTAAGTTTGGGGTTACCCAGGATAGAATATAGCTGGTGCAGTCAACCGATGGCGCTGTTCCTAGCTCTACCTAGATGCTCGGCGAAAGTTAACTTCCTGTCGAGCATCATTCCCAGATATTCGATCTTCTGACCCCAGTCAACTTCCGTCCGTAGAACGGTTATCTTGGGAGGCGAGGGTTGATGCCTCCCACTAAACGCAATGGCTTGATGGCTACTGAAGAATTCCTCGATTCGATCCAACTGTGCCTAAGCAAGTTAGGCTGCTATCTCGGGATTCTTTACTATTCTAGTATCAGCTGCATAGATGACGTTAAATACTCGAAGGTCGGCCGGTTTGGAGATGTCCGCAACGTAGACGCTGAACAGTGGCCCAGTGCGGAGCCTTGTGGAACTGCAGACAGCATTTGCCCCTCTGAAAATTCCGATTCGTTCACGACGGTGTGCAATCTCCGGTTCTTGAGGTATGATCTGATGATCTTCTGGATTCGTGACTGGAAGCCGGCTACCTTCATCTTCGCCAGGTAGCCTTCATGGCGGATCTTGTCAAACGCCTTCTCCACGTCCAGGGAAACCATTACGATCGTCTGTTTTCTGTTGAAGGCAGTGGTGACATGATCCGTGATCCTCAAAAGCTACGGCGTGGTCGTATGTCCGGACCTAAATCCGAACTGATCGTTATCCATGAGTTGGCTATCTTCCAGATGATTGATGATGCGGTGCGGAAGCAGAGTTTTAAGAACTTTGCTTATAGTGCCGAGTAACGAGATCGGTAGCTCTCAGGAGAGTGTGAAACAAGCGTGAATGAGCAACTAGATCTGCCTCTTACATCAGCGCGCCAATCATAGCTGAGTGCTACAACGTCATACTTTTACCCAACTGCTCTGACTTAACTGCCCGGGGATTGTGGTCGACCTGTATTTGAAGTGTTCCGTTACTAAAAGAACTTGTCGGAAGAAAGTCAGTACATTTATGCGGATAGCTATAAAATATATTCTGGCAGTTTCTTTGAAGTCTTTCAATCAAGCGCGTTCTTCTCCAACTATCTAAAAATAATCGCATGCAACTGGGTTAAAAGTTCATTTTGAATTACAATTGAATTTATTTCCATTATGAAGCATTCAAGCATGAAGCCCGAAGTTACTATGGTATAAAAGCTATGTAGAACCGTTTCAATATTATTTTACGATAGAGAGATTAGTTTATGCAATCATATGCAATGCATCTCACGTGAATCTTCTGTACACAAACTTCTAAGAAACGGTAGTCGATGATAATCGCTGTGGAGATATTTTTATTCTAGCACTAACCTAAGGAGTTTTTAAACAGAACTTAAACGTTGACCTTTCAGAGTAGCTTATGTCAAAAAAGATTTACATACCACGCAACACATTACCTCATCGCTTTGCCTTCTGGTAAACTTGTTATTATAGTAATTGTAAAGGTATTTAGTACGTGCAAATAGTACCATATATAATAAAGTCCTTCTTTGCGTCAAATCCCTGTTAAAACAGCTCGGAAACTTTCAATTATTTGTGAATATTTATCTTGGGAAATGTTGCTAAATAAGCATGTAGTGTTTCACCTATAATATTAATAATATACCTCGCTTAGTTAGAAAAATTGTTGTAAAGCTGTTCTACCTACTATATAACACTAAGAGATATCAAACCCTTTCACATCGAATTTAATGCAATTGCTCAGGATAGATGCTCTAGGAAATTCATTAGTACTACTTTTTAGAGATAATAAACAATTAATAACTCCATTCATATTTTACAGTCACTCCAAATTAAAACATATATCTCGAACAAAGTTCAGCTTCGTCGTTTTATTTTGGTGCTTTACAGCTGGATTCCAAATGGTACCGATGTCTGTACAGCAATTTGAGAGTTTATGTCGTTCATAATAACCAGCGCACGAGAGAGATAATCAACACATATGTCGTCCGATTCGAATGTTGCTGGAATACTTAAGCGCAAGGTGCGGTTGGAATAGAATTTTGACAGGTGCTACCGTCCCGAAGGTGTAATTATCAAGCGACTTCCTCTTTATCTCTACAACTACCAAAATCTCGTTTGTATATTAAATAATTCAAGTTGTACGTCCTGCTTTATATCTCTACGGCACGCGATCGAGGATTTGACGGAGAGAAAAAAAAATTGTTACGGAATATAATAGACAAAGACGAAAGAATAAATTAGTGGTGACTGCAAGTGGTGTCTGTTCATCTACTACAACTATTACGACAAAAGGATAATGATGTAAACCTGTAGAATCAGAGAATAAACGATTTATAATTTATAATTTGAGTTATTGCATACTTAAACCGTATACCTATAATAGTAGTATAACAAATGGAGAGTTATCCAGAGGATCATGTTTTCCCTTCCCACACCACTCCCCGGAATAAATAATTAGATAAAAGAATTCGTTTTCATAAAACAGTAATGACTTTTGTAACTTGGAAAATAGCATTTTGATCAACAATTTATGTTTAGAACATTATTTTTACTCAATTTAACAGCATTATCATGTTGATTACCAATTCCAAATATACGAAATTTTTAAATACAGTAGAACCCCGATTATCGGAGTCGCAATTATCCGAGCTCCGCATTAACCGAGTCGACCGAAAGACCCAATTCGTATTAATTGAGCTTCTAAAATACATATGTATGTAGTAGTATAAATCGTCGGGGCCGACGGGGAATCCCCTTGATCCGTGCGTGGTTCCCCTATTTATGTTTTTAGACTATTTTTAGCATGCGAATTTGCGTGAATGCAGTTCGTTCTTGCCTTCGCTATAGAGAAGTATACGTACCCGCATACTTATTTCGTTGGAGTTCTAGTGTGTACGAACAGCTTTGTTTAGATATTCGTTTGCCGTTTTATAATGGAACAAAATAAACATAAAAGAAAGGTCGTTCCTATTGAAGACAAATTAAAAGCTATCAAAAGAATTGAAACAAGAGAGCCACTTAAAAATGTTGCACGAGATTATGGAGTCGGTGAGGTAACAGTTGGAGATTGGAAGAAAAACCGTACGAAAATAGAAGATTGGTGTATAAAACAAGCGTCTTCGTCTTCAAGAAGAAAATCAATGAAAAAATGCGACTATGAAAAGGTCAACGAAGCTTTATTCATGTGGTTTAACCAGCAGAGATCAAAAGGTGTGCCTCGGTCAGGTCCAATTTTACAACAGAAAGCAATAATTATTAGTAGGCAATTCCCACAGATACATATTTACGTTGACCTGCACTTCAGGATAGCTTGACCGCTAGAAAAAACGATACGGTGTACGTCAACTGACCGTATGTAGAGAAAAACTTTCTGCTGATGTGTCATTAATTGAAAAATTTAAGGACTTTAAAAAGCAAATGAAAGATACTGGGTATACGTACGATCAAATTTACAACTCTGACGAAACTGGCTTGAATTATAAAATACTTCCATCAAAAACACTGGCATCTCGACAGGAAAGATCAGCTCCTGAGCACAAACGAAGTAAGGAAAGATTAACCGTAATGGCATGTTGCAATGCATCTGGCAAGCACAAACTCCCACTGATGGTGATTGGCAAGTCAGCACATCCAAGAGCTTTAAAAGACATCTCACCCAAAACCCTACCAGTTTATTACAAAAGTGAGAAGAGCGCTTGGATGGATGCGACCTTATTTACTAACTGGTTTAAAGAAGAGTTCGTGTTAAATTAAATATTAAATTAATATATAATTAAATATATAATATTTAATTAAATATTAAAGCAATTTTGTTAACGGACAATGCTCTCTGGGGATGAACTTCACGTAGGCAACATTGTTGTAATTTTTTTTTTCCAAATGTAACCAGCATAATGCAACCAATGGACCAATGCGTCCTCGAAAACATTAAAAGAAATTATAGGTGTTATGACAGTGAACATGATATTTCGTTAATGAATTGGCTTTGAAATGGAGAAGCCGTGGAGAAATGTCCTCTTCAAATTTTGACAGCGAGACAGAAGAAGAACAGCAAAATTTATTTGAATTAATGCAAAACTTAAAAGGTTGCGAAAATGTCACAAGACAAGACGTTGTTGAATGGGTTATAGCAGATGATTTAACAGAAGAAATGACGAACTAACTAATACCTTGCAGGAAACCGAAAAATCAGATGACAACAACGAAGCGGTGGATGAACAGCCTCCCACTAAGATCTCCCATCAAGAAGGTTTTACTTCTCTGGAAAAAGCTCTGAAGTATATCGAACAACAATCAGAGGCAACCCCAGCGGATTTGCTTCTTCTTATCAGATGGAGAAACATGGCAGCGAGAACAAGAAGATGCAATATGAAACAGCAGCGCATGGATATACATACTCATTTACATGTTAAAAACGTTCATAAACTGTTTAAAGTACATTTGAGTTTATTTCTTTAATAAATAAAAAATAAATCCGGATTATCCGAGTTTTCAGTTATCCGAGGAGGGTGTCTCCCACGTTACCTCGGATAACCGAGGTTCTACTGTAGTTACAAAATATTCCCGAAAAAAAGTTAAAAATAATCATTAGATGGTGGATGCTACCATGGATGGATAGACTTGATGATTCTAAAAACGGTTATTTCTGGATCATCATATGCACTATCTGTGTTCTATTTAAAGCCAAGGGGTGGGAGAAATCGGTCGTTCTTATTGTGCTGCGAGGGCGTACTATGTAGTCGTCCTTGGTTCTTAATAGAAAGCCTTTCGCGTTACCTGAGCGAAGTTGAGCGAGGGCTTGTTGCGGGTATTTACATGGCAGGTGTATTCTTTTTCAGCGGCCATGGCGAGAAAAAAATAGCAAGGACGTACTCGCGGCAAGCCACAGCACGCGAAGACAAGGCACTTATGTTCAGAGTTATAACGCTCGTCCTCTTCAAGATAACTTGGCGCAGTTTGGCCAGTAGAAAGCGAAGACGTACTTACCACGCGATCTCTACGCGGACGTTTGCTAGAGAGTGAACTGCGAGAGCGCCATGGGTTGCAGCGGATTCCTCGCACATTTTGTTTTCCGGCGAATTCAGATTCGAATTGAGCGTCGGTGACGCGCAAATTTGGGTTCATCAAAGACGTGGTGAACGGTATGGGGTGCGATTATACATAGTGGACGTACAAGTCTACTGCGTGTACAACAAAGGATGGCAATGGCCGGCTCATTATCCGAATCTAAATCCGATCGAACATGTTTGGGATGTGAGTGGTCGGACACTTCAACCATAACGTCGAACAGCTACGGGGGCCACAGCATGGTTGACTATCCGTCTCGCTACCATACAATGACTGCTGGTTTTACGATCTAATATCAATCAGGAATTATTTTGACAATTACCCAGTACTGCAAATTTCCAACTGGTAACTTATTGTCATAGATTTTTAAAAGATTTGCGCTCTTTTAAAAATTCAATTGCAAATCTGCCATATATGTACTTAAAAGAGTAAACTTCCTCTAGATATAAAAATATATATAATTAATAATATATATAATATATATATATAATATATATAATTAATAATATATAAGAGACGTAAAAAGACTACCAAACGCAAGTTAAATTAACACTAATTCAAATCAATTTAATAATATATAAAAGTCGATTAAATCTAACTTGCAATTTTCAAAATAAATTTTAAACCTTTCAATTATGAAAAAAAAAATCGGTAATACATTGATTTCTATTTTTCAATTTATGCCTCCTGCATTTAGCGCGTCAAATAAATTTAAACGGTTGACCTTTTTTCTGCTCGTATTGATTAGTTTCTGTAGTTACTAATTAATATTATTCAAACATTCTCAAATGGAGATAAGTTTTTTATAACTCTCATCAGAATAATATTAGATGGAAAGATACCGACTAGAACTGTGTTACTTTCAATCATTATCGTCACCGTCTTTAAAATTAGCCCAACTGAACGTAAATGGAAATTTAATTTAACGTGGCAAATTTGGAGTTTTTTTCTTTCGCAAAAAATGAACGTTTACGTTAATAAACAGCTGCGAAAAGGTAATGTTGCCATGTCAAGCGTTAATTTTCAATATAATGAACACGAAAACTGCCTAGGTTCCTCTTCGCAGCTGCCTTTCGTACACCTTCGGCACTGTACGCATAACAATGGTACACAATATAGCATACCTCGATGGTATTATCCCTTTCCGAGAAATAATAATACCTATACAATATCGGTGATTTGGAACAGAATATTGATTTTGAAAATTTGTGTTAGGCAATAGCATTCGAAGTTACACCATGCAAAAGGGATAAAACTACCTACTTTGTTGTCTTTGAACGTTTATAAACTTTTTCTACTTTTCTACCGCAACAAGGAAAATATTCTGAATTGGATACTAACCCTATTTATAACTGGAATTAGTCTTTAGAAAAACAACACATTAATTTTTGTTTGCATTGACGAACATCTTTTCTAACTTTATTTTAGTATCATCAAGGCTACCGTTGTTTATCTTCAAAATATTGTAATACGGCATATGTTACTATGTTTCGTTGAAGGATCTGTGTCACAATTCTTCATCTAAAAAATCTGTCATTACCAAAACTCTTGAAAATAATAAATAATGTAGTATAAGGTGATAGTAATTGTAAAAACGCGTAACAAGAAAAATTTTCAAGCGGTTTAAAAAATTTGTATCAAATTTGTTCATTTAAAATTCATTTGAACTGTCGAATTTTACATAACATCGTTTCTATGTGGACAACTGCCAATTGAAAGCTTCAGAAATTACGTTTCTGACAGAGTGATTCCATCTGAACCATATTTTGTACCCAAGCTAAATAGGTGGTTGCCAGTCGTGATTAGAGGCTTTCTTCAGGGCACACGCAAGGTCAGGGAGAGCTTACGGTTAGATTCAGGGAGAGAGTTGGGCTATAAAAGAAAAGAAATGGTGGCAGTTCGTTGCGCCATCACTCCACAAAGCAGTATCTGAGAGTGACCCTCTTTGGGGCCAACATGATCTAATTCATTCTACCGAAGATACAATGCTCCACCTAATAGGAATACATCACATCGAGGACCAATCTAGGTACGGCCCTCTACACCGAGAAGTTGGTTTACACCTTCTGCAGTCCAATGATCTGCTTCTCACTGTAGGACAATATGAAATCCTTCGTAATATTAGTTTCAAGCAACACAGCACACTTTCTTAAATGGATGGCATCACTAATACTGCTTTTGGGCGATTACCTGAGAAACCTGAGAACGTCGCCTAGCATCTAGAAACAGGTCGACGCCATTATGGTCCATAAATATAGTAAAAAACCTTGAATAGGAGTGAAACATAGGCCAATAAGCCTGCTTTCCAACTTATCTAAGATAGACGAAGCCACCATCCACACTAAATCTGGCGACTACCTCGTCAAGGAAAATCTCCTGATTAACCATTCAGCTTTCGTGACAACTCATTTGCTCCAACCCCTCAAACTCACTCATTCAACCGATGTGATCTTTTTAGTCTATCGGTTTGCTTTTGACCCAGTATGGTAGGATTATCTACTATTTAAAGTGCCTCGTCTTGGTTAAAATTCGCAACTGGTCACTCTAATTACACACCTACCTGTCAAGCAGAAATATTCATTTTTAAAGAACTGCAAGACTCTTTTGAGCTCCGAATTGTATATTTACTCACCAATTATAGAATGAACACCAGATCGACTAGCAATATATACTGAGGACACAATCATCTCTAATTGATTCAATAACAGTTCTATTAAGAATGGATTAAGCATTAGCTCCACGAAATGTAAAGTCATCCGCTTCTGAAAGAAGCAGAACTCACCTCCTAACATCGTCTTTATTGAGGGTGAGAAGTTAGCCTAAAAATCTCATGTTAAACATCTTAGTGTCTAAAGAGATGCAAAGTTGATGTTAAGACATCACGTCAGCAGTGTTACCTCTTAGCAAGTACAGGCAAAGTCTGCCTTAACTCCACTGTTTCATTGGAAAAATTCCTCCTCTTTAAGCTGATCCAGCGCCAGGAAATGTCAAGTTAAGCATTGCAACATCTTGCGGAATCGGATGCTGTACATGATCGTCATAACACCTTCATTTTTAAGCAATGTTCAAATCCATTGTGACTTGGATTTCCTTATTTTGAGTGTTTTTGCAATGGCACTTTTTAGTCGATTATGTTTTGATCGAAAAACACCCAACACTGTAGGCACTCCCGTAAGCTTCAGCTCTGCGTTAAAATCAAACAGATTCTTGGACAAGTAACTTTTGACTAACACCGAACCACGTTCGAGCATTCCTTAGGGACGAAACCTTTTTTTTGGTTTTAGTGCAGTCTTGGCAAAATAGAAGCTGTATTACATCCCTGACGGAAAATAATAATTCTGGTTGACTACTTAATTTATATAAATTGTTTCTAATTGTCTAATGTTAGCTTTGCTGTTGTATTCTATGAATGTTTACTTGTTCTGTGTTTATTATTTTGCTATTTGCTAACCAATAGCAATATACCATAATATTTCTTACTTGTATTTTTAGAACTTCTTGCTAATATTTTTGAAAGCAGAGAAAATGAATATATTTCACACTTTACGGACACTTTGTATACATTATTACGTAAAGGATCCCACGCACACAAAGACAAAATCAATTTCGAGAGAGAATCATTTGCGTAATAAACATAACTTACGCTGGCGAGTAATACTAAGAACGAAAAGAAAACAAACTTCTTTTCGCCACGAAAACAAAGAAGCATCTGCCCCTGTTAGGAAAACGCAAATAATAAATCCGAGGGAGTTTGTAGAAAAGCGCTGCTTTATATAGAGAAGCGCTGAAACCGAGAAAACTTTAAGGGGGATACACAGCAGGCATCTACCTACAAGTATTCCTTGTTCCTTCGAGTAACTCGCTCTAGATTTACCTGCGGATAAAAATTTCCATTATTTGTATGTAACTGTTTGAATAGTGAAATTGTTCGGTTATTTTAAATGCTTGTTCGGAGCTCTGGTACTCTAGCGAGCATTCCCTTTTCAGCTTACGTTTTCTTACCACATATGTAACTATAGATATACTGTGTGATGTTGTCTATGGATATTTATGTCGTTTTTTTTTTCATAAACATGGATATTTTACATGAAACAGGTGTAATAATTGCTTTTGTACTTTTTTTTTGCTTTATATTACTTTTGTGCTACTGCAAAAGACAGTTTTAATCACCGACTATTTATGATCAACTTTTTTTTTCAATATACAATTATATGAAATAATTGTTTCACTAATTACAATTTCAGAGGTATATTTCACAACAGGAACGTGTTTGCTGAATTGAATAATGTATTCATTCATCAATATTTACGTTTATCCTTGACGCCCCATCTATTCGCGAACAGTCAACGTACAGAAAGTGCAGCAAATCCTACACGCTGCTAAAATGCGTTGCTAGAAATAAATCTTAATGTGACGCTAATGTACGAGGGAGCGTTTTTATATTCGCGGAATGGGGGATAAGGGGTGGAAATAAAAAAACCAAATTATTTTTCTTTTCCAATATATTCACCTGCAAGACGGATACATTTTTCACATCTTTCAATTAATTTATTTATACCCTCATAAAAAAATGATTTCTCTTTATCTGCAAAATACGCCGAAACTGGCTCCTTGACTTCATCATCGGCAGTAAATTTTTTGCCCCGCAGCTCTTTTTTCATTTTCGGAAACAGGTGATAATCACTCGGGGCCAGGTCTGGGCTGTAGGGTGGGTGATTCACAGTTTCGAAGCCCACCTTATGCAGGGCAGCTAACGCAACGCGGCTCTTGTGGACGGGCGCGTTATCGTGCAAAAGCAGCACACCTTTCGTCAATTTTCCCCGTCTGTTCTCTTTAATGGCTTCTTTTAGTCGCTCTAATATTGAAGCGTAATATTCTCCGGTTATAGAAACACCTTTATCTTTATAATCAATCAACAATATTCCTTCCGAGTCCCAAAATACCGTTGCCCTGAGTTTCCCAGCTGATTGTGACACTTTAAATGTCTTGGGAGGTGCTGTGCCCGTTTTATGCCACTGCATGGAGTCTTGTTTTGACTCAGGTTCATAATGATGAACCCAAGTTTCGTCTCCAGTAACAATTCGACTCAATACACCATCCTTGTCTTCATTACAAAGGTCCAAAAATACACGCCAACACTCTACGCGTTGTTGTTTTTGCAGCGGCGTGAGCATTCTCGGCACCCATCTTGCGCTGACCTTAGACATGCCGAGATGATCGTGTAGGATTTTAAAAATTGTTGTATCGGATACTCCAACCATTTCTGCGAGTTTTTTCTTCTTTAGCCGAGCATCTTCGAGTACAATTTTTTCAACTGTTTGGATAAGTGCTGGCGTGGTCACCTCAAAGCTCCTGCCCGACCTCGGGTCGTCTTTAAGGGATTCCCTTCCTTGTTTAAATAAACTATGCCACTTGTACACCATGGTTTTTCCTGGACAAGAGTCGCCGTAAACCAATGACATCTCATTCATTATGGTCGCGACTGATTTTCCTTGCCTGGTAAGGAACTTTATAACGGCACGATATTCGATTTTTTCCATATTTCACTTTTCACTCCTGATTATGTTACTTGGTTGACGATAGCTCAAAGACTAACTGTCTAATAACAATGAAACTTCGTATTTATACTAATTATGAGTCGCTCTACAGACCACGCCCCCAATGCGCCTAATCACCCCCCTACAACCCGCTCATTCCGCGAATATAAAAACGCTCCCTCGTAGTTTTATAAAATTGTTATTATAAGTTGACATAGTATGGTATCCGTTATTTATTTATGCGTAATAAAAAAAATGCATAAATTTATATTGAAATGAATACAAAATGTAAATTAGTAGATATTTCAAATTTCTAAATGGTATATTAGTCCTCAACCGAGTGACAAGATCTGTATATAATATTAAAATTTAGTCCTGCATTTTTTATGCATAAATGTTTAGTAAAAAAGCGAAAAGTAGCGACGCAAACACTTATTCTGTTTGAAAAATACGCGAAATTGCAAAAAAGATGGCAAATAAATCTCTTCTGAAGAGTTTACATTTAAATAAATTTCATGTTCACCGCGCCAAGTTGGTGCCGAATTCGGCAGCAATATGCTGATGACTAGCTCTGCACTACAATTGAAGAGCAAGATATGGCAGACTATACATACGTACTACATATGTATATGTTTGTTATATTCTTGAAGTCAGATACGTAAGAAGCACCAGATATTCACAATGGATGCAGCAACATAAACAGAGTTTTTTTATGTAAATCTAATTTCTTCTGTTGTATAAGCGATTTGCCTATTGTTCGGTTTGAGATGTGTATTCACTGAAATAGAGAGAAAAATGAGAGAATCTACGTGACATCCTCATTTCATCCGCATATTGGTATACATAATATAGTATGAAAGTTTTAACATTTGCTCAATCATCATTATATTATAAGTATACATGTATGTATATATGAACTTACATATCTATGTGAACAAACCAAATACCAACTAGCATACAAAATAATGCATTTCTGCGTGATTTCCCTTGAGTTACTGAAGCACTGGAGAATTGTGACCTTTAAAACAAGGTAGTAGCGAATATATTATAATGATTAGCACATATCATGTGTGCATGCTTTAAACTATCTCACTGCATGTTTTTTTCTGCTACCTAGCTACGAATTTCCAATCAAAAGATATCAGAGTTCTCGTATAATTATAATTTATATTCATTAAATTGTCTACAAAACGAGAGGTCACAGCGATGTGTGTGCTTTAGGACGACAATATTACCAATTCTACCCATAAGAGTTATGGTTATTTCTGCTGAATGTTCAAGAACAACAACGGTAATCCTGATCTAAACGCGCGATTATCTTGTGTTATCTACAATGTGTGTTTGAAGTATTAAGCTGGCTATTTATTTCGCAACAATATTGCTTACTTGAATTCTTTGTTATTTATATCTATGCATTAACTGGTTATAATCGTACATAGTCATAATTTTATTGATTAGACGTTAGAAAGGGACCATATGATGTAAACTATTACTGTGTGAAGCAGACTTTCGTTACCATGTATTTGATTAATTGCATTAATGTCAAAGTGCTCAAAAATTGAAACCGTCTGCAATGTCAGAAATGCTTTGATAATTTACAATGTAACATATTCATCCATGGTATAACCTACGAAATTTGAAAAAATCTGAATATGCTGTATGTCACGGTAAGTCCATTTACACAAATAAAAACTTGGGATTTGTGCTTATAAGAGTTGTCCTATTTTTTTTGCACATATCTGTACACCTAATCCAAAATGTATTGCTTCTTATGGAACTTCTTGCACAATTTTATACATTGTACATCAAAAAAATGCTACTGGATTAGTGGATTATATAATACGAACATTGACACTAATAACATTTGTAAATAGAGCCAAATTTATAACAAACGACATTTTTTAAATGATATCGCAGGCTTCCACGATCCGAGTCTCTGTTAGTCAACTTACTAAAACTCGACGTTTCGCCACCATGTTTTTTCTAATAACGACGAAAAAATTCTTCCTGAGTACTTGCAGACCTGTAGCTCAATGACTTATAGGTTATCTACAAATGATGCAAGAAGACTTGCTTATGAAGTTTCGATTCAAAATAACCTTATTATTTCCAAATCATGGAAAGTTTCTAAAATGGCAGGACAGGACTGGTTACGAGCGTTCTTAAAAAGACGCAGAACTTTGAGCATAAGAAAGTCACAAGCATGCAGTCTTTCACGTCTAACTTCATTCAATCGACATAATGTAGGTATATTCTTTGACAACTTAAGAAGTTTATTAGAACGTTGTCCTAATGTAGCCAATCCAAAACGCATATATATCTCTGACAAAACAGGAACTAGAACGATAATTACGATTCTACAAGTGAAGGTAAAGATATAGAATATGAAGGGTTTTCCCAGACTTGGGTAAATATAGATGACACATAGGTAGGCTATGATTCAATTTTCCAAGGAAAGTTTGTTTTAGTAGAGTTCCCGGGAAAAGTTTGTTATGTGGGAAAAATTTTAAGCTGTAAAGATAGCGATGAATTTAAGGTTTCTTATTTAAGAAAAAGTGGAAAATTGGATAATTGTTTTATATTTCCAAATGTAACTGATGACGCTTGTATTACTAAAGGTGATATTTAGATGATCCTTCCTCAACCCCTTCCACAAAAAGCAAAGAGGCAGGCAAACATTTTCAAGTTTCCTATGGATTTTCATGGTTTAAACATTCGTTAATTACCATTAGGTATTGATTATTTTTGACGTATACAAATACATACTTACCTAGGTATAAGTTTTCTTTTTAATTATTAATAAATATAGTTATTAAAAACAAAACTGGTTTATATAAAGGCGTGTCTCACCTTGAACCAGACATGTCTCAGATTGTACCACCCATGGTACTAGGTGAATGAAAATTTTTAACAAGTTCAATTCTAACATAGTACACGTTGACATTTAAATATCAAGTGTAGTACAGTTTTGATATCTGAATATCAAATATACATAAGCTTACCAATAAAATGTCAACATATGTAACATGTAAAATATAGAATGATGTGTGTGGAATGTAGATGTCAAATGTGCACAAATATGACGCTTAATTGTCAAATATGAATATTTAATGTATTGTTAGACGTATTCATGTCAAATAGCGTAGTATCGAGACATATAGTGTCAATTTTGTAGAAGTTTGAGGGGTAAAGACAAATGCAGACAGGTCTCACATGTAGGTAAATGCCAAATGTTGAAAGATGAAATTGTATTGTATGCTTTGACATTTACAATATGAAGTTTGACCTTTAAATGTCACATGTGTACAAGTTTGGGATGCAGATGTTAAATTTTGACAGGTTGAATGTGCAAATATCGAGAGGTTTGACATCCAAATGCCTAATATTGATAAAATAACGATAGGTTTTGATATTTAAATGTCATATGTGCACAAGTTTTACATTTAAATGTTAATCGTGAAATTTAGATTTATATACCTTAAAGTAGTCTTTAGGTTTTGGCGGTTATTGTGGTGTCTTGGAATTACAAAAACTGCTTCACTGTGACAGCGATGATTGACAATCTATGTTGTAGATCAAGATCCATTTTACAACACAAAAAATAGATAGGACAGTTTTTTCGACGCCGAGTTTACAAGTTTATATACATATAAGTTTGAAATTTAATCATTATATGTACAGAAGTGAAACACTTAAATGTCAAATGCGCATAGGTTTAACATTGTTGAAAGTGTGGCATTTAATTTTTCCTTGTTCCACCATGTTAAATTAAATTCAGGGTTAATCGCATGTTTCACAAGATATTGGTTACTGTGACGAAAGGTATATTACCCTTTCGAAGGTGCGAAATATATATTATTGTGTTTTTTTACAGGTTAAAATGGCCACGAAGAAATCTTAGTGTTTTAGGTAAGTGTACTACATACAAATGTAACTCATGCGAAATTCTGAAGTTAGTCAATATACTACAGGTTGCAAGAAAACACAAAATGATTTACGAGTGAGTTCGTTTTTGTAGTCGCCTATCGTTAAAAGTTCGTAAGTATGAAAGTACTACTGATACTTACCAGAATTGCATAATGGTTTGTACATATTTGCTAATTAACTTTTATTTTAATGAACGTAAGAGCTAGATAAGCTGAGTGGTTTACTATTAATAAACTAAATCTAAATAAAAAAACTAATATAATATTCTGTATTTCTTGTATTTATTAACATAAAATATCATCAATGGTGTCACCTGACTTCCGTGTCTTATTATAAGCTGTTAAGTCTTTTGAATCTCACAACCATAACACAAGAAATCCTAATTATCTAAGGTCAGATCTTGTAGCATGTACCACATTTTATAAATCACATTTAAATATCAGCAATAAAATTTATAACTTACCTTAATTTTTAAAATGTATGTCACAGCATAAATTCAAATTTAACAAAATAAAATTATTGTCAACCAAATATTTTTACAGTTTAGAAGAATTCTTCAATATAAAGTCGTGTAAGTTAAGATAGACGCCTTAAATTGGCTTCTTTGTATACACATACCCTTTTCTTTAGAATTATGAAGAAGTATTATTTTAATTTCCTATATGATTTGTTACTTATACAGTGTGTAACAAAAGTCAGGAATATTGAACATGGAACAAAAACGAATCAGCTGTGTGAAAAACAGTCAGACACGTAGATTTTTGTTTCTTGAGTGTATTGTTTTTAGTATATTTTCAATGTTTTGTAGTCAATTGTTTTCAATGGATGATCGATAGTATTTTCTTTTCTGAATATAATGGTATCCCATACGTGAGGTCTGCGTCTGAACGTTTAAAAATTATACAAAGAAATTCTCTAGAATTATCTGGTGCAGTGAACAAACACAATTCCCGGTATTGGTCTACACAAAATCGCCATTGGTTTGAAGAACTGCATACTCAGTATAAACAAAAGCTTGATGTATAAGCAGACTTAGTAGGGGATATAATATTAAGGCCACATTTTTGGAATGAATGACTCTGAATGTTGATGGGTATCTGAATTTTGTTCGTTTTGAGCTGGTCTCAGCTCTGCCCATATTATTTCCAAATGTAGAAGATAGACATTCCTGCTGTAAGAATGTGGTTGCAACAATATGGTGCACCACCTCATTACTCAGCACCGGTAAGAGCGTTTTTAAATGACGTATTTGCCAACCGCTGGATCGGAAGACGCGGTACAATAGAATTGCCGGCCACCGGACTTAACACCCCTTGATTTTTTCTTATGGGGACATTCAAAAACACAAATTGAACAGTATAGAAGATTTGGAAAACGCAATCAGAGCTAAGATAAGTTTGATAACCCCGGAGACCGTCAGGATGTGCAGGATGAATTTGCCCATCGCTTAGGGCACTACCAAACTACAGGCGGAGCCAAATTAATGCTGTCTTATGTATAAATTTATAAAATAAAACAAATATTCTTAATGTCTTAATTCTAGAGAATTTCTTTTTATAATTTTTAAACGTTAAGACGCAGACCCAACGTATGGGGTACTATTATATTCAGAAAATAAAATACTATCGATCTTTGCTCAAAAGAATTGAGATTGCTATTTAAAAAAATATTCGATGACGTCATTCACTGAAAACAATTGACTGCAATACATTGAAAGTATACTAAAAACAATAGACTCAAAAAACAAAAATCGACGTGTCCGAGCGTTTTTCACACAACTGATTCAGTTTTATTCCTTGTTCAATATTCCTGACTTTTGTTACATACTATATGATTAAGATATCGTGTTAAAGGTTCTTAAAATTTTATTATCACTTCAATGTCTGGCACTCGTCTCTCAGTCATTACATTCTTTTTACAAGGTGCCATTCTACCATGTCTCTTCTAAAAAATAATTGCTATATTTGCACTTTATCATTTCAAAAATACTATTAATACATATTCCAAAATAAGGTAATAGTTTCGAAACTATATGTTTTCTATTACTATGTTTTCCTTTCATTCATTTACGAAGTGAATGCGTTTTTCCCCTGAGAAAATATCCCTTAGAATAATATTTCGCAAACCTAGAAGTATATTTTTCTATGTTGTAGTGTATTTTCTTTTCTTTCAACCAAAATCTGTTATATTTTTTCCATTGTTTACTCTAGCAAATTGTTCGCTTCTGTAAATACATGAAGCAAAGTTTAATCCTCGCTTTTGTTCCGTGTTATAGAAGTTTTCGGTTTTACCAGGACTACCGCACTACAGTATTACTTACAAATTTCCGAGCGTCGTACTAAAGGAAGGAGGCGAAGTGAAATGGATGCGGTGCAAGTAGAACGTTCGGAACAGATACAGTGACGACACAGCGAAGACAAACTGTACTATACCCCAAAATCTTCACTTCAGAGATCTCTCGCACCTTTAGATGTGGTGTCGTGTCCTCTCCTCGGGTAATATTTACTCGGAATTTTATCCCTCCGAAAAAGATCTTCTAGCCGTCCCTTTCTAACATGGCCAGTAAACAAGTTGAATAGGAGAGAACCAGTTAAGCCGAGTTCACTGCGAACAGGAAACAGGATCCCCTGTAGGCTTTGTGTAGGACAATCGGGGTATGTGAGCTTTGTTCGTTGCCCACCTGGTCCTTAGTATTACCCACCAGAAACTCTATATATGTGTAGATGCATTTCACTCTAGCACTATAATAGTGTGTGTTTTGTCTTTATTCAACTAGTTGGTATATATGGTATTACAAATAGAAGTGCGTTTTACACATACATACATATATGTATATACAAAGAGTCTCTAAAGGCCATTTAGATTGGCTGACGCATACCGGATAATACGTGGATGTAAAAGACATATAGGTACATCCTAGGTGTACGTTTTATTTATTATTTAGGAGCCAGTAGATTACGGTTGAACTGTGATTGTTGTCGCTTATGTTAGTTTGTGGATGATAAGGGTAGGATTTAGGAAGTGCTAATATTATTTGGCGATAGGGAAGTTATGCTAACTTTGACTTTACCGATAAATTTAGTAGTAAGTTCCTTGACGGATTGAATTTGTCTTTCTACATAAATTTGCGAATAGGTGATTTTCAGATGCAGAAGTTTTAAATTACTAGCGAATAGAAAAAGAACCAGTAATAAAATAAGGTAATAGTTCCAAACAAAACCCCTCAATATTAGATCACCTAGCATTTTCTTCTCACCCATCAATAAATTCCCCACAATGCAGCTAATGTCATTGACATACTACGATGACAAACTTGAGAATGAAACATCATTCCCAAACATAATAACAGAGAATGGGATATATAATTTAATCCTGAAGGACTCCAGTGGTTACATTTGCAACACCAAAACATTGCAGATTACTTGCTTGGCATTTATATATATTTTTTAATGTGTGGTGTGTGCTTTGTTGCAGTGGTTTTTCAGGCTGTATCGCTTGTTTGACCATCACTCTAACTCTCGCGGTGTAGTTTTTATGTGTGTATAATGTGTGTGTTCAAATGACCGTGTAACAGCATTATTTCGCCTCTTATAATGCCACGCTGTTAATCAGTTTGCTTCCAACAGAAAATGATAGGTCGATCGGAATCCAATTTTCCAAAAAATGTCATCGTCCTTCCGGAGAATTGAAACCTGGTTTCTGTCGTTTCGCCACAACGATAATCAGCCGCCTAACCACTACGGCTATCGATCCGTTTAATTTTAAACTACTTTCAATTTCAACAATAGTTTTTCAATTGTCAAGGTAGGAGGTGAACAAATCATATGGAACTTCCCGCACACCGATTGGCCACAACTTAGTCAGTAATACAGAGTGATCGACAATGTGAAAGAATTTTGATAATGTTTCCCACAACAGTATTTTTCTTGTCCAGTCGATCATAGATATGTAATAGTGGTTGAAGAAATTGCACCACATCTTGACATTCCTGCTATGAAACCGAAGTGACTCCCAGAGATCAGTATCTTATTTATTAGTTATAAAGTTTGTGATTCTATAATTAATGAGTTTGTGCAAAATTTAAGTGAAAAGCAATAATACCTGTGTTATAAACGGATATATTCTTGCTAACTTTTAGATTACTCGATTACGATGTATTTCAATGTAAAACACAGAATCTCATCTACACCATTTAACGGTTTCAATATTGCATAATCTATTAAGTACTACCACAAAAAATCCTGAAAATGCATCTTGTATATAAACGAAATTTCATTAAAAACTCATTTATTTTACAACAGCCTCAAAGATAAAATAATGGCATTTCATAAAGCTGTTCACAGCACACAAAAGCAGTAGTCCTTTTTCTGAAAAGTATTCATGTGCTTTAGAAGCAACCTATTAGATGTTTGATTTGAATGGGGCAAGAACTTAAACAAATTGTGATGCAAACTATCGTGCGTCTATATTAATTGTATGTAAGTCAAATGTCCTATGCAGCATCAAATTTCTATAAATTTTCAAGAGAAAAAATTACCACACCTCATACAAGCTTCTTTGTGTGGAAAACTACAAAATTTTCTACACCACACTTAACCAAAACCACTAAGAAAAAATTTTTCAAATACTGTTTGGAATTTGGTGGGTTCACATATAGATATTTAGAAGAATGTTATGCGAGAGATAGGGAGGCATTAAAAAGAAGTACAGCTAAACTCTTGTTCGCATATAAACTGTTTTAATTCCGAAACTATGAAGCTAACACTATGTTAGTTTGAGCGCATTGCAGCATACGAAAAAAATAGGTAAGCTCTTGGTTATTTTAAATTCACCAACTCGGCAATGTAAGCATTTTAATAAACCGTTTACACTTGGGAGAAATGAAAAATTATCTTAAAATATGCAGGCGTATCATAATAATGAAACAACTTTGAAAAAGCATTGATGACACAATTCTGTTTACTCGAAGATTGCAGCAAGAGAGACCCTACCAGCAAGTGATATCACCAGCAAATTTAGTACAACAACGGATAGTTTTATTATTTTGTTTAATATAAATTTTACATCCTGTTTAGCGATTATGGAATCAGTTTTATTCTATTGATATCGATCGATTACAAAGCAAAAGCAACTAGTATTATGTCAAAAACCACAACATACAGCTAAATTCAAATAGTATGCATATCTCAGAACATAACATTTACCACACTATGTTTTGTTGAGATATAATCGACTAAGTGTAAGTCTACTTAACGGGTAAAAAACGGGTCGATAGCCACAGTGGTTAGGCGGCTGACTATCGTTGTGGCGGGAGGATAGGAGCCGGATTCAATTGTCAGGGGGTACGGTGACATTTTTTCATAGAGTTGAAATCCAGATCGACTTACCATTTGCTGTTGGGAGTAAAGTGATTAAAAGCGAGAGTTGAAGACAAGTAATACAGCTTACGGAGTCACTGCAACTAAACACTCACCACACATAAAAAAAAACAAAGGATATCCAAAACATTTCGGATTATGTGGAAAGTCAAGAGCAACCTTCTTATTTTGAATTAAAATACTGATCAACTGAAGACTTTAAATAAGAAACCCCGGTTATTTTTCTGTCTTAAAGTTACAAATAAGAAACAACAATAACAAAGAATGCTTTGTATATAGTTTGCCATATACTAAGATTCCTATTAAATAGTAAAATACATATACTTTCTTATCTTCAACTTTGTTTATTTCTGTGAACAACTACTATTGAACAGTATTAATTCTAAATTTTATGATTAAATGTAAAAAAAGTTAAATAGATTAAATTCAATAGGGTTTTGTCCGTGGTTACATTATGCGCAATATCAACGGTTAATTCGAGATAAAACGAAATAATTACCACAGTTTGTAATTAAAACTTGCACATCCTCTATGTTTAACTAGAGAGAACCGGTAGATAATTGAGGAGAGTCCTAAATTGGAATGGAGCTTCGGCTTGATATCGTGATGTAACATAGCAGTTATAAAAAAAATGTGGTTCCAATTAGAGATGTTTCCTGAATGAATAGAGAGATGCAAAGGACATATTTCTACGTATAATGCATATGCGGGTGGTCACGTAATGCAATGACTGCGGATGACAGCCAACAAAACGCATAAATTGAAGGTAGAAATTTAAATTTCACGTATGATTAATTTTAAAATATTATGCCCTTATATTTGATGTATATTTGTATACATAATTTGCATTCGATGTATCGCTGCTATGCTATAATATTTCATGTGAGGCACCTAAATTGGCCAAGATACTTCGACAAAATTAATTAATATCTTGAATTAAATAGCCATTTAATGCATGGAAGGTATTTAACGTTTATGTCTTGAACTTAAATATAGAGAAGAGACGGTCAGAGCATTTCGCAGGGAGAATGTCCCTGGTCTGAGACATTCCAAGATATTCCTTGAAAACTGCAATAAGCACAGAGCAAAATCTTGGCTGGAACTAAGCAGAAATAGATTACGCATCCTCACAAGTTTTCTTCCAGGGCATTGTCACTTTGGGGAACACATGACAAGGATAGGTCTAATACAGAATAGCGACTGCAGGTTCTGCGAGGCGGAGGTTGAAAATCCGGAACACCTGACATCTTACTGCACCACTATCACGGCAACCCGGCGTAATTATCTTGTTAAAGACATCATGGACGAAGGAGAAATGCTTTCTCTGAAACCATCACAGCTATTGCTGTTTATCAAAGCTCTCATACTGGATAAGGAACTTTGAGAGCGGGCTTGTCCCAGCAGCTTACAACTCATCCAAGGTCGCGCAATAGATCAATAAGTCCCAGCGTAATATCACCCTTACTGAAATCTAAATCTAAATCTAACATTTATATCTCGCTCCCTATTTATTTTAGAATTTTTTATATTAAATTATAACAAACCTGTGTGGATTTGGGACAAGTGTTCTAATTTTTGGAATAATACAAATATTAAGCGTTATTTTTTCTAGTACAAGTTGGTACTGAAAAATAATTTAATGATAAAGCAGTTCAAACATATTGGGGAAATTTTGCATATTCTAACGCCGATTTTCTCACTTAATCTTTTGGCTTCTCGTCAAAATCGCAGTTCAAACTCGTCTGGGAGATCTTTTGTTCCAAAGAAATTTTTAGTTGTGTTCGGAGAAAAGTGATATATGCTTACCTATCGTTAGTTTCTCAGTATGTACCTAAAAATCACAACAGCAAAGTATTGGTCCTTAAATATGTTCAAACCTTAAATATGTTCAACCTTATTATTATTTAGCACAAAAGTAAATTGACATTATTACAAATAGAAACATATTATAAAGTTGATCATAGCCGAGGCGTTATTCTTGTGCATAAACTTGTGGAAATTTATTTTTTATCTATGAAGAATGCAAAAATGGTATCAAGAACATGTGACACATTTGCTATCCCGCTAAGGTTTCAGATAAGCAGGAACTATCCGTAAATACTGTAAACCGTAATCTGAATAGCATACGTTTTAAAAACGATGGCTATTGTCAGATATAGCTGTGAGTAAAACACTTTTTTTCCGGAACGCATTATGAGTGTAGTTAATCACGTGCACAGATAAACTTTTAAAAGCATTTTATCCTAGATGCGTCCAATATTGCATGATGTTTAGTGAGCTTGCATGAATTTTACTTCTTATAGTTCTTAAAATAAAAAAAGTTAATGTTACCAAATTCGATGGTCGATTATGCCACAAGAACGTTCAATTATTGGCAATCCATTTTTGTTTTCACGTTCATCCAATGTGTAGTGTTGATAAAATATCTGTATTTTGATGGAGCACCATCATGTTGGTAAAGTGACCGAATAGTTCATTAACGTTAAGGTACGAGGATAGCCTCAAATGTATCCGACCTGACGTATAAATGGCGGTTGTTGTTTGAACAGAATGACTATAGCACCAACCTTATAAAGCTTGAAGTTTAATGTCTCTACATTGTTCAGTATTTGTTTGACAACCATCAATAGTGGGCATTCTCGGTGAATTTGTAAACATGAAAAAATCGGTTATCGTTAAATGATACAATAGGTACATTCATTTGAAAAGCCTCACTCCAATCGAACTGCCAAGACGAACATCGCAGTGGTCGACCAAATGAGATGACCACGCCAGAAATGGTGAATAAAATAAAAAAATGGTATTGGATGACCGTCGAGTGTCAACAAGTACGCTACACATAGCTGATCGACTGAAAACTTGGACATGAGAAAACGCGAGATCGGTGTCGCGATTACTCACAATGGAACAATAACAGCGTGATAAAGATGTTTCAATCGAGTATTTTAACGACAACCATAAAGCATAGTTTTTATAAGAATCGGATCCAAAGAAGGCGAAGACAGTTCCATTCGCTGGTAAGGTAACGGCGTCAATTCTGGGATGCACGTGGGATCATTTTCATTTATTATCTTCAGAAAGGAAAACAATCAATGGCGAGTATTATGCGAACTTATTGCAGTGTTTGAGTAGCAAAATCAAGACAAAACGGCTGCATGTGGTGAAAGAAACGTATTGTTTCGTCAAGACAATGTACCAGTTCAGTGCGTTGTCGCTATGGTCAAAATTAGTGAAATAAAGTTCGAATTGCTTCCTCACGCACCCTATTCGCTAAATTTAATTCCCTCGGATTATGTTCCAAACTCGAAAAATGGCTCGGTGAAAAAAAATTGTCATCAATGAAGAGGTGGAGGACGTTTCTTACTTAAACAGGGTATTGAAGCTATTGAACATCGCTGGGAAAAGTATATCGAGCTGATAGGAGTCTATGTAGAGAAATAAAGGTACTTTTTTCAATTTTTTTGTGTTTTATTTAGTATGCTGAATGTCTAAAGGTAGACTCTCTAGAAGAGAGTATGAATCAAAGAATAGTGTGCTAACTACTGCTATTACATACCACTAAGGTTTTAACTAATCGGTTAGCGTAGAAATATATGTATATGTTTGAATAATTATTATGGGACAGTTGCCCACACCCTCCGTCTTCTAGTCTGCCGTAATGTCCTTATATTGATTGTAGAGCAATTGTTTTTTTGCGTACCATCTTTTCTGCTACAGGAAGATTTTGGGCAGTAGCTTGCATGATGTACAAGACAGATACTTAACTACATTCGTATTTTATCTCTAGCCAGCGATAATTGTAAAGATTTCCAAAAATAACCAAATCGGATAACTTGTTTTAAAGCAGCTCATTTTCTCCGTTTTGATTTTTTTGTCACTGATTTAATTTGCTTGATTGGAACTTTTCATCACTATTTTCCTCTTCATGATCATCTTACTTGTCTTCATCGCTTCTTTAGCTTCCACTTACACAAAACTATCAACTTGGCAACAGCAGTTAATTCCTCATTCACCTCTCCATTACTTTCATACTCGCCTTTCTTTAAAGGATTCGTCAGCAGTTTTACACTATCTTCCACCACCCTCCGATTTTTCATTTTTATCACCGTCTTCTTCCTCTTTTGCTGGATCGATTTCTTTTGCACTTGTTGTACATTTTCCTTTCCAAATGCTGCTGAATCTTTTGACCAGCTCTAAGCTAGTATTGCTTCTTTTAATTTGCTGCTTTTGCGGCTTCAACTTCCAACTTTGACCATTTTGCTAGCGAAGAAAGAAAATCCACACCAATGAACAAAAGAAAATAAATGAAACATACAATTCTAATCTTATCCATGTTTTTAAAAAGAGTCCCAAACATTAGAACTAACATAAAAGAAAATGTAATAATTACGTTTAATATAAGCAGTCCAGGTGATTATAACCGATTTTGATAATAATTATATCCATTATTAGTAAAGGGATTTTACGCCAACCCAAAGGAAATTATCGTACGATTTAACCAACTCAATCTTCGTAAATATCATATACAAAATTCGAAATATATAATTAAGAATTTCGGTTCCTTTCTTGTGTATAATACACGCACATCGAGAATACAGTGCTCAACGTCTTACTCCTATGTTAAGAAGCGAAATAATGAAAAGAGTTCCACGCATACATGTACACAACACATATAAAGGTATGTTATAGGTAAATCGAGTTTCTAGAAGGGTCTGGAAAAACAACATGTGTTTTGAACACCTGGCAGGACAGCTGTGGTCTGGAGCAGCCGGCACGCGGTCCTGGAACAAAGAATCCTGGGCACCTTTTCTTATACAGTCCCAGCAGCGTATTACACTTACTTCTTGAACTGTCATCCAGCTGTCCTCCACTACCACTGCTTTGAACCACTACACTACTTCTACAGCTCATACGTAGATATATGTACATACATATGTGAATTATTCTATATATAATATGCATATACAGAGTGATATAACTACATTCGTACACATATGCCGTCTTTTTTTTCGTTTTTACTTAGCTAACAAGACGCGTATTGTTTTCTTTCATATTGATGTATATATATATACAGCATTATTTTTTCTTAAGCATCCTTCTTTTTATTCAACAACTGGATGGTATATCGTGCTTTATTGTGAATTCAAAAGGTAAAGACTCGTTTTGTTCGGTGATTTATGTCACGGTGCGGTCTTTAAAAATCGTTATTTTTCTGTTGGGGAAGAGGTGCGATCTACCTTTGCGTACCTCTCCTACATTTCCTTCTTTTCTTCTCTGCTTCCTTGACGTTTGTGTTGTTATTATCATCTAGAAGATTACTGCGTGCGTACGTTCCTCAATGGATCTGCTCAATGACTAATGAAGAATGCAAAAGAATGAATTGGATTACGTAGTTTCCGAGAATCGGTTCGACATGCCTGCTGTATCGAATGATTGAATGCTTTCGGGCATTCTAGTGAATTGGTGCTGAACTAATGTTGTATTTCTCGTAGTTTACTTCAAGGCTGACTTTTAAAATGTCCTGGAATAAACGAAACAGCTACGAACAATGATGACAAACTCTAATGTATACTTTACCAAATATACTTAACCCCATATAGCCAAGAACAAAACTAAAATTTGTTTGTATTAGATTTTTTATATTTATAAAATATTGATTTATAGGTACTTCCATATTAAAAGGTCAATACTTCATTATATCTTTTTACTCAGCATTCTAATTATATTTATACCGGTTAAACGTCTACCTGATTTGTGCTTAGTGTGTTACCTGTAGGACTTGTATAAAGTACATAAAAGTATTCGCACGTAATTCGATCCAATCTACGGGAACAATGTGTTCAGTCGCTTAATAAAAGCGTTGACGATAATACTAAAATTGAATGTTACGTTACGTATTATGCCTGAAACTCATAAGCGGAAATTGCTATTTAAAACACGAAATTATCGTGAAAGTATGTGAAACTACCGTAAAAGCTAATATCGGCTCCAATTATTTTAATGGTTATTACATAAACAGATAAAACATATAAATTAAAACCGTGAATCCAATACAGCACAATAACGTAAAATTTTTGTGCACTCGTAAATGGGCATTAAATGAATTGTAAATCCTGAAAAAGTGATTCAGAACGGTGCAAATTAATGAACGAAATAATAGACTGCGATTACTAAATTAATAAATGTACGTACATTCCATTGAACACGAAAATGTGTATAACGAGTCAAAATACACTATTAAAGTATTATTAATACATAATAGAAGCTCTTTTCTGGTTTTTCTTTCTGTCTCACGACTTATAAGTTTAAATTCATTGTTTTAATTCGCTTTGGTTTTGTATGATGCTTACTCATAAGGTGTTTTGTCTATTAATTCTACCTAAGCAAATCCTCTGCATTTATTTATTAAAGTAGCTAGTTGAAAGCAATTCAAAATGAGCTTTCACCCAGCGAAATTGCTTTCAAAGCAGCCTAAAACTAGCTAAACTGCGCTTTTAAACCAACTCAAAACTAGCTCTCAACAAGTGAAGCCACTTTAAAAACGAGATTTTATGTAACTTCACCAGGCAAGATGTGAATGGAGTAAATTGACGCCAATATTGTTTCGTCTGAGAAAATGGCCGTGTTATCCATGTTATCTTCCACGCTATAATTTCACCAATTTTTGCAAAATGTTGGGACATATTTTTTTTGTGACATTAACCCTCCGCTACTCGCGCGTTCTACAGTCGTAGTATACCTAACGAAATTTCTATTTATTTTCACATAGATAGCAATATAGGACTCGTGCTTTCAGGTATCTTACTTTTTGTGACCACTTATGAATGTGATTTAGTTGTAAAGCTGCAATGCAGAAAACTGTATGACTAAAAAATTGTTTGTACAGGATTCTACAGTTGTAGAACACGCAATAACTTTGCAGTAGTTTATTCTACCACTGTAGTACACGTGATAAATTTCATTTGACGTTGTAGTGGGTTGTAGTACACGTCAAAAACGTAATATTTTATGGTTATGTTAGTTGTGTTGATTGGCGCCCACAATAAACATCGTGTCTTGTTAGTGTAGTGTTTATAATTTCAGTTGACTTGGTGCTATGAGCACAAATTCTAAAGACTGGTTGAGGTGGTTTGAAGAACTGGAAGAAGAGGAAGAAAATGATGGGTGTATAGTGAAGGTAGTAGTGAAGTTTCAGACGAAGATGAAGCAGTTGGTGATAGTTTCACAGTCATCCGCAATATCCCGAGAAAACAATGAGGAAGATAGCGATTTCAGTGCAGAATATTGCAGTGATACGGAAGAAAATGAAGGTAACTCTTCAGATTATTATTTGGGAAAAAATAAACTGACAAAATGGAGAAAAATTGAGAGTACGCGAAATGTACACACGAAAAGCTAAATGATAAAATAATAACAGCCCTTGTTTCTTATACAAATATATACATAGAAAGTTGCAAGCATAAATATGCTAGAGAAAGGGATGCTAGGCTAACAAATGAAGAATAAATTATGGCGCTGTTAGGATTATTATTTATAACTGGTTCGCGCAAATCTGGAAGGCAAAATATTTTAGATTTATGGGATCAAGAAGGTTTTGGTATGGAAGTTGTACAGTAGAGTCTCGATTAACCGTCACCCTTTTAACCATCAGTTTCTATTAACCGTCAGTTCTCTGAGAAACAAAAAATTAAAAATTAACACTGAAATTCAGTGCAGTAGATATGTTTATAAGTCGTATACCCCAATTTGATTTTAAAGATCAACTGCGCTGCTTATAACCAACCGATCAGAGCATTTCAATATTAAATAGAAAATTTAAAAGCTTTACTAAACTGCCCCCAAACCAATCTGTGTTATATATTTAATTGCACTATTGTGCGCAAAATTTTATTTTTATCGATCGTCAATGCTCCTCGATGATCCGGAGACCTATTTCTGTTAACCATCTACTTTCTCATCCGTCACCCCAACGGTCCCAAGGGTGATACGGTTAATCGAGACTCTACTGTATATCTGACCATGTCATATGCAAGGTATTGATTGCTATTGGGAATCGATAGACTAAAAATGGACAATTTAGGAAAAATCAGAGAACTGTTAGAGTATTTTATTAGCAATTTCGAAAAAAAACTATACTCCTTCAGAGTACTTGACACTAGACGAACAACTAATAGCATTTAGAAGCAAATGTAAGTTTCGACAGTATATTCCAAGCAAACCGAATAAATATGGTATAAAAGTTTATGCTTTGGTAGACTGCAAAACTATGTATACTTATAATCTTGAGGTATACCCAGGAAAGCAGCCCAAGGGGCCTTATAGTCTTTGAAATTCAGCACAGGAAGTTGTAAAAAGAATGATAACCCCAGTAGACGGAACAAATCGTAATATTACGATAGATAACTTCTTTACAAGTGTCCCACTTGCATTTGTTTTATTGCAAAAACGAATTACCGTGATCGGTACAAAACGTCGAAATAAGAGGGAACTACCAGCAAATTTTATCAATGCAAAGAAAAGAGAAGTGTATAGTACTTTATTTGGATTTTATAAATAATTATGTCCCCAAAAAAAAAACTTGTATTAGCACGTTCAACTATGCATCATACCGCCACTACTGACCCTGAGTCCGGCGATCGGAAAAAAACCGAAATTATTACATGTTACAATAGTACCAAGTTTGGTGTTGATTGTGTTGATCAAAAGTGCAGGGTCTACAATACAGCTAGAAATTCTAAGAGATGGTCTTTGACGATCTTCTTCAATTTACTCAATTTATCGGGAATTAACGTACCTATATGTAATGTATAGCCATAATAATGGAACCAAGATGCCACAAAGACAGTTCTTGAAACAAATGGGCTTGAAATTAGTCAAGCCCTCAATGCAAACAAGGGCAAATGCAGCAAATATTCTACGATTGTTACGAAATCGATGTCAACGTTTCCTAGGAATGAAGGAAGAAGTCTCCGCCAACACAGCACCTACAGGAACTGTTGGAAAGTGTTCTACGGGTGGCAGAAAACGTCATAGAAGATCACTTAGTGAAAGTTTGTGTTTCATGTACTAATAATATTAGTTTATTTTATCATATATTTAATTTAAATACAGTAAATGCAGCTAATTTGGTTATAATATTTCTTATAATTCGCTGTACTACAACTGTAGTACACGCGCCATGCATTTAAAAAAAATCGCGCGAGTAGCGGAGGATTAACGGGGTTGGTAATTCACCAACAAATACTGTATTCTTGATATCCTGATCTACTTGCCACAAGCGAACTTACTGTATTATTATTTTAGTTCGCATTTAATGGGTTTTTCTCCAGTAATTCAATTTGCTTTGCAAAGTAATCTTTATGAGCAGAGACAGGCTGAAGTTACTCATAGGCATCTTAACTGGTCACTACGCATTGAATAAACACATGCATAGGTGTAAAGTTTCCTATGTGTAGAAACTATGGGAGTTGTGCGGAGGAAACTCCAGTCCATCTCTAGCTGACTGTCCAACAACGTACAGGGAGAGGCGAAATTTGAATCAATTAACTCTTTACTAGGTTGTGGACTTCTTTGTTGGGATGCAATCTGGCTGAGTGGACTAAAACAGCATAGGGGCACAACAGGTCTCTCTTTTGGCCGAGTTTGTCGTTTGGGGTTATCCCGGCCGTACAGTTGAGAAAAAAAATGGCAGATTCGCCACCAATAGAAACCTGATGCAATATATAAAAAACAAAAGAATACTTGAATAGAGGCTTATCGTATATTTCTGGAATCGTCCTGCGAACACGTGCACGAAGTTTTGTCCTTTTCGGTGTCGTCAGCGTTTCTCCTGACGAAACCAACAATATACCATGAACGCCTATTACAGTCATTTCTTTGGGTTTTTATGTTGTGGCTCAATGTTTTCAACTGATCCAATTCTTGCTTTCAATAATCTTTACCAGCGCAGATTCCTAATGTATTTTCCTGCTGAGTTTTTCATTTCCAGACTTCTTAGCTGCTTAACTATTGGGACTCTTGTTCATTTGCGTGAATACATCTTTACCCAGAAAGTGCCTCAATTTTAGTTTTTACATGCGAAGTATAATCACCAACATTGGTCCAATTAACTCGTAAAAATTTTCGTGTGTTTTTATTGTTTCTAGCATCTCCAGGCTGGAAGTAAACTCTATGAAATTATTAAAAATGTGCTTTTTCTGTTAGACAAAAATATGTAATTTGAAAAATAAATACAGACTTCCGAAATTCTAACAAAGTAAGTCTACAATTTTTAAATAGGTAAAGTATTATTGCTTTCCTAACGTAAATTAATAGATAACATACTTGAACTATATTTTATCTGTAAAAGCAGAAACATTTTAAAATTGTTTCAGAAACCAGGAAATTAAGCCAGTTCTAAATTAAACATATTAATGAAATATATTGTCACAAACGAAGAAGAGAAGCTAAAATTTTGTACAACATGTTTTATAGTATTTTCCATATAAATAAATTTAAATAATCCAAGAGTAAGTAAATGAAGAGGGCTGGCATTTTTATTTATGCATGACAAGGATTGACGTTTGTCAGTGCTAATCTATCATTTTTTTTTTAATTTGGAATTTTGGAGGATGCTCCAGCTTTGTTCCACATCGTTCCAGAAAATACGAAAAATTGATCGGTTTTTTTCTCTCCAAATAAAATTATTATGGAATATGTCATTCCACTAGTTTGCTATGCATTGCTTGCTGTTTATAGACTCTTGGTATTTAAATTTCTGTTTCCATTGTAATTAATTGTTTTTTATCCTTTTGACATATTCATATTCCAATTTTATATTTTAGCATTGATTTGAAGAGAATATTCGTCATTATTGAAACATTTGCAAAAGCATTGCTATTATAAACCCGTATGTGATATTGGTTTCACCTATGTAGATTAATTAAACAAAAATGAAATTGGTAAATAATATATCTGTAGATTTAATTAATTTTGAACATCAATACACATGAATAGATTATATATTAACGTAAATGTTTAATAAAAGCTCATTTAGCTATAATAGCGGGAAACGGATTTATTTCACATACATATATTTTTGGATATACATATACATATATAAAAATCGCAGTATTATATTCATTTTTAAACAATTGATATTTCCATTACGTCAAGTATAAACGTAATTAATTTCAAAACCACGTTCACACCTAGTCATTTTTATCTCCTTTCGCATTTAATATCTATTATACTAATATCTTGTCCTAATAAACTAAACTGAAAGTGAGATTTGTGGTTTTTGTTTTGTTTTGCGTCGAGTTGCGTAGAGTTATTTGCAACGTAGACAGCGTTTGCCTCTCTGATTATTCTGTTCCATTCACGACGGCGTAGACCATGCGGTTCGTCAAGCTTTCATGGTGTATGTCGTCAAACAACTTCTCCAAGAACCTGGGATCCCATAGCGATCGTCTAGTGTCAACCATCCATCTTTCGAGGAGGAGGTGTTCGCTCCCTGGTAGATGTGGATTGCAGCTATGCGGATGGCTTCAACGTTTTGCTGATTTAGTCGGTTACGATGTTCACAACTCTTCTTACTCTCGTTCTGGGTGGAAGCCAATGTATGTACGACCAGTTGTAGTCCTATCTAGCGTCTTTCCGGACAAAGTTATGATGCACTCCTCGATTAATGGAATTTATAGGACCGTACGTAGCTGGTCTTTCCCAAAGAATCAAGGTGCTCCAGTTATTATCCGGCGGATTTTGTTCTGTAAGACTTGTAGTTTGTTTAGGTGGCACTTTGCCAGGCTGGACCGCGACGGGGTCCTATACGTCATAACTTAACGAAAAAAGGAAGTATAAAACAGTCTCAACCTTAAGTTTGAGTGAGCACATGAGCGATATTAATGCTAAGCGATACTTCTGTGGACATCACCTTCTGGTTTAAAGTAACGCCAAGGAAAAGGGTGAACGTACTTCATGCTAGCCTGAAGTCCCTCACGAAGATGTTGCCGCGGGGAAGTTTGTGTTTTTTTTTTGTGAATCGAATTGCTATGAATTTGCCCTCATTCATTTTGAATCTCTTCGACAGATTAGACATCCATAATAAAAACAGATGAGAAGAGATCGCCGGTCACTATGTGTTTTGGCTGGAGATCGAAAGTTTCAACTCTCAAATCTACGACCAGAGAGGTAAGAGAGGACAATTCGTGCAACTCGCGGATTGTACATAATTGTCTAGTTGCTGCATCTAAAGACTTTGCAATCCCCTAATAACATGTTAATGTTTAGTTAAGACATTGGTGTACATGTTAATATCTGCTGTGTTATCTTCACTTTGATTCACAAATTATTACGACAGCAGAAAGGAGATACCAACCAGCACCATCATAACATAGAAGTGTATACAAAGTAGTATGAATATTTTTTTTAGTAGCAGCTGAAACATATCATACAGAATAAACAGGCTACAATAAATATTTAAAATCTTATCTTATTATTATTAAGTACATTTAATTATTTACAAATATATACTGGCATATACATACCTTACACGTACTCGATGTTATCGTATCCACGTTACATGGTACCAACTATAAACCCACAATCGTAAACTCTAAATATGTGATATCCGTTATCGTATTTAGAGTTTGAGAGTCGCTATATATTAGCCAATTAATAATCCAAATACATCACCCTCCAATGCCCTACAGGTTATCGAATTAGCGAATATCGAAGAAACATTGTTAGAGAAATACAGTGGGTGTACATCCTACGCAATTCGGGTCGAGATAAAATCTTCGCAGTTTGTATTTCGGCGGTATAAGTAATTGCGTAAATGTATTTAAGATTAAAATTGAATGTTATAAGCCTACATTAAAATTAAAGATGTTTCCTGGAAATACTCCACGCTAGGCTTGAAACAATTACTGATTGAGGTAGTCCAAGGAGGTGGAAATAAATTTCAATAAAAGAAGCTGAATTTCCCTTTTAAAGTATGTTATTAAAACCCTCAATTAGAATATTTCTAGTGTAAATGTAATAATATTATAATAGCAAAATGTAGCTATAATACAAACTAAGTTGATGTACATTTATAAGATATTTTGAATCTAAATGAATCAATTATTAAATATTTTAATTAAATCATAATATGTACTAATAAAATGAATCAACAGAAGAAGACAACCAAAGCAGCCTGCCGGAATTATCCCTATCTAATCAACATCTTTCAAAAGGAAATGAAACGCTTGAAAGTTTTGCAAAGTTGGGAGGCTGATTGTGGAGACTTAATGGTCTTTCAAAAACATGAATCCTTCTCGGAACCTTATACATTTTTCATACAAAAATATGCGTCTCAAGTATTCATCGAGAACAACAGATTTTAGAACGACATACTCATCACCAGTCATCACCTTCATAAAACTCTACAATCATCGCAGCAGTGCTCTACAGCTTTACTCGATATTTGAAACTTGTGTGCAATTTCGGAAAGAGAAAGGAAAAGTTTCTATCAAAACATTTGGACAACAAGTAAACTAATACTGGAACCCTCAACATTAAAAACGTGGTATGTGTGTGAAGTTTAGATCAAACAAAAATCGAAAGAACTAACATATATGTATGTACGAGTATTTCTCTATAATGTCGGAAATTGAATCTACAACACAGAAACGGATACGATACTTTTTATAGGTCAGCAATTTCAATATCTCCTTGTCACAAAGGAAGCGAGTCTGTATTAATTTAGTCGGATTGCAACAAACGTACGTAATCTGCAAGCCGAGTCTTGGTCGTCACGTAATTAAATGGCTTTACAGATGTAGGAACGTGATTCGACCAACGCTACTAACGTGCAGCGTTTAATTTAATTGGACTTCTGGTAAAATGAAAACCTTTTTTCATTGAACTGTGAATTAGCCTCAGAATGCAGAATTAAGCTACAATAAATTAATTAAACTATCCCTTTCAAATCTCTCATTAATGTTTATAGATCATCATAAAAATGGCAGTTCTTACGCAACTTACTAAAGCATCAGTTGTGTTCAGGCAATGATTACATGCGATTAGAATCACTTAACAAAGTTTTTATTCTTGGGTACTCTCAAATCTCTGAGTTGCTAATTGAAGTTGCTACATAGTTACTTCGAATTGTAGAACCTAACGTACTTCAAAGCCCCAATAGATGTGCATTAAAATGTAAATGTAAATTAGTGATTTTAGAATTGGTCAAAATGTGGTCAACATTAAAAGCTTTACCAAATGAAGCAAGGTATCAATAATCAAAAGCAATCTTGTCTATTGGTAATTATATACATACAAAAAGTTTGCCAGTCCCTTTATCTTGTCTATTTTATAAACAAAATAAAAGTGTAACTGTATTTGCCCTAGAAACGCTTGATCCTTGCATTTTTTTTTATGTGCGGTGAGTGCTTAGTTGTAGTGACTCCGTAAGCGGTATCGCTTGTATAGCTATCACTGCAACTCTCACAGTGTAGTTTTGTGTGTGTAAATTGTATCGCCTTTTATAATGCCGCGCTGTTAATCACTTTGCTCCAACAGCTAATGGTAAGTCGACCCAGATTTCAACTCTCCGAAAAAACGACACCGTCTCTTTGGAGAATTGAAACCCGGCTCCCATAGTTCCACCACAACTATAATCAGCCGTCTAACCACTGCGGCTATCGACCTGGTTTTTAATTAATTATCTTTTTACAGACTTGTCCATATCCTTAGGAACAACAGCATATCTCATTGAAACATCTTACCATGCGAGTTATTAAAACACACGCTTAACTAAATTACTACATTTTATTGATTTCTTAAACTTTTTACTAAATTCCTGAATCGTTTTGGCATTCCAGACATTTTCTAGAGCCTTTCTATTTCGCAGATTGTTCGTTTAATTTTTACTTCGTTGTGCTTCATAAAACGCACAAAGCAAGATATTAATCGCTAAATTTTCATTTCCATTAAACCCATGTTCGTATACACATACATACATACATACCTATATATATTTACATGAAGTAAACTTTCCTCGTTACATAGAGACTATATATCATACATTATAATGTTCCTGTGTGTTAGGAACTAGGAAGAAATCATCTTTATTGATACATATATTTACATGTCTTATAACAGAAAATGATTTATCAAACTGAACAATTTACAACTTCTATTACCTCCCATTACATTCCAAATACCTACGCTACGACATCTTATTTTATGCAGCGCTCTACACGTTAAAATGTTAATTAAATCTTTCTCATGGCGCACTTGCTTCGCTATAATTAATTGGCATTTATTGTATTGCATGAAATATATTCATAATTTTCCAATTGACATTAATGTTCTATAATGGCAAACGTAGGTTATTTAAGCGTAAGTAAAATGCTAACTACGGATCTTTCCGATTAACTAAATGAATATGTATTTATGTTCAATCACGATAACTTTCCCTCAAATTAATGCAACATCATAACTATTACTCGTACAGTTTTCATTTCGCAGAATTTTTTTATATAATTAACAAAAAAATGTTTTTTTTTAACGAATGCCCTTTATTTCGCTGTAATGTCCTGTCAACAGCTATACAGGGTGGCCCACAGAAAGCAAACCAGATGAATTATCATTGTAACTATGATTTTTTGAAAAAAGAATGTCGAAAGACTCAACTTTGTTTCGCACATGTACGTTATAAACTTAACCTCCTAACTGTATCCCCCTCCGAGCGAGCCTACTCCTTCCCTTGTCATGATAGGGAACAAGAGTCGATTGATACCTCATTTGAAAGGCAATTCAATTATCTTTATAACAACACCATACTTGCTAGACTTCACTAGCCGTGAACAATACCGATGAACAATAACCGTGAGAAAAACATAAAATTTAATTCTTTTCTGCAAAAAGTTTTTGCATTTTGCATTAATTTTACATTACACTGAACTTTAAAAAAATGGCAAAGAAAGGAAGGTATCGAAGTGTGTGTCGGTGTGCATATAAACCAACGCCGAATATGGCAAAAAAATATACGAAGTGATCATTTTGAGGTTTGAGTTGATCACAATGATTTTTGAAGAAATATAATAATTGCAGCTTATTCTTTTATCCATCGTACATTATCTCATAATGTTCTGCTGCAAAAATTCGCCATTACAATAAACGTATCCTGTTTTATTGTAAAAGGTATTGGATATATTGGGTATATTGTCTTAAAAAGGCCGAAAACTTGCAATAAAACAGGAAGCTAACAGATAAGTGTTGATAGTATGATTCTGACATTAGGTATGTAAATCCCATGTGAACAATTCACTGAAGTAAATATAACCTATGTAGTTTTTAATAATCCGGAGACTTTTTGCTGCCAACCCATGACAATTAAAATGAATCACTTGGTACTCAAAAATGTAAGCGGTTGGGATTTAAACTTAGCCAAATATATAGGCTCATTGGCCCAAAACTAAAACTGTTCTTGCATAATACTATATTTGTATACAAATCCATTATGAAACCCATTTAGACTTATAGGATTCAACTCCGTGGATGAATTAGTAACTCCAACATTAACAAAGGTTCCAGTGCTGCTTGACATCATCGATGCACCTTACTACGTCCTCGCCGAATTGATTCAACGTGACCTCCTGGAATGCGTTAAGAAAACCATACACCGATCAGATGCAAACTATAGTTAAAAAAATATTAGGGCAACCTAATGTGAAGGCTAACGCGGTGTGGGCTAAAGCGACCACTGCCATCAGACCCAACCACAAGATCCAGAGAAGTTTAAATTTAAGATTTAGATACTTTTTAAAGAAAATTACTCATTAAACCGGTCATTCTCTTTTGTCATTACAAACGTTTATTGCCCACCAGTAGATCGAGGACCTCTCTTGAAGCTAAACAAATGAGAAACTTAAAGCTGTCTACAATTTCCGTAAATAATTTTTTGATATTTTCCATAATAGCAAATATTCTACTTAAAAATACTAATAAAATGGTAGCTATGACTCAGAGAGAATTGCAGAGATACGCAATTATTTCTCTGTAGTCCTACATTTTGTCTGACTGGACGTACCTTTTACTGGTTACAGGATGGTATAGAAGCTAACGATATTCAGATGAGTTAACTGCGGTATCACCTCCTAGATCCTTCTCACAGTTACACAGACCGGTGGCCTGTCTGGGTCTACATCTGTGGTTCCTGTCATGATGGGATTCGTAGATTTTCCAATCCTCTCTAAGGTTTCCGATGCAAGTTGAAACATATGCTATTGAAATATTGGCACTATTGAACGTCATTGTATAATAATCTTGGCATATTTGCCAAGTTCATTATATGCTATGCTGTACAATATAGGTAGCAATTTTTACTAAAAAAAAATTTCGTCTTAGAAATCATATATCCAATTTTACATAATCCTGCGAATGCTTATATGTGGTTTTTTTTAAATAAAATGCTTTGCAAATGACTAAATTAAAGTTTAAGAAACACCGTAGTCTCACATACCAATTCTTCAGTTTTTTATCGGAATCCTGCTCCAAATTTGAAAACTGTAACGATTTTTGACCTGCCAAAAGTTTAATGCAAAAGAGGTGAAATTTCATTCAATTTCTCTGATGATTTAACTCTGTCCTTAATAGACATTCTGTTCCAAAATATTGTATTGTAGAACTTATGAATGAAATTGTGGATTTGGTATACAGTATTTGCTACAAAAATTTCTGTAAAATCGTACTCATGCACTTCGCTTGATAAGCAAAATTTTGAAAGACGTCAAAAAATAAAACTAAACAAAATATACAACAAATTAAAATTTTATTGTTTATATATTGAACAAAAAAAATTATTTCAGAATTTCAACTTGTAAATTTTCTTCCAACTTTAATAATGGAGCCATCATCTATAAATTTAGACTAGATTGTCCTGTCTGTATGCTCTGGAACCTAAAAAGAATTTTATGTAAGTACTAGGCATTATTTCTTTTTTACTTTTCCAAATAGTTCAACTACGACAGTCACTATCTAAAATCAGTCTCTATTGTGCATACCTACACTATTCTAGTATAGTATAAAGTTTCTCTGTAGCTAATATGGATCCCCAGGTATACAACTGGTGCAAAACTTACCTCTTCTATCGTATGCATCTGCTACACTTCGTATTTACACACAGAAGGTTTACAAAATACCAATGCGAACTACTGTTACACGAAGCATACTATTATTTGCGTCGAATCCAGGTAGGTAATATTTGAATTCCCTTCGAGGTGTATCACCTGCGAGCATACGTATGACTTTCGCTAGGAAGCACCGCAGAAAGTTTGTTATTGTTACATCTGCGACGCGCTCTGTGTGGTATATTTACACAATAGATTGAAAATAACCAACATTTCTAAAATTTGTGTCGAAATGTCTAAGAGAAGTTATTCGAATAAACGAAGGAAGTCAAATCTTATTTCCGTTTTTCAATGATATGCTCGCCACTTGTCTCGAACGTTAATAAGAAATTTACGTAGAACTATGTATCTGTGTAAGTGCATACTTACATTAACTTATTGGAAACCCAAAACACTTTAAAATGTAATTAAATTAGTTGTTGTTTACTTGTATCCAACTACCACACTAGTAAAGTCTCTCTCAACTTTAAGCAAGTAATTTCTAAAGCAAACAACTAAACTAAATGTGTATCAGGAACCTCCTTTTACAGTTTACAACTATTCAAATACACTTTCTGAGGCAAATAATTACAAAGCAGTACTTACCAACTACTAAACATGAAGTTATTGCAAACTGGTAAGAACATCTTTCGCAGAAGTACGCCTAAAAAGTCTCATTAGAAGCATATATGTAGATTAAATTCTATAAAATTAGTACTTCATCCTGTTATAACTCATTGAAATAGTTTTACCAAACATAAAACTTATAGATTGTGTTAGTTTAATTTGATAAATAATAACCTTGTTTATTTTATAAAGATGATTTTGCGATAAGGACAAACAGAAATACTGGTTCTCCGTATTCAAAGCAACTATAATGCTTTGTCAACTTAATAAGTTACAATGTTTGTAATTAATACTCCATACCTATCAACTAGGGATAGTAACTCTACTCATCTGGACGAAAAGCATCTTTTATTAAGTAGCTTGTCCATCGATGTTGCGAAAAGCGCCATGAAAAAAAAATTATTGACAAAGATTGGAAAGGATACGGACAACATTTTAAAATCCTAAGGATAAAAGAAATCACAACCGTATAGAAGGACAAGTAACACAACTGTTTTAAAAAAGCCTCTAGGAGATCACATTAGGAAATCACATAAAAAAAACAATGCTAATTGAACCAATACAGATTGAGAGATAGTCAAAATTTGTGTTCTAAACGAAGTTTCCCATTTCACTCATCAGATAGAACAATTAATGATCTATCTTGTAAACAAAATCATTGACTATGATTTAGTTATCCACCAAGTACTTAAAATCTATATCACAAAGTATTAGGGTGACAAAACAAGGATTTCCTGGCCAGAAAAGTAGGACTGAAAGTAGGACTAGAAATGTATTTACCTAAAGTAGAAAAATTTTATAATTTGAATAAAATTGTACTCCTAATAAATAATTACTTTCTAAAAATTACAACAAAAGGCTTTAAAGGGGTGAAAGCAGAGTACCAAGTGACCTTCCAATTGCGAATGGTGTGGATCCTCTCCTCGATGACGGAGAAGCAATGGCGTATCCTAGTAATCCTTGCAAACAACGCAATGATGCGGGTATTTTACTGTTTTCTGTCGGTGCCAGAAAAAAATTTACTATTATTTCTCCAACATTCTTAGCGAAGCTACCTTTAAATTTTCTGTTATACATAGCGATCAACAGCTTCTCGATGGGGCTCAACGCACAGGTTTTGAGATATGTTTGTATGTTTGTCGAAAGTAATTTTAAACTCACACACAACATTCAGCGATGATCTATGAGAAATATATTTCACACGGAAATATTTTACGCAAAGAGAACATGTAATCTGTGCCGGCTTGATACGATCTATCAAATACAACTACTTTTACAAGACGTTTTGGAGAAAAATATGAAAGTAATTTTACCACTAGCTGGGTAGTACTAGCTGGGTCGTAGGGGTTGGGTAGATATTCTGCGGAGGACAACGCAGTTTTCTACAGATCACCCACTTGAATCGTCCAACGTATAGAGGGTGGCTTAACTATCAACATTAATCGACCAGCGATAGGCCTAAGATATTTCAGGCTGACAACAGAATTTCGTCCAACGCCTGAGAAACGGGTTTTATGAACCGTCAATAGAATCTAAACCGATGCTCTTAAACTCCTAACTTTAACCCAGCCAGCGTATAGAACAGGATCGTTTGCTGGAGTGATATGACTTTATCGCCTCGAGAATTGATGACGTTCTGTTATGAAATTTTACTCGCTATATTGTTACAAATACAGGGTGTCCCAGCTGACGCGGTTTCTTTGATAATTTGTTTATTGTACAGTATAGAAAAAAAGTTTCAAATAAAAGTTGTCCCTATTTAAACGATGCATAGCTAGAAAATAGTTTCAAATATACAGGGTCTCCCAATTATAGAAACAGCGTATATAACTTTATTATTTTAAATGGATCACCCTATATATTATATTTTTTTAGATGACAGTAACAGAAGAAATATAAATTTTTCTCTAAAACGGTTGAAGATAAATGGGTACATTCTTATATAAAAAGAAAGAGAATTTAATTTTACATCCAACCCTCTAAATAGATATGGAGTGTCACACTAAAAAAAAACACAGAGTTATTGGCATTTAAATGTTTCCAAATGTTGGCGCCAGTAACTGTATGTCAACAAAAGGATCCGTACATGTTAATATTGGAAACAGTAAAACAATTCAAGACGTATTAACCAAAATTTTCTTTCTTTTTTTAGTTTTGATCCTACAGCTCATTAATGAGAGCGCTGCAATTGCAAAATTTTTGATAAAATATTTAATTTCTCGAAAAGAAGAGCACGTAGATCTAGGAAGGTCTTAATAAAAGTCACTTAAAATATCATGTAGAATCTAAAAAATATACAATCTATAAGGTAATCCATTTAAAATAATAAAGTTACATACGCTTTCTCTATAATTGGGACACCCTGTATATTTGAAAATATTTTCTAGCTATACGTCGTTTAAATAGGGATAACTTTTATTTGAAACTTTTTCTCTATACTGTAAAATAAACAAATTATCAAAGAAACCGCGTCAGCTGCGACACTCTCTATATCCACACTCAAAAGTAGCAATACAACAGCTACAATACATCAAACTAAATAGTTTCAGCAACACTACATATAACAACGCAAGTAATCTTATTCTCGCACATCATCGTAGTATATTTGTCCAGCTTTTCTTTATTCAAATTGTTGTAGACTTTGTATTTTGGATCACATAATAAATAAATATCCATTAATCCGAGTAAGGTTATCTAAACACATACTCAGGTAAGAAGCACTGGGAGATCTTACAATTAATTAATCATTTGCTCTCATTAAGTCAGATTGACAGATCTGCTGGCAGATCTATGCTGAAATTGTAATTTCTGTTTTTTATGCTAAAATAGACGAGTACTGCACTCGTCTAGACGCAACGTGCCGTTTACATAATGGCGGCCCGTCATTGTCTGTTCTACATTTACCCGTCGCAAATCGCTGTGTATACAATTTAGTTTGGAAATTAATGGAATACGTTGCAACGCAAGTGTTCATGTTCAAGTTCGGTGGCCATGCAGTCTTTAAGAAAAACTGGAGAATTTAGAACAAGATAGAGCTGTTCCATATGATATTGCAATAAACTCAGATTTCCGAAATAGATATTTTGATCAAAGGCTCACAGCTCGTTCCCAAAATATTTCCGCTGTTTTTAGCTTTCACTAATTAGAAAATTAGTTTAGATAACACAACTTGAAGATGTAGATAATGTACCAAATTGAATAATTAATGCTTGCCAATAAATACAGACCAACTAAGTATTAAATGCAGTTATTGCTGTAGGAGAGAGATGAAAACTATGCAGTTATTAGAATCATTTCGAGTTCAAACCATATTTATAGACAAATGTTGCTATTTTTTATTTAGATAGGACATAACATAGGTAGGGAAATAGAAAACATTCTGATTTTTTAACTTAAAAAAAGATAACTTGCAACAGTGTGTATAGTATTACAGGTATTAAAAATGAAGACCTTATAACGCTTGGACGAACACCCGAGGTATAAACATTTTATATAGTGTTGTTTATCATAATGATAGAATAGGTATGTATGGCATCATAAAATTTTGCGCTAATTGCTAATTGCAGTTTGTAACGTTAAGAAACATTTTTATGTATAATCCTACTTATGCAATTTATAGTACACTATGAAAAAATACGAAACGGTTTTTGACAATAAAGAATTGAATGCGCGTTGTATTTGCGTTAATAAATGTCGAGAAAGTGATGATTTGTAACTAACAATAAGGAATATAACCAACCTATCGTCCACTAATTTATTCATATAACTTTTTTTATAACCGAGATGCATAAAAGGAACATAAAAAATCCACAATAGCCCCAGAGTTGAGTGTAATTAAAAATTTGATATCACGCATGCCTTGAGTGCCTCTATGCTGTAGTAACGGGAACTATTTTATACCCGGCGAACTCATTCAAGTTTATAGTTTACGCGGATGGCGTCCATTCTAATTCGTTTTTCTTTCTTTTCGTCACCATCACCTTTTCTCTCGCGCAATTTTTAATTAAAAACTTCGCCGCGTTCTACCAGCTACCTTCATTCTTCTAGTTAGACCGACTTTTGCCTTCCTCTACATCTCAGTTCACCTGGTCTTCGTGGCCCCTTTTGCCTCGTTTTAATTATTAAGAACTAAAAACCCTCTTCGGAGAGTGCAACGTAGTGTATTTATATAGAGTTTCGAACTCTGGTTCCTTTTTTACTCGCTTCGCTGAAATGCGAATATATTACACGGTAAATTTACGCTATTAATATTTAAAACAAGCCAGCCACACCACTCATACCGTCGGTAGTCATTCCGAAGTATAATAATTATTCAGTCGCTAATCATTTCAATTTACGGAAGCGCTGAAGGAGTTATGCGAGTTTCCAACCAACTCGAGAGATTATTAGACGGCAAGCGGAAAAAACATTAAATAATTTTAGCACCACCCATAATTTAAGTACATATACATCTTGCAGTGTTGCAATTATGATTATACATAAACTGACTACCTGTAGATATGAAATATTACAAAATACAATTTTAGCATAATTTTAATATTGAATAATTTTATATGTATACTGGTAATGAAAATTTTTTAGCCCATTATAGAAGCCAACAAAAATATGTTGAAAGTCACCATATATTATTCAACATGCTCTCCTCCTAATTAAGTACATTTACTACAACGAATTTTCAACGCCTCTAGATCTTTCAAAAAGAAATTTTTATTTTATTTTGCAAACCAGGTCAACTTCTATCACCTATTCGTTAGAAAAAAATTTATACCACCTTTTAAACGTTTTTTTCAGTTGAGGAAAAACAAGATAGTGGGTCGGAGATAAATCTGGTGAATAAGGAGGGTGTTAAAGTAATTCTAACTATAAATCACAAACTGTTTGCATAGCAACATGCGGTCTGTGTGCAGGGGCATTATCCTGCCAAACAAAACATTTTTGGACAACTTCTCGCATCTTCTCTCCGTAATTTTTTAACGTCTAATATTTCTCCCTTATTGCTCCACCCTTGTCCAGTAAATCAATCATAGTTACGCCGTGGCAATCCCAAAAAACTGAAGCAAAAACTTTTCCCGCAGATTTTTGAACACCAAATTTTTTAGGCTTTCAAAAAACTAGATTGTCTCCATTCCATCAATTATTTTTTTATTTCTGAGTCATAGAACTGAACCTAAGCTTCGTCCATAGTAGCAATACAGCTTAAAAAGTTGGTATCATTTTCAAACCCAACACAGATCGAACGTGATCTTTTCACCATTGCACGCTTCTGGTCAACATTAAGATACTCAAATTCCAAAATTAGAACACTGGGCATGAATGACATCACCAATTTTTGTAAGAAAAAAATTTATTCAGATACGCATATTTATTTACACATATCCTTAAATAGATTATCAGAACTTCATATAACTAAAAACAAACAAAAAATTACAGAAATATTTTTTAAATTCTTTAAAAAAATAATTACTTCATTCTATTTTTTATCAAAGAGAATAAAGCAGTGTTCGTGTAAGTTCAGATTACACTTCGAACACATCTTGATTGTATTTTTTTACAATATGCACACCGATTTTGCTTGGGTGCTGAGTCTAGCCAGTGCCCAGTGTGATCAAATCTTACTTAATCTAAAACTCTTGCTGACAATGCTTTTGGTGTTGATGGAAGTCCCCCTTTTTGTGGTGGCTACCTATACTTTTGAAAATATGCTTGAACAACCTGACGTCTATAAGCTAAATAATCCATTTTTTTCCATGTCCTCTTCTATATAGCTGCCATCCATTATGAAATGATACATCTAGACAAAAAGCAATCATAGGCCACCACCATTTTTTTGACCTTATACCAACTCGATAATTATCAATATTCTGTTGCATTCGATTCACGCCGCCCGTAAATTTGTTGTACTGGAAAACTACCAATAGCTGACTTATCTGCATTTTCTTTTTCTCTGACGATATCCACCCATCTACTATTTTTTCTGGACACGTACTATCGCAATTACTGTTACATCATTTTTTACATCACTGCAAAACTCATAATACCCTCTATTTTTTTTCTCCATTGACTTAGCATCGGGAATGGTACATTTTTCAATTCGATTGTATTTTGTTGTCCCAGTATATCCGATTATATTTTGTATTAGTCTGTGCACCAACTTTAGAGACGAAAAAAAACGGTCCCCATAAATTTTAAAAGGTAAAGTTTTTGGTAACTTTGACACTAAACTTAACACCGCCGATCCGCCTACACCAAGAGCAGTCTTATCTTCTTTTTTCAGAGCTCCTTGATAGGTTCAAAGCTCATTAGATATCCAAGTGGTTCATTCATGCACCACATCTTCTATGCATAACGTACGGGTTTTTCTTCTAAGAATTGTTTGGTGCCATGGTGACCAAAGTATGGAACCATACTCTCATCAACGCTAAGTTGCTCACGGTTCTCAACAAAACATAAGAATCTTTTGTTTAACATTTCTATTAGGGGTTTTACCTTTGCAAATTTGTCATCCTTTGGCCAGTTGTCATAGATTTGCAACAGGTTAACAAGCACGTTTATTGCCGACATATGCTCTCTCTCCTAGCCAGTAGTCAAAACGCTGTTCTAAAACTTACAGGAATCTGTAAGAAGTAGATGAAATTTAATGTTCCATTTCTGGAACAGTGGGCAATAACGGGTTATAAGTAATAGAAATATAGGATTTTGCAGAACAACGACTATCAAGAAGCTTCATTTCTAATTTCATTGCAATCACATTTAGCATGTTAGTTTCCTAGTATATCCTAGAATAACGTACGATACAGGTATCAGTGGAAATGTAATCAGTGGAAATGTAATCAGGTTCTAAGTAACCTAATGACCTCTATAATCATTTTAGAAAAAAGGTTTCAGCATTTCAAAATCTTTTTATCGTAAAGCCTTCTTGATTTTGAGGTTTCCTGATTTGTGAACTAGGCTTGTGGCATTTAGAATTTCTTGAAATTACATGTTTGCAGACCTTCCTTGTGGCTTGCTTTATAAACTCTCCGCACAGAGGGACAGAAAATTCTATTCCGGCAATAACCAACTCATCATCTTATTCAAGGATCAACAAACCGAATTTCAAGGCTTTATTCAAAAGGCTAATAAAGATGGTTCATGAAGTAAAGTTCATGAAGTAAAGTTCATTACCAAAGATTTGTATAAAACAACAAGGTAATGCCAAAGTTTACCGTCCCAAACACCTAGAATTTTTTTTCGTTTTTTCTTTATTCAAATTTCATTCTAATCATCATAGAAGTATTTTATTCAGTCTTGACACTCATGACTCACACTCAAACTCTTTGCACCAATTTCGAATTGTAAAAAGTATAAATTTTCCAGTCTTGTCTTGTTTTACTACTATAAATTTTTGAAATGAATAATGAAACAAAATTACTGATTGCCAGTTAGGAGAGGCTGGCAGCTTCTTTGAGCCTCGTCACCTCCAAACGTTTTTGTTATTGATTAATTTCATCCAAAATATGCTGTGCAACTCTTCTGGGTTCTTATTTAAACCCCAGCTCCTTCTTCCGAACTATTGCGCTACTAAATGACAGCTAACAGCGAAATTTCATCTTTTTCATGTAATTCAAAAGTCGGATTAGTTATAGGTACAACAAAGACATTAATCGAAACTGTTTAAAAGTATATTAAAATAGCAACAATGGCAGCACTATGTGTCAGTCGATTCTAATCTGTATTCCCACAATATTTGTACCACTCGCATTTCATCCAGCAAATATATTAAGCCATTTTTTCTTATTCTCGCAAAGAATCTAATAAATTCCATACGTGCTATATTTGCGTCATGTAAGGGCAAGACGAACAGAGAAGACCCGCAAGATAAATAATCAAAATAAAGCGGGGAAAATTCACGTTGTATGTGCACATATATCCTTAGATAGAGGGCGTTGTACTATTCTGCGCACGTTTCGAATTACAATAAATTTCACTTTAACAGTTGTAATAGTTTATTTCGCGTGTTAATATCTCGCAGGGTAGCGAAGAACTATGGCAGCGCCCTCTAGATCGTAGAGGACGACATTTCGCCGCGCAACCAGTTCGAGAACAGATAGAATTTCAAACAAAAGCCGCATAATAGCGCTTAAAATTATGTACGGGTAATTTATTTCGGACGGAAAGTTCGTAGTACTGCACCATCATCGAACGGAGAAATGCAGATAAGACGGGTAAAGGGTAAGGAAATAGTGAACGACGATTATACGAAAGGAGGATACACTTCCGACTACAAGTTTGATCGTACAATCAAACGAAAAAGCATTATAATAAAATTTGCTAAATTGAATCTTGCTATTAGAAACTGGCGATACACTATAAACCTTAAGAACATCAACTTAACAGTCAAGATTGCTCGCGTTTAAAGACGTTAAAGCGAGTTCCATTGCAAGAATGGCCATTACCATCACCATTGTGCTGTTACTGCCGAAGGGTGAACCTTACCCATTTTCAATCCTCTTCTCAATCTGCTTTTACCTTTTATCTTTTCAACTTAATGGTTTTGAGAGGTCTTAGCATATCATTTCTGGATCAGATCTTCGGTTTCGGCTTTAATTTAATTCTTATTAATGTCCCTTTTATGATCGTACTTTTCTTACATTAATTGCATGCATCGAACCAGTACCAAATATTGAGAATCTGTAATTGTATATCTATCTAGTTTTCATCAGTTATTTCCTTCATAACTTAGATGATTCCTATTCTTGAAAAATTTCGCAATAATTTCTTTTGCGTTTTATTGTTCATCAATCCAAAATTTAATGTATTTAATATAACTTAAAGACAACAGAGTGATTTTAGAATTATTGATCTAAGTTCCTCAAAAAAAAGAAGAAGCAATGAACTTAATTTAATCCACATATACCACAATACTGGAGATCAAAACTCTTGAAAGTATAAATGTGATTCCGGGTATTGTTAGATACGATACTGAATTGTAAAGAAGGTTCTATTTCTGACTCTACTTTTTGGGTATTCTTGAACTTCTTAGGAAGAGCCAATGTAGTTGGTTTCCAAGTATTTTCCGGTGAAGAAATCTGATATAATAGACCTTCACAAATTCCTGAGACACACAAAGTACTATATGGTGAAAGCCGATAGAGATGGTCTCATCAGAGCTATATATAGTTACTATTGATGGAGACAAGCGATGTAGTTGGCTTATTGTCAGAATAAGTTGTCCAACACACCTCTGACTAAAAGAAATTAACATTGCAAGATAGGTAAAATTATTATTCACTGGTATTCTTATGCGTCTTAGGGCTTGGAATTCAGATTTTCAGCTGCTTATTGATCCGTTCTACCTAACATTAGTCCAACATTAAAAGCTCCATATCTTTCAGCGCTAGAGTTTTCCTTCTGTTACCTCTTTCCTTCTTTTTTTAACAAATCTTCGTCAGTTTTATTCTGATTAAATTCATTTTTTTCTAGGCTAGTTTTATTTATACCCTTTTATTCGTTCCTCTGATCGATTGGCTGTTTCTATGTCATCTACCATCAATTCTCAGTAAATGTTTATACGGAGTCTTCCAATAAGAGGTTTCATTTTGATATGTAAAAAAAACTTGTATCTTTAAGCGAAATTATCGGATGCCATTAATAATGGAAAACAATATCACCCAAATGGCCGCCACGGCTACGCCTGCATTACCATATTCTCTTCATGAAATTTTCCATCACCAATTCGCACATTTGCAGCTGTATGTCATCGATAACGTTACGAATTCCATCTTTAAGGTCTTGAATTGATTGTGAATCATTGGTCATCTTTCACGTAGCCCCAATGAAAAAAGTCTAAAGGTGTTAGATCACAAGATCTCGGTGGCCAATTGTGATCGCCTCTTCGAGGTATCATTACTTGTGTGGCACGTAGTGCCGTCTTACTGTAAATAAACGTCGTCCATATCAATATCTTCCAATTCCGATCATACAAAATCATTAATCATCGTTCGATAGCGCAATTCATTCACCCTAACACTTTTTCAGCCTGATTTCCGAAAAAAGTAAGGTCCAGTTACCCCGCCAGACCAAAAACCGCACGAAATGGTCACACGTTGATGATGAAGAGGCTTTTCAACAATCATTCTCGGGTTATCTGAGCCCCAAATGCGACAATTCTGCTTGTTTACGTAGCCTCCGATGTGAAAATGGGTCTCATCACTCAAGATGATTATTCAATAAAATTCCGAATCAGTTTGATTCATTATAAGAACCCAATCAGCAAAGACACGACGTTGTTGATGGTCGATAGGCGTAAGTTGTTGTGTCAACTGAACTTTAAAAGCCTTAAGACCTAACTCTTTATGCAAAATACGGTGCAATGTCGATGATTGGCGAGAAATTAACAAACCTGGGTTCTCCTCGACACTATGGACTACAACAGCAATATTCTCATTTATTTTTGAGCGACGTGCACGAGTTTGATTCCTCACATCACTAACTTGTCCCAACAGCTCAAATTTTTCTACCAGTTTCACAATTGCTGGCCGAGAAAGTGCTTCACGACGACCGAAAATACTTTAGTTTTGCGAATCGTGACCCCAAAATTTTCACCATTTTTGTAGTGAATTTTAATAATTTCAATGCGTTGTTGAAGCATATATCGTTCCATTTTTATCAATGGCGTAATTTTTACTTTCATCTGTCAAGTAGTTGTGTCATGACAACTGTTAAAATGACGAGCTTTTGAAAATGAAACGTCTTATTGGAGGACTATATATTGTCACTCTCTTTAGACTCTTATATGGTTATTGTTTAATCTTAATTTCCAATATTATTGATTATCATTTCTTTGCTTGCTCAGTTGATGTTTGTTTGCATTCTTCGTCTACGAAAGAAATTTTCATGTCTTGGCAATATTAATATAATATCGCCTATACGTCACAATATATTTTGGTACACATATTTTGACCCCAAAACATGTCTCTTCATCCAATAGATGTTTGTTTTGTTTTATCATTGTTACTTAGGAACTTAATCTACCTTTTGACTAATTTCTTGGTTCAAATAACTCTAGTCTTTGTCTATTTAATTGGATCGCTGCTTCATTAGTTCGTTATTGACTTTTGGTATTTCTAACTACCAGATTCAAATACTGTTTTTAAATTTCACCTTGAAGTTAATGATTTGCACATCCTAAACGCTGCCTGTAATTTATTGTTGTTAATATATATTAATTAATCTTTTTATAACTAAGAGGCAGATGGCACAATAACAATCACATTCTATGAGCTATCCTGTTTTATAAATTGGGAGAATGATGTTCTTTGCTGAATTATTAAATATTGTGCATCAACGTTTTCTCCTCTACAGCCATCAATTCTAGAAATTCTGAATATATATTATTTACCACCCTCTTATACTTTTCCTATTTTTATAGTCGAAAGTGCCTCTTCTGAGTTTTTTTTTTTAATTATTTTGTCTACTACAGTTTTTCTTTCTTTTTTTCCACCACTCTTTTCTTTAAATCTACCGATGTCCCATTACATTTTTCTGCATATTCGATTCTGTCTTTATTATGTTGTTTATTGTTCTTTAGTTTGTTGTCATTTCTATTGAATCATTTACACATTATTCCTAACTACCTTATTTGCCTTTTCAGTTGACTACTGAGCGTTTTTAATTTAGCTGCATAAATCTGTTTACTTCTGGATTGGTTGCACCAAATATTTGCTGTTATGCAAGTTTCATGTACATCACCATATCTATATTTTTGTTGGAGTAATTTGAATAGTAGTTTAAAAGAAATTAATTTTGACGATTTTAGAGATTTCTCAGGACGATTCTGCGGACGAACAGAAATTTATTTATTATTCTTTCCCAAATTTTTTTGTGTAACCATATCCTTCGCAGACATTTGCTATCCTTCATCAATATTTCACACATATTTTATTGTTTGCTTATTTTTACGTCAAAGCTACTCAAATTTCCGATTTGTTCAGGCTTAACATATTTTTTCTTTCTCTAGTATAATGTAATTTATTCCATGATACAATATGAATAATTCAATATTATTATAATTATTAGTATATTTTCAATCAATCGTCTCATCTATATCGTATTTCGTACACACATCCACTACCTGTACAAAACCCAAATCAAATTTGCGAAACATGGTACACACAATAAGAGCCATCGACATTTTTATTTAACCTATCACCGGAATCGTTCGAAATCTCCAAGGAAGCGTTCATATTTTCTTCTTAAAGTTATTTCGAGCGAAAGAAGAGAATAATCATATTCAAATGTAATTAGTTCTGATTGTGGTGCCAAGTGAATTTTAATCAACTTAGCCTGCCGAGAAGTGAAGTCCGTAGAAAAGAGGCGACTTCCAGTTCGAAACATAACGATCTTTCCCATTCCGGGCTTTTGACTCTTCTTCCGTATCCTGCCCGCCCGCTACTTCTTGCGTTCTGTTGCCTTCTCTCGTAATTAACCGAGAGAAAATTATGAAAAATCTTTAACTTTGGCCTCCGACAAATTGTAGCCGCCACCTCCGCCATCGCAACCGCTGCGGAATTTTGGGGTTACTGAAGACGAAGTTTTCGCAAACAATTCTACTTCTTTCCAGGACGAAGGATTTAATTGGTTCAGCCCTCTTTCGGTTTAATGAGATTTGGAATAGGAGGATGGGATGGAGATGCTATAGCATCAAATAAATTCTGCTCCTTTTATTTAACGATCTAATGATTTCTTTAATAGAGTAAGATTTCTGCGGAGAGAAGTTTCGTCAAGTTTTGCAGTTAACGCAGGAATGAGTTTAACTGTTAACAGAAGATGCTAGGTAACTGCTTGATCTCAGAAGAGAAAGTGAAAGAATAAGGTCTGAACTCTATAATTTATATGAAGTATGAAACTCGCGGATATATCTCTTTTTATGTTTTGAGAATGAATTTATCTACCTTCTTAATTTTAGAAAAATTACTGTTATTAATTCGAATTGAAACTTATTAAATGTAAGGTTGCATTTTGTAATGAACCTACTTTAAGAACAATCTTGTCAATTACAATAGTAATGAAAACAATGAAATCGCTAAAAATGCTTAGATATCATCGACACTAGTTTGTAGCTGCTACAGGGGCACCAATTTTGATCGTAAAAAAATTGTGGAACTATTAAACCTGGCAAGAAGAAGACTGACAATATAAGTCTTCTTCTTGCCAGGTTTATAAAGATCAAACGCTTCCATGAAACCGTTCAGTCTAAGTATGTAAGTATGTTAGAAAGAGATTTTATGGCACAGCATTTAGAGTGTCAACAACGAAGTGTCAATTTTGATTGAAAAAAGAAAAAACAAAAAAATAGCAATGGCCTTCTATAAAGAGAACTTATAATTCAAAAGGGCAACCTTCATCTATCCATTGAAGAACACATACAACCTTGAAAACTCCATTCTGAAGATCAAGCTCATGTTCATGTTTTAATTAGCACCTCTGCAGCAAAATTTTTAAGGATTTAAATACATTTTTCGACACGAACAAAATTGACTGGGTGAAATGTGTGCCAACTCAGAGCCATATTCGGACATATAATTCATCAGAAAACGTTGCTAGACCATCATAACTTTTTAATGCACACTGAAGTAAGTTAACTCTTGAAGCCAAAAACATTAATACCAGCCAATACCTTTGACCACCTCACTGTTAAAAGCATCAAATTGCAATAAACTAAAAGAAATGACAACTATCTTAAAATTGTAATTATGGAAAAAAACAAGTTGAGTTGCAGAACCTTTCCAAAACCTGTCAGAGTGTTTATAAATACTACAAAAGACCCTATCAAAAGCTCGTTTGATAATGCTTCGAGGTGAAAGAAAGCAGAAATTTTCATTGGTATAGTTACAAGTGAAGGACTTAAAATTGCATTCAAGGAGAGAAATCTGGATGACCTTTGGGCTTACGTTGTCAGTAAACTTTTTATGCCAGCAAACAAAACTTCGTAGATTTTAATTTCATTTCCAATCACATATTTTCACATCATTATTCCAGCTGCCAAAAACTACTGGACAGTTCTATATTAATTCATCCTACACCTATCTAGTATGATTTTATAGATATTCGATGCAATTTCAAATTTCATAAAATATTTAATATGAAAACAACAAAACCTGACTTCGGTTGTGTCACCACTTCCGCTCACCCATACCTACCTGTATAAAAAATTAAGTGGGAATACGAACCAGTTTCTCATTTAGCAGCCAAAGAAGGAACACACTTATGTACTTATGTATTTCAGAAGAAAATAGAAACAAAGTCAGGTAGACTAACTACATAATAGCAACACAATCGATAATTGAAACAAAGTGACAATACATGAAAATAGCCTGCAGCGCCTAAAATCAAAATTAACAACAAAATGAAAGGGTGCCTAAGGATATCAAACGACTCTGTGTAATTCATTATACATATACATACGTTGAAAATATCTCATCAATGAACGAACAAATACAAATATTACAGGAAACAAAATTATCGATGAGATATTATTCATTTATTCATCTGAAAGTACTGCTGATGCTTTCATTTGTTTAAAGCGCGGATTTCATTTCCACCCTTATTTTAATTCCATATTTTCAATAACAAAATTTAATTTGAAAATTCTATTTTAATAAATTCATAATCACCAACCTCTGTCTATTTATTTCAAAACAAAATTAATTAAAATAGATTTTTCGAGAATAATTCAATTCCGAACACTGTAAAAATAGGCGAAAAAGCGCCTAAACTGCGGCAACCCTTATTGAAGTACTGAATAGTTGGATATATATCGTGCAGAAGAACATACGAACTGAGAATATTTTGATACTTCTTTTACAACCTATATGTGAGTAAACAACCTCATCACTTTCAATTATTGATACATTAGTAATGGCTAGATATATATGTATATATATATCGAAAACAATAATTGTCCTCTCATAACCCGAAAATGTACGAATATAACATCAATTTCTATTAAAGTATCATTGCAGCGTTTCCCATTTTCATAAATTAAACGTGTGGATAGTGCACTAACGCGCATTAGCGTCCATAATTTAATAATTAAATTCAAAAATTTTCACATTATGAACCTTTAGTGCTGCATAGAATAGCGACCAGGTAATATAACGTTTTTGATCGATCGGAATATTTTATTTTAAATAATAAATCAGGTTATTCATTTCGCATATGCGTGCATGTATCCTCCATTCATTGTAAATTTGAAATGACACAAATATGTTTTGTTAGTTATATTAAATGAAAGGAATGTGAAATGCTATTGCAGCCGTATTATCGTAAATAATAATAACTTTCATGTTTCAGCTGGTCTAAACCAGTCGCCCCCAGGTTTTTTATATTACAACATATATGTACATAGAGAGTTTAATATCGAAATTAATTCTACTTTAAGCAAAAATTAGTGAGATTTACACCAATACACCCTTCAACAATTAGAAGAAACAGAAACAAAAGGAAATAAATTGGTGTTCTGAAGGTACTCCGAACTCATAGAAACAAAAATACCAGATTACTAACTTCTAAAATTATCAGAAATGTATTGAACGAGATAGTGATTGCGGCAAATGTTTGCTACAGCTTATAAACCATTATGATTTGCTTTAATATTCATTCACAACTTCATCAAACACATGAATAGCTATTAGATCGAACCTCAACCAACACTTTTATTTCATTATAACCTGTAGTTTAAATCCGCTTAGCAGATTCCAGATACCATTTATTGGAAAAATTCTATACAAAAACCAAAAAAATGCCTATAATAGGCGTTCATGGTATATTGTTGGAATACACCCTGCGAATGAATGCAATGAAAATAGATCAAGCATTAGAAGCGGACCACGTGGTTTCGACCTTCTAGGTATCGTCAGCGCAGCTAATTTTATCGCCCTTCACATCATAACTTTCACTGTATAACATCTCCGACAATGAACTAATTCCAACCCAATGCCCTCTAGTGGACGGGGTGGAAAACAGCACACTGCACGGCACTACACAACACTACTCAGTACAGCAGATACTGATCTAGCTCGCACAATTCATGGATTGTCATCCCCGCTAGATGTCTCGATCTGCCAAGCAGTCAATGGTCAATTCCATACACGGCTTACCATGACGTAACATATGAAAACGTCGAGAAATGTCAAAATGTAAAAACTAAAAAAATAGATTATGGTCAAAACTTCATTGTAGTGAACAACAGTTGTAAAAGCCTCTAAGAAGCCTCTTTTAAGACTGTTTATTATTATTGATTATACTTACCACTTGCTTTAGGATTTGGATAGCATAGAGCCTTAAACAGCAATCGGTTTTCATCTTTATTTCAGTAGTTTTAATCATTTTTTCTACTGCTGTTTGCTGATCTCAAATGCCTTCCATCGTTTGTCATTTTTTTCTAGTCCATTGCAAATTTCACTAGATAGCCAGCATTATTTGCCTGAGGGCTAGTATCTTAATCTTCATCGTCATTCTTGCCACTTTCTGTAAACCGTTCCAAATCTGTTTTGCTGTCAGTTTTTACTTCATAACATAGCTTGTATATTTCTTGAACTTAATCCTGACCTTGATTATGTTACAAAAGACGCTATATATAAAGTGATTTGAACACCCTACAATCCAATCTAAATTACCACTGTCACCCAATTGTGCGCGTAATATATAACGCTCAATTATCTCCCATGTAGATAAAAGTTCTTTAACTATGTCAACAGCAACATTGACGCCCAATCATGTTTGGAAAAATATGAGATGCCAAACCCTAAATTACTTTTAGTAATTCTAATAAAGTTTCAGCATTTTTATCTTCAAAGAACGAATGGAACAAAATTTTGTCTTGATAGTTTTGATAAACCTTTCTTACTAGGGAATGAATTGATAATCGGGTAAATCAACTTCACATTTATATGTTTCGACATAAATACTTTTTTTTCTTGCTTGTTACCTCGAGTGGCGTGGTAGTATTGACAAAAATGTGCGAAAATATAGTTTGTTAGGCATACTTCGGAATGCAACTAGGCTATTCCAGCAAATTGTTGATTTGCACATTTGCCAATCCGTCGCTGAATTATCTCTTTTGCACGATGAAGAGCGGACGCATTGACAAGAGAAAGGATACATTTCACATATAATAACGAACTGAACCGTATATCCATCGAACTATATCACCTACATTTGGAAGTGAGTGAGATACTAGATGAAGAGCTATGGAGAACAGTTGACAGAATCAGTTATGCAGATTCACAATACACAACAACGGAGAAACACAAGAACAAGTTCGACAAACTCTAACACTAAGAAGCCAAATATACAACCAGAAATAGATATACACAAAGCAATAAAGTCAACTAATCTTACAGAGGAACAAAAGAAAGTCGTAGCAAAGGGATTGAACTTCGCAGTTGCTCCCGCCAAGATACGCTAGGAAGAAATTATCACCCAAGTTGAATCTGCATAAAAAATCTACCGACTGAAGAGTCAGAAGAAATCAGATATGAGACGCGCCAAATATTACAAAAAGCCAAACTACCGTCAAAGAATACCATTAAAGGTGAAGAGAAAGTAAGAACAAAAATTTGATCGTGGTACGAGCTGATGAAGGAAACACAACTGTAGTAATGGACAGAGAAGATTACAACTAGAAAATACGTACACTTCTGATGTTCGGCCACTACAACAAACTAAACAGGGTTCCTACTAGCAAGATCGAGAGACAAATCAGCAAAGCCATCAAGGATCCATCTGTACCCTAAGAAGAACATTAACACCACCATAAAAATTGAGAATAATGGTACCTTAGCTTTTCTCAAAGTATTAGTGAAACACGTCGACAGCAACTAACATACTGACCACTATCTACACACTGCGTTCCAACATCACTCGCAACAAAAGAGCTCTCTTATCAACACGTTGCTAAGAAAAGCAGAGAAGTTAAGCGACAAGGAACACAGACCATCTGAATTTTAACATGTACACAATGCATAATAATTGGGACTAACTAATTTTCCCTATCATTGCACTCTTTTGATTAAACATGGTTTGAACGAATGTATTGAAATACGTTTCATTTTCAATCCCTCATACATACAAACACTGTTACTACTATACCACAGAGTTCGGCATAACAATGTTTTTAATACTAAATATAGTTTTAAACAAAATATAATGCACTTTAATTCTTATCCTAAATTAATGTATATACATTTGGATTTATTATTTAAAGATAAAATCTTTCAAATGACCACCGTTTTCTGCAATGCATGCTTGCAAACGCTGAGAGAAGTTTACCATGACTCGTTGTAGCATTTCCTCGGGAATGGCTTCAATTTCCTCAGTAATGCGATTTTTAACTCGTTTAAGTTGTTGATAGCTCCCGAAAAAACCTTACTTTTAAGGTACCCCCATAGAAAAAATCTGGGACTGTCAAGTCTGGACTACACGATGGCCAGGGTATATCGCCAAAACGCGAAATCACACGGCCAGGGACAAGTTACGTAGAGTTTCCAACGATTGACGGGCTGTATGAGCAGTGGCTCTGTCTTGTTGCAAGTAAACATTTTCAATTCCTCGGCGATGCAACTCAGGTTGCAAAAAATTTGTCAGCATCTCTACATAACGTTCTGAATTTACGGTTAATGATCGACCATTCCCGTCTTCGAAGAAATAAGGTCCGATAATGCCCATGGATCCAACAGCACATCAAGCAATCACCTTTGGACTGTGCAGAGGTTTTCCATAAATTTCTTTTGGATTCGTGTCAGACCAATAGCGATTATTCTGTTTATTGGCAAAACCTGACAAATAAAAATTGGCTTCATCAGATATCAGAAGTTGAAAATTAGGATTATTTTGAATAGCGTTTAGGATATTCTGACAACATTCCATTCGATTAAGTTTGTGGCGCGCATCCAGTTCTTGAACAACTTGCGTCTTGTAGGGATGGAATTTGAGGTCCAAGTGTAAAATTCTACGAAGTCTTCTTTCCGAAATGTTAAGAGTTAAAGAGTGTCATTTTGCGGAACGTTTAGGACTTTGTTGAAACGCATTTCTCACTCGTTCAATATTTTCAACATGTCTGACTAATCTTCGACCTGTTCCTTTTTCGTTGCGAACGGACCCTTCCTCTTGCCATTTTCTGATCCATTTGCGAATGGTCAGTCAAGATGGTGCATTCCCTCTTCCTCTGTCTTTAAATTCCAGCCGAAATGCACGTTGCACTGCAGTGATTACCGCACATTTGCAAATTTTTCAACAACAAAAATTTTCGCTTGTAAAGGCCAGCGATCCATTTTTTTAATGTCATTAACTGACATGTCAAATCCAAAGGTATGTTAATCAATTTATGATCATAACAAAACATGTATTATTCTTTGATTAAAATATATTTAGTATTAAAAATGGCAACATTGTTATGGCGAACCCTGTATGACTGATAATAACAGCACCATGAAAATATATGCACTAACTTTTAATTTTTATCTCTAATCCATTCAAGACCCTTTATAAGTAGTACTATCGCTATCTTAATACCTTAAAGCACTATCCCTGCACCTCATAGATATGTATGATACGTCCAGTCATTTATAACGATTCATAATACCCAAGACATTCCAATTAAGCTAAGTCTCCGCTTTGTAACTGCGAGGTTTTTAGTGCAAACTTCCTTTTCGATTGTAAGAAGCAGTAACTTTGAAAGACTCAACTTAATATCTATCAAGGAGTAAAGGCGACATTAATGCGACCATCGGAGCATAACGGATGCGGGGGATAAAGCTAAGGGAAGAGCATTATATACCAGATAGCTCAACAACCGCGGCAGGCGTCTGATTTGATGCAGGGGAAAGGGTAGACAAGAGGGAACAACAGCATCAGGTTGCAGGAATTTCCACTGGCGCGGCACAAAACATCAACTGAAGTAGAATATCTCACAAAATCGCTGTCGCTCTTACGGCCTACTGCTGCCGTTGTAAAGGTAACGGCTATACCGTCCTTCTCGTGACTGATTTATATTGTTAAAGTTGTTCCAAAGTTTCCGCAGCCCCAGTAATTATCGTACAATTCAATTGGAAAGTTGCGGCGAGATGTTTTCCGGAACTTAACGGATGATTAAGTCGGTTGGAAAACTTTGTATGCGACGTTTTTCCCCCTTTCTTTTTTTCGGTAATACGTTAACTAACCGACGCAGTGATGTTTTAAACAAAAACATATTGCCATTTGTTCTATTCGCCAAGGTACATTTTTCCATAATTTAAAAATTCGTACATATCTCGATCTTTTTCTTCTCGAAACTACCCACTGCAGTTCTTGATATGTAAGTTAAGTTTTTAACGTGCTTATCTATACACTACTCTGATTAAAAACCGGTCTTCGTATAATTTTCATTTTCCTATTTCACTTATTTATTGTTATCATCCTACAACAATACAGCTTTCATGAATAAGCTTCCATAATTATCACTACAATCCCACTGAGTATATAAAGAGTAAGAACCAAGAGAAATATTTCTCTTAAGTTTAACAGAAAGTGGTCGTTTTGGATGACGGAAACGGCGATTGTCGTAAATGTCAACATCCCATTCACTTATTATACGCACCCTTACGTGGATATTAAAGGCGGAGATGGTCGAGAAACAATGCCGTGAGGCAGTTATATCCTTGCTAACGCAAGAAACAAGTAAGTACGGCTGTAGGCAGGAGGCGACGGCAGTTAATTGGGTCGACTAATTCGGAAAACCGCCGGCGGGGTGTCAAATCCAGCAGCCATCCTTCTTGTCTTCTGTGCCTAATAATAACACTATTAAACCACGGTGACGATGAAGGATTTTACGGGTATTGTATTTCTAGGACAGTTAACACTAAATTGGCGACAAAGTATACATATTATACTGTGTGATTGTTATGGTTCATTACAAAATCGAGAAACACCGTTATGTAATACACCTGTCTTTAAGAATAATTTTCATAACAATAAAAAGTGTCAATATAAAATGGTAACATATTTTATTATTTTTGTTAGTTAATAATTAGAATTGCTGTCAAACAGGTAAAATACAGGCTGTGTCATCACAGTGAGGGTATTCATCTCTTATTGCATTTAAATAACAACAATATTTGTGAATCCAATAATAAGATTTACAAACTTCAAACTTTAATTGACATTATATTTTGCAAAAATTTGCTGAACTTATACTTTATTTTGGAAAAACTCATCATGGAGAAAAACCACTTCTCCATAGATCTGATTCTGGGATTTAGTCCAGAGATAAATTTTCAAACTTGATCTATCTTTTATGTAATTCTGAGAACAGTTGCAAGTGAAATGTTGGCTTTGAGCTTAACTGAAAAATGTTGTTTAAATTTCTTACTTGAAAAATCCACAATAATCTTAAGCAATTTCCTTAAACCTGTAACATCCGAAATTGCACTGACTGAGAATTGAAAAGCAGTATTGTAGCGTGACATGGATTCATTAAAATAAAGATACCAACAATGAAATATTATGAATTTAAGTAAAAGAATCGAAGGAACAAACGATTTCCTATATTCTCCTATTCAACTTATGTATAACACAATGAAATAATGTTAGGAAATAAACCTTTTTTTCCTACAATATTATTCTAATTGGGATGTACCTTATTTAGGTCATATTTATGATCTACACTCACGAAAAATCTTCCAATAGGTATCCAAGATATTTTAACGTGCTACTTCTATTCCTATATCTTCTGATACACACTATATCGTTCCTACATCTGTTTGTGGTTGGCAAGAAATTTGTTCCTACTAAGCCCGTTGTTGAGCCTCTTCAAGAGATATATGTAACTGTTAACCATAGTTAATTATGAAAAATGTCCAAATACTATTTTATATAAAATCCATTCCACCAGGGATAAATCCCAAATACCCATGGATACCGAATTAATAGATATTGAATAGAAGAATTCATTTGTGGTTAATTACTGGTAATATTTTCAATAGAAGCGACTTAAAATGCTGTAGCTACAGATTGAAAAGTATTACAACAACTATTACTATGAAAGACCTAATATTAGTTTTCTGAGAAAATGTCAATATACGCAGTGGTTATAATATGCTAGTGGTATCACAATATGTACCGGAATGTAAGCTGTATTTGAACCAATTAAAAGGTCAATATAAAGATATCTTAATAAGTACGAAAAAACAGCATAATGATTACAAAATTGCTTTTTCAAAAAATAAATCTAAAACTATGTGGCAAATAATAAACAATGAATTAGGAAAAGATAGTAGCTGTTCTTATAATACAAAGGATCCAGAATCTTTAGCCAATGAATTTAATACATTCTTTAACTCTTCTTCAACATCGATATTAAATCCCAACCCAATACTAAGCATAAATATAGAAGACAATCCATTTTCTTTCTATTTTAAACCAATAGTAAAATCAGACTTAAAAGAAATTCTAATTAAACTAAAAAATAAAAATTCTGTCGGTGTTGATGGAATTCCGTTGCACGTTATAGAAAGCTGTTTTGACGTAATTTCTGAGCCACTTTGCCATATTATTAATAGTTCGCTAATAAAGGGACATTTTCCGACCCCCCTGAAACATGCAGTTGTCATACCAACTTACAAAAAAGGTGATCGCAATAAATATGAGAATTATAGGCCCATTAGTCAATTAACAACAATTGCGAAAATTTTTGAGACTGTGGTTGCTGATCAAGTTTTATCCTTTTTCAACAAGCACAGTCTCATTAACGAAAATCAGCATGGCTTTGTAAGTGGAAAAAGCACTAATACAGCACTCTTTGAATATACGAGTTGGATATTATCTAATTTAGAAAGCAACAACTTAGTCTGCGGTCTCTTTTTGACCTCAGTAAAGCATTTGACAGTATGTCACATACAATTTTACTTCATAAACTTGAATGTTACGGTATAAGGGGTGTGGCATTGGAGTGGTTCAGGTCATACTTAAGTGATAGACAACATACAGTTAGAATTAACACTGTTTCTGGTGTATTCCATTCCAATATGCTCTTTACAAATGTTGGTGTTCCCCAGGGCAGCGTACTGGGTCCACTTTTATTCTTAATTTTTATAAATGATATTTTTAAAAATGTTTCATGTACTAAAACTCAAAAAATTATTAATTATGCGGATGATACAAATTTGTTATTTAGTGCTTATGACTTTCCAACTTTAGTCCGAACTGGAACTGATCTGTATCGTTCCGTAAAACAATACTTTAAGGACAATGATCTACAACTAAATAAAAATAAAACATGTTGTATATTATTTAAAACTAATGAGGGCATCACCACGCCAGCAGATATTATGATGGATGGGGAAAAAATAAAATTATCAAAATCTTGTTGTTTCTTGGGTATTTGTACAGATGACAGACTTAGATGGAGTGACCACATAGAACAGGTGTGTGGAAGACTTAGTAGTGCTTGCTTTGCACTGAAAATTTTAAATAGAATTACTAATTATATGACACTTAAAGCTGTATATCACTCACACTGCGTCTCAATAATCCGTTATGGAATTTTGCTATGGGGTAGTTCCCCTGAAATTGACCGCGTATTTATTTTACAAAAAAGAGCGGTGCGAGCACTGCTGGGTCTGAATTATGGTACATCACTTCGGTCTGTCTTTCGATCAACAGGTTTGCTTACCTTGTATGGGATATATATACATGAATGTTTACTATTTAACTTCAAATATAAAACTTCTTTTAGAGATAATGAAAAAAACACATACTCATACAACAAGATATAAAATAAACTATAACGTACCAAGATATCGTCTAACTAAATCTACCAAGGGTGTACTTTATAATAGTATTTGTTTTTTTAATAAGTTACCGTTAAGTATAAAATTAGAAAATAACTTTGTAACATTTAAGAGAGCGACATATTCTTATATCTGTAATATAGAACCGTATAATGTTGCTGAGTTTCTCAACTTTATTTAATTAACAATCTTTGTGTTTATTGGATTGTAGGTACTCCTTGTTTCTTGTTTTGACGTTGTTTCTATTTGTGCATTATAGTAGAAATAAAGGCTATTATTATTATTATTATTATTATCCTATTAGCTTTGTGAAAAAATTCTGCAAAAATTTTGAAAAAAATGTGTATTTACATGT